>JAMZAV010001651.1:0-365507 GCA_024449915.1 Sweltsa coloradensis | reverse complement strand
ATCCTTTCTTTTCAAAGTTGCAGGCCATTGGTCGATGTGTAAAATCAAAAACCAATATCTGCGCTCTTTGAAGCCAAAATTCTGAATTACTTTTGAAGGATTTGCAGAGAAATCTTGCCAAAAGTAATCAGAGCGTCGCCCCATTAAATACAAAAAGAAGTAGCTATCTACTCATTCATTGACGCAATAAACATAAGCAGGCGGATCATTTGATACACCACTCTATTTACGCATTGACATTTATTTAGTTGCTAAGCAAAGGATTCATCCCATAGTTATTATTCTTTAGGTCTCTTTACATTTGTACTTTAATCATTTTGCCAGCAGCACGTGCTTTCTTACGTTTTTCTCCTTCTGAGGCAAATGTATCCATTTTAAAGTGTGTACCTAATCGGATAAAAAGGGGTCCTATACCACAAAAAGGTGTTTGAAACACAAAATGGCTCTGTCAAAGTCGTTTTGTAAATATTTGTAATGTGTGCACCCAACGATGCACAAAATGGCATGTGTTTCATCCATGATAAAAAAGAGACCTATATCACAAAAAGGAGTCAGAAACACAAAATATCCCCCCCCCCCCCCCCCCCTAAGAAAAGATATTATTGAAAATATTCGTTATGTGTGCACCAAACGATGCACAAAATGACATATTATGTTTCAACCAATCAAAGAACAAAATGGCGTTTATTTCAATCATGTACATTATGAGGTAATAGTCGACCATTTTTTACCCTTTTTGGGGGCGTATTTTGGGTGTAAGGGTCCTCTAAAAGTCATGTTGTAATACATTTTTGAACTCTGTACATCATCCCGGTTCGTTTGAAACCATTTTCAAGCATGTACCTCGTCGGATAAAAAAGGGCCCCTTTTCCCAAAAAAGGCGTCTGAAACGCAAAAAGCCCCCCCAAATCGCGTCTTATTATATATATTCGTAATCTGCACACATCAATGAACAAAAGGCGTTTATTTCCATCCTGTACCTTTTGGGGTAATAGGCGACCATTTTTTGGCCCTTTTTGGGGGCGTATTTTGGGTGTAAGGGTCCTCTAAAAGTCATGTTGTTATACATTTTTGAACTCTGTACATCATTCCAGTTCGTTTGACACTATTTTCAAGTGTGTACCTCGTCTGTTAGAAAAGGGCCCTTTTTCACAAAAGGGCGTCTGCAACGCAAAAAGCCCCCAAAAAACGCGTCTCATTATATATATTCGTAATCTGCACACATCAAAGAACAAAATGGCTTTGGTTTCAATCATGTACCTTATGAGGTAATAGAAGGCCATTTTGGGGCCCTTTTTAGGGGCGTCTGGTTCGGTAAAGGCCCCCAAGTAGGGCGTCTTACGTTATGGTTCCAAACTCCAGACAAGTTTCCGCATATAATGGCGTTTAGTCTCATCATGTACCTTATGAGGTAATAGACGGCCCTTTTTGGCCTTTTTTGGGGCCCAATGAGGCCCAGACGCCCCCGAGTTGGCGCGTAAGACGCGGGTTTTGTAAAATCTCATATAAATCCGCATATATTCCAATAGTCAAAACATATGTACCTTATGAGGCAATAGAAACTGTCACTGGCTCTCCGTCTAATAGTCACGTGACAGATGTTTAGACGAGTTCCAAGCACATCACATATTGATAAGGTGCTAGCAGTGTCCACAGACTAAACACTACGCTCGCTTGCACACCCGTCTGGGCCAGAGCTTTACATCCGGCCCTGCCCTGCATACACATAGTCACGTGACAGATGAAACTGACTGTTGTTTTACGATTTTGTTTTAGGATATTATAAATATTTTAATAAACACAACTTTGACAGTATCAGGTTATTATTTTATTCTAGAAACATCTTACAATAGTACCAACCAATAAAATAGAAATAATACCAACTACCAACATATGAATAAAACAGTTACGTTGTTGTTGTTGTAGTAATAGTAGTTGTTGTTGTAATATCTAAATCAATATTTTGTTGTTACTATTCAACATCCTCTCTTAACAACAAAATGTTTTTTTTTTTTTTTATATACTATTTACATAATACATCAAATTCACACATTTATATTTTATACAAATCAAATATTATCAATAATAAAACCGTAAGTGTAGTGTTACTTTCAAATAACATTATCTAGATTAGCATTGTTACAGTGAATAGACATACTTGTTATTGTATCATGAACTTAGCTTATCGTTTTCAACATGATATCTCTGAATCTTTCAAATTTCGTTGACAACAATGGTTTAGTTAGAATATCAGCAAGTTGTTCATCTGAAGGACAGTATTTAACAGAAAATACACCCTCATTAAACTGTTCACTTATGAAATGATATCTCACCTCTATATGTTTACTTTTTCTACTCATTTGTCCGGATTTTATTAATTTAATTGCACTCTGATTATCAACATTTAGAACCACTGATACTGATTCACCAGTCAATTCCACAATCACACTTTGAGATGCTTTATTTCTTTACAACATTCAGCAGCAGCAATATATTCTGCTTCTGTTGTTGATAGGGCAACAATACTTTGTTTACGGGAACACCAAGAAATTGGAGCATTTGCATACATCACAACATATCCTGTAGTGCTCTTTCTATCTTTTATATCCCCAGCATAATCAGAGTCACAAAATGCTTTAATTTCTATAGTATTATCTTCCTGAGATGAGGAATAAAGAATTCCCAACTTCTGAGTACCTTTTAAATATCTTAGGGTTCTTTTTACATTCTGTACATCTTGCTTGGTTGGATTTTCCATAGATCGGCTTTCAAATTGACGCTGTATGCCATATCAGGTCTTGTCTTGCATGTCATGTATAACAAACTTCCGATAGCTTCTCTATAAGGAAACGTTTCTTCTTTTTCCTCATATTCTCTCTTGTTTTGTCTTCTGGTACGATTGGCGTAATTATTGGTTATGCAATCTGTCATATTGTATCGTTCAAGTACTTGTTTTGCATAGTTTACTTGTGAAATAAGTAAACCATTTTCTGTTCTTGTGATCTCCATCCCTAAATAACTGTTCGGATTATCTGATGTTGTTATTTCAAATTCTTCTTTCAATTTTTTTAACAAATAGTTCATCTTATCCATGTCTTTTCCCATGATTATTCCGTCGTCTACATGTATAGCAAGGTATAAAAAATGTTGTTCATTTCTAAAAATGCACTGATCAGATTTTAATTGTTTCATTCCTTCCTTTTTCAAAAATGTAGTTAGGCGTTTGTTCCATTTGCATGGGGCTTGTTTTAAGCCATATAATGCTTTCTTCAAGCAACAAATTTTACCTGTCTCATTATAGCCTTCTGGAATTTTCATAAAAATTTCTTCTTCTAATTGTCCATACAAAAAGGCAGTTTTTACGTCAAATGTTTTGATATGTAAATTGTTCTGGGCAGCAACAGCAAAGGGATTCTCAGTGAGCTACTTTCTACTACTGGACTAAACGTTTCTTTAAAATCCATACTTCCTTCTTTTTGTTCACAGCCTCTCACAACAAGTCTTGCTTTATACCGTCCATCTTCTTTAATTTTGAAAATCCATTTACTCGACAGGACTTCTCTTCCAGCTACTACTTCGGGATCTACTAATTCCCATGTCTTGTTTTTCTCCATTGATTCTTTTTCTTCTTTTATTGCTTGTTTCCACTTGTCTTGTCTATTCTTTTCTATGATTCGCTGTATGTTAGCATTGCTTCTTCATCAATATTTACATCATTGTCGTCATATCTTACTGGTTTTTTTATCATTCGTTTTGGTCTTAAATTATAAACACTGGCTCTCTGTTCTCTTCGGTCATCTTCTTGTTCGGTATCTTCTTCCATTGTGTTTCGAGTTTCATTTCTTACATTTTGATTTTGACTTCTTGCTTCTTGATCTTTATTCTCAACATCATCTTCACTGTCTGTGTCTGTGAGCTGAAGATTGTGTTGTTGAGATGGTTCCACAATTTTGTTTGTGAATACTACATCTCTAGAGACAAAATTTTCCTTGTTTCAGGATCCCAGAGTCGGTATCCATTTGAGGCATAACCTATAAACACGCTTTTTCTACTGCGACTGTCAAGTTTTTTTAATGGTCCTAGGACTTTGGCGAAAGCAGTACAACCAAAAATCTGGAGTCTCGATAAATCAGGTTTCTTGGAAAACCATATTTCTGCTGGTGTCATGTTAATTGTTACTGTAGGACTTCTATTTAGTAAATAGGCTGATGTCAATACAGCTTCTCCCACATTTCTTTTTCTAGGTTAGAATCGAAAATCAATGCTCTTGCCTTTTCCATGAGTGTACGATTAATTCTCTCAGCTTTCCCGTTCAGTTGTGGAGAATATGGTATGGTATAATCCATTATGATGCCTTTCATTTTACACCACTCCTTTAAATTGTCATTTCGATACTCGCCCCCATTGTCGCACCTTATTTTACCAACTTTTAAATCAAAATGCAATTCTACCTCATTTACATACTGTTTCAAATACATTTGCACTTCACTCTTATTTCTTAACAGATACACAATACAAAAATGAGTATATTCATCAGTGAATGTAAGAAAGTATCTTTTACCATCATGTGTTTCTGGATCTATTGTCCCACATACATCTGAATGTATTATTTGAAGGGGTCTGGTGGCTTTCTCTCTTTCAGTGTTAAAGGGCAATCTAACCTGTTTGGCATGCATACAAATTGAGCACAATGTATCATCTTTACACTCTGTTACTTCCTGAGGCATACCGTTACACATGTTGGGCATTTTCTTAAGGTTACTAAAACTGATATGACCCAATTTTCTATGCCACTCTAAACTAACATTTTCATGCTGTGTTACTAAAGCTTCATTCTCGGTATTGGTATTTAAGTTAACAACATACAATCCATTCTTAGTTTTCTTACCTTCTAGTATGACAGTGTTCTCTTTTAATACTTTTACACTGTCTTTGGCAAATACAACTATACCATCATTTTCAGTAATCGCATTGACCGACATGAGATTTCTTGAAAGATCTTTAACATAGTACACATTCTTTAAATCACATTTGTCAGACACAAGAGTACCTACTCCTAATGCAGACATACTCTCATTTTTCTTAGCAATTTTAATGTCTTCTTTACATGTTTTTATATCAGTCAACATATCCTTTTCACTAACCATATGACAGGAAGATCCACTATCTAATACAAAGTTACAGTTACCGGTTACACTAGGCCTATGTGTCTCAGTGATAAACGATACTTTGTTTTCACCCTTATTCTTACTCCTAACATCATATTTACTTTTATTCTTATCTTTATCTCTGTAAAAACAATCCTGTTCTGTGTGGTTATTTTTCTTACAGATTGAACAGCATTTCTTATCTCTAAAATAGCAATCTTTCTCAGAATGATTAGTTTTCTTACAAATACCACATTTCTTCTGTTTTGGACAGTTTGATTTGATATGACCTTTTTCATTACATGAGAAACATTTAATTGCATTTTTACTTTTGCTGTAAAATTCAGATTTAAAGGATACATTTTCTTCTTCTTTCATCGCAGTCTTGAGTTTCGATTCTTCCAGTTGGAGTCTTGCACATAAGTTTTGCAGGGTCTTGTCTGTTCCACTGGTCGAATCCCAAGCACTACTGAAATGCTTGTATTCTTCTGGTAAGACTGTCATGATTTTTGTCATGATCATGGTGTCATCTATGGGTTGATCCATGCGGTTTAACTTGAAGGCAATGTTCTGAATGTGACTTATGTTTACCATCATGTCTTTAGTTTTATCGAAATGATAGTTGTAGAATTCTTGCAACAAAATACATTTTTGCTGACCTGTATCTCTTTGATATATGTTCTTTAGTGTATTAAACATTTCTTTTGCAGTTGTACAAGGTTAGGATGTGCGGTATCACGATTTTATCTAAGGTTGTCACGATGAAGTGTTGAGCCTTTGCATCACGCGATTTCCATTTTTTAATCTTCTCTTCATCTCTTCTAGGGCTTCTAGTAACTCTGTTCCGTCCACTATGTCCATAAGTTCTCTAGCACGAAAAAAATTTTTATTTGGAAAACCCACATTGGATAGGAATCCACATCCTTCAGTTTTTGTACATGAGCTATATCTTCTGACACTGAAGATGCCATCTCTTCTTTACTGATTTTTAAGAATTTTACTTTTGTTTTACAGTTAAAACCCAAAGGGTCTGAGCACAAAACCCTGTTTTTTTTCCGATTTTGTTTGGGAATATTTAAATATTTTAAAAAAACACAATTTGACAGTATCGGGTTTATTATTTATTCAGAAACATCTTACAATAGTCCCAAACCCAATAAAATAGAAATAATCCCAAAATTCCCCAACTTTATGAAAAAAAAAACATTTAGGGTTTTTGTTGTTTTAAGTAATAGTAGTTGTTTTTGAAAAATCTAAACCCAATTTTTTTGGGTTGTTACTATTAAAACTTTAGGGGATTTCCCAAAAGACTTTCCACATTTTGATAAGGTGCTAGCAGTTTTCCACAGAAAAACACTCGCTCGTTCCCACACCCTTTGGGCCCCAGAGCTTTACATTCCGGCCCTGCCCGGTTTTACACATATTTCCGTGACAGATTTTTTAGTCGGTTCCAAGAAAATTTACAAAATTTGAAAAAGGTGCTAGCAGTGTCCACAAAATAAAAAAATCCCGCCGTTGACACCCGTCGGGGCCAGAGTTTTACTTTCCGGCCCCCCCCTGCACCACATAGTCACGTGACAGATTTTTGGGGACAAATTTCCCAAAGCAATCCCATATTGAAAGGGTTTGGCTAGCAGTGCCCACAGACAAAAAACCACTACGCCGCTTCCCACCCCGTCTGGGCCAGAGTTTTAACATCCGGCCCTGCCTGCAAAAACATAGTCAGGGGACAGATGTTTAGACAAATTTCCAAGAAACATCACATTTTGAAAAGGGGCTAGCTGTCCACGGGCCCAAAACACTAGGGCTCGCTTGCACCCCGTCGGGGCCAGAGTTTTACATGGGCCCCTTTGCCCGGGCATACACATAGTACGTGACAGATTTTTTTAGAGGGATTTCCCAAAACCCAAATCCCCTTATGATAAGGTGCTAGCAGGCCCAAAGACTAAAAAATTTCCCGCTCGCTTGCCCCCCCGTTGGGCCAAAGCTTTACATCCGGCCCTCCCCTGCATACCTTTAGTCAGGGTGACAGATGTTTAAACGATTTCCAAGCACATCACATTTTGTTTAAGGGTGCTAGCAATGTCCACGGGGACAAAAAATAGGGCTCGCTTGCAAAACCGTTTTGGGCCCAAAAGTTTTACACCCGGGGCCCCTTGCCCTGCATACACATAGTCAGTGACAGATGTTTAGACGATTTCCAAGCACATCACTTTTGGAAAGGGTGCTAGCAGTGTCCACAAAACTAAACATTTTACGCTCGCTTGCCCCACCCGTCGGGGCCCAAACCCTTTACATCCACCCCTGCCCAGCATACCCCAATCACGTGACGATTTTAAAGGGAACGAGTTCTAAGCCCATAATATTGATAAGGTGCTAGCAGGTCCACAGACTAAAAAAAACTACGCTCGCTTCCCCACCCGCGGGGCCAGAGCTTTACATCCGGCCGCCCGATACACATAGTCACGTGACAGAGGTTTAACCGAGTTCCAAGCACACCCCATATTAAAAAAAGGGTTGCTACCCGTGTCCAAGAAAAAAAACACTACGTTCGCTTGCACACCGCTGGGCCAGAGCTTTACATCCCCCCTGCCCTGCATACACATAGTCACGTGACAGATGTTTAGACGATTTTCCAAGCACATCACATATTGAAAGGGTTTGCTAGCAGTGCCCACGGGGACTAAACACTAGCTCGCTTGCAAAACCGGGGGGGCCAGAGCTTCCCCATCGGCCCTGCCCTGCATACACATAGTCCCCGGACAGAGGGTTTAAAATATTTCCAAACACATCAAATATTGATAAGGTGCTAGCATTTTTCACAGACAAACACTCGCTCGTTTTTTGGGAAAACCCTTTCGGGGGCCAGAGTTTACATCCGGCCCTGCCCTGCGTACACATGGGTCACGTGACAAAATTTTTTAGACGAGCCCCAAAAGCAATACATATCGAAAAAAAGGTGCTGGCAGTGTCCACAAAACTAAACACTCGCTCGCTTGCACCCCCGTATGGGCCAGAGTTTTTACACCGGCCCTGCCCTGCAACACATAGTACGTGACAGAGGGTTTTAGACGAGTTCCAAGCCATCACATATTGATGGGGTCCCTAGCAGTGTCCACAGACAAACACTACGCTCGCTTCCCACCCGTCGGGGCCCAGACTTTAAATCCACCCCTGCCCTGCATACACATTTTTCACGGGGAAGAGTTTAAAAGAGTTCCGAGCACACCCACATATTGATAAGGTGCTAGCATTTGCCACAGACTAAACACTACGTCGTTTGCACACCCGTCGGGCCCAGAGTTTTACACCCGGGCCCTTTTGCCCTGCATACACTTTAGTCACGTGGACAGTGTTTAGACGATTTTCCAAAAGTCCCACCCCCGTATTGAAAAAGGTGTTTAGAAAGTTTTCCCCAAAACCAAAACCCCCAAAAAACGCTCGCTTGCACACCCGTTGGGCCAGAGCTTTACACCCCGTCCCGCCCTGCATACAAAAAGGTCCCTTGAAAAAGATGTTTAGACGATTTCCCAACCCAAAATCAATTTTGAAAAGGGTTTAGCAGTTCCACGGGGACTAAACACTGCGCTCGTTTCCCACCCCCGTCGGGGCCCCAGAGTTTTAACCCGGCCCCTCCCCCTGTATACACATAGTCACGGGGGAAGTGTTTAGACGATTTCCAAGCACATCACAAAATTGATAAGGTGCGGGCAGTGTCCACAGACAAAACACTACGTCACTTGCCCCCCCTTTTCCTGGGCCAGAGTTTTACATCCGGCCCGGGCCCAGAAAACCCACATTGTCACGTGACAGTTTTTAGACGATTCCAAGCACATCAAATATTGATTAAGGTGCTACCCCAGTGTCCAAGACAAAACCCACAAAACGCCCCGTTGCCCCCCACCCGTCGGGGCCCAGAGCTTTACATCCGGCCCGGGCCCTGCAACACATAGTCACGTGCCCAGATTTTTTAGACGATTTCCCAAGCAATCACAAAATTGATAAGGGGCGGGCCAGGCCCCACGGGACAAAACCCATTTACGCTCGCTTTGCCCCCCCCGTCGGGCCAGACCCTTTACATCCGGCCCTGCCCTGCTACACATAGCCCACGTAAACAGAGGGTTTAGCCCGAGTTCCAAGCCCCTCACATATTGATAAGGTGCTGGGCAGTTTTCCACGGGAAAACACTACGCCCCCTTGCCCACCCGTCGGGGGCCAGAGCTTTACATCCGGCCCCCCCTGAATACACATGTAACGTGACGGGATGTTTAGACGAGTTCCAAGCACATCACATATTGAAAAGGTGCTGGGCAGTGTCCCCCGGGCCCAAAACCCACTGCGTTTCGCTTGCACACCCGGTCGGGGCCAGAGTTTTAAACCCGGGGTTTTGCCCAGCAACACATAGTCACGTGACAGATTTTTAAAGACGAGTTCCGAGCACATCACATATTGATAAGGTGTGGCAGTTTTCCAAAACCCTAAACCTGCGCTCCCTTCCCACCCCCGCCCGGGCCAGAGTTTTTACTTTTGGGCTTCGGCCCTGCTTTACACATAGTCACGGACAATTTTTGGGACGATTTAAAAACCCAAACATAAACCATTTGAAAGGTCGGGCAGTGTCCACGGGCCCTAAACACTGCGCCGTTTTGCCCCACCCGTCTGGGCCAGAGTTTAAACACCCGGGCCCTGCCCGGGCATAAACATAGTCACGTGAAAAATGTTTAGACGATTTTCCAAGAACATCACATATGAAAAGGGGTGCTGGCAGTGTCCAAAAGGATTTAAAACACTGCGACTCGTTTTTGCACCCCCGTCTGGGCCAAAAGCTTTACATCCGGCCCTGCCCTACTTTACAATAGTCACGGGAAAAAATGTTTGGGAGGGATTTCCAAGCACTTTCACAATTGATAAGGCGCGGGGCAGTGTCCACAGATAAAAACACGCTCGCTTGCACCCCGTCTGGGCCAGAGCTTTCCCACCCGGCCCCCCCTGCATAAAACATAGTCACGTGACAGATGTTTGGGGACGAGTTCCAAGAACATACATATTGATAAGGTGCTACCCAGGGGTCCACAAAACAAAACAACGCTCGCTTGCCAACCGTCTGGGCCGGGAGCTTAAAACCCGGGCCCTGCCCTGCATACCCCATAGTCCGTGACAGTGTTTGGGACGATTCCCCAAGCACATCACATATTAAATAAGGTGCGGGAAGGGGCCACAGATTTAAAACACTACGCTCATTTGCACACCCGTCGGGGCCCAGGGGTTTTACATCCGGCCCCCCCTGCATACACATAGTCACGTGACAGAGTTTAGAGATTTTCAAGCACAATCACATATTGAAAAAATTTGCTAGCATTGTCCACGGGACTAAACACTGCCCTCACTTGCACCCCGTCGGGGGCCAGAGTTTTACACCCCGGCCCCTGCCCTGAACAAAAGTAAGTGACAGATGTTTTGGGACGAGTTCCAACCCCCATCATATTGTTTAAGTGGGGCATTTCCACAGACAAACATACGCTCGCTTGCACACCCGTCGGGGCCCAGAGTTTTAAAACCCGGCCCGCCCTGCAAAAAACATAGTCACGGGGAAATTTTTAAAAAGGGATTTCCCAAAGCACATCACATATTGATACGGTGCTAGCAGTGTCCGCAAAACTAAACATTTTACCGTTTCGCTTGAAAACCCCCGTCTGGGCCAGAGCTTTACTTTCCGGCATGCCCTGCTTTAAAATAGTCCCCCGTGAAAATGTTTAGACGAGTTCCAAGACATCACATTTTTGAATAAGGTGCTACCCATTTGTCCACAGACAAAACCTACGCTCGTTTTGGCACACCCGTCTGGGCCGGGAGTTTAAACACCCGGGCCCTGCCCTGCTTTCCCCATAGTCACGTGAGAGATGTTTTAGACGAGTTTCCAAGCACATCACATATTGATAAGGGGCTAGCGTGTCCACAACTAAACACTACCCCTCATGCACCCCCGTCTGAGCCAAAAGTTTAAAATCCACCCCTGCCCTGTTTTACACATAGTCACGGGAAAAGATTTTTGGACGAGTTCCAAGCAATAAACATTTTGATACGGGCTAGAAAGTGTCCACAGACAAAAACATACCCCTTACTTGCACACCCGCTGGGCCCGGGAGCTTTCCCACCCGGGGCCCTGCCCTGCGAAAACAAAAGCCCACGGGGACAGATTTTTGGGACGATTTCCCAAAGGGAACATCCCCATATTGATAAGGTGCTAGAAATTTGCCACGGGAAAAAACACTACGCTCGTTTTGACCCCCCGTCGGGGCCCAAAAGCTTTACATCCACCCCTTCCCCGCTTTACACATAGTCACGGGACAGTTTTTTAGACGAGTTCTAAGCCCCATACAAAATTGAAAGGGTGCTAGCAGTTTTTTCCCACAGATTAAAACACTACGCTCCCCTTTTGCACACCCGTCTGGGCCAGAGTTTTTACATGGGCCCCTGCCCTGCAACACATAGTCACGTGACAGATGTTTAACGATTTCCAAGACACCCACATTTTGAAAAAGGTGAAAGCAGGGGGTTCCCAGACAAAACCACTACGCTCGCTTGCACACCCGTTTTGGCCAGAGCTTTACATCCGGCCCTGCCCCCCATACACATAGTCACGTGACAGAGTTAGACGAGTTCCAAGCAAAACACATTTTGAAAAGGGTGCTAGCAGTGTCCCAGACAAAAACACTACGCTCGCTTGCACCCCCGGGGGGGCCCAGAGCTTCGCACCCGGGCCCCCCTCCCCGCATACACATAGCACGGGGACAGATTTTTAGACTATTTTCCAAACACATCACATTTTGAAAAGGGTGCTAGCAGTTTTCACAGACTAAACACTACGTCGCTTGCCCCCCGTCGGGCCCAAAAGCTTTAAAATGGGCCCCTCCCCTGCGTACACAAAATTCCGGACAGATGTTTAGACGATTTTCCAAGCACATCACATATCGAAAAGGTCGGCAGTGTCCCCCCCGGGCCCTTAAACACACGCTCGTTGGCACCCCCGTCGGGGCCCAGAGCTTACACCCGGGCCCTGCCCTGCAACACATTTTCACGTGAAGATGTTTAGGCCGAGTTCCAAGAACATCACATATTTGAAAGGGTGCTAGCAGTGTCCCCCGGGACAAAACACACGCTCGTTTGGAACACCCTTTCGGGGCCCAGAGCTTTAAAATCCACCCCCTGCCCGCATACACTAGTCAGTGACAGATTTTTTAGACGATTTTCCGAGCACATCACAATTGAAAAAGGTGCTACCCCAGTGTCCACGACTAAACACAAGCTCGCTTGCACCCCCTTTCGGGCCCCCAGAGCTGAAACACCCCTTTCCCCGCCCTGATACACATAGTCACGGGGACAGATGTTTAGACGATTTCCAAAGCACATCACTATTAAATTAAGGGGTAGCGGGTTCCCCACAGCCCAAAACCCACTGCGCTCGCTTGCACACCCTTTGGGGCCAGAGTTTTAAACACCGGCCCTCCCCTTTTTTAACCCCATGGGGCACGGGGACAGTTGTTTGGGACGATTTCCCAAAGCACATCCCCATATTGATAAGGTGCGGCAGTGTCCACAGACAAAAACTACGCCACTTGAAACACCCGTCTGGGCCAGAGCTTTACATCCGGCCCTGCCCAGCTTTCACATTGTCACGGAAAAGATTTTTAGACGAGTTCCAAGCACATCACAAATTGATAAGGGGCTAGAGTGTCCACAGACAAACCCAATACGCCCCGTTTGGGCAACCCGTCTGGGCCGGAGTTTTACACCCGGGCCCTTTGCCCTCCCTAACATAGTCACGGACAGATTTTTAGACGAGTTCCAACCCAAAATAAACAATTATAAGGGTGGCAGGTCCACAGATTTAAACACTGGGCTCGCTTACCCCCCCGTCGGGGGCCAGAGCTTTACATCCGGCCCTCCCCTAATCCCACATAGTCACGTGACGGGATGTTTAGACGATTTCCCAAGAAACATCACATTTTTGATAAGGTGCTAGCAGTGTCCACAGACTAAACACTAGCTCGCTTGCACACCCGCCCGGGCCCCAGAGCTTTACATCCGGCCCTGCCCTGCATACACTTAGTCAGGGGGACAGATTTTTAGACATTTTCCAAGCACATCACATTTTTTGATAAGGTGCTGGCAGTGCCCAAACGGGACAAAACCCCTGGCTCGTTTGACCCCGGGTCGGGCCCGGGAGCTTTACATCCGGGCCCTCCCCAAAGCATACACATATTTCATCGTGCCCAGATTTTTTGGGGACGAGTTCCGAGAAACCACACATATTGAAAAAGGTGCGGCAGGTCCACAGCCCAAAAACACTGCGCTCGCTTGCCACCCGTCGGGGGCCAGATTTTTTAAATCCGGCTCTGCCCTGCATACACATAGTAAAGGGGAACAGATGTTTAGACGATTTCCCAAACCACATCACATATTGAAAAGGTGGGCATTGCCCCAAAGGACCTAAACATGCGCTGGGTTTGCAAAACCCGTCTGGGCCAAAGCTTTACACCCGGCCCGGGCCCTGATACACATAGTAACGTGACAAATGTTTAGACTTTTTCCCAAAAAGCAACCACTTTATTGATAAGGTGGGGGGCAGGTCCAAAGACAAAAACACTGCGTCGCTTGCACACCCGTCTGGGCCAGACCCTTTACACCCGGGCCCTTGCCCTAAATACAAAATGGGGTCAGTGACAGATTTTTAGAGAGTTCCAAGCAAAATAAACAATTGATAAGGTGTTTGGGAAAGTGCCACAGACTAAAAAACTACGCCGTTGCACCCCCCGTCTGGGCCAGACTTTACACCCGGCCCGGGCCCTGCTTTAAACAAAAAAGGGCCCAGTGAAAAAGATGTTTAGACGATTTCCCAAGAAACATCACTATGTTTAAGGTGCTTAGCATTTGTCCACAGACAAAACACTCGCCGCTTGCAAAAACCGTCTGGGCCAGAGCTTTACTTTTCCGGCCTGCCCTGCATACACATAGTCTCGTAAACAGATGTTTAGACGAGGTTCCAAACCCACACACAAAATTATAAGGGGGCTGGCAGTGTCCACAGACAAAACCCATTACGCTCATTGCACCCCCCGCTGGGCCAGGCTTTCCCACCCGGGGCCCTGCCCTGCTTTTACACTTTTAGTCAGTGAAGATTTTTAGACGATTTCCCAAGCACATCACAATTGAAAAGGGTGCTAGCAGTGTAAACAGACAAAAAAACCCCTACGCTCGTTGCACACCCTTTGGGGCCCAGAGCTTTACACCCGGCCCTCCCCTGCATAACATATTTCCCCGGACAAATTTTTAAAGGACTAGTTCCAAGCACATCCCCATATTGTTTAAGGTGCAAAGGCCAGGCCACAGACAAAAACACTACGCTCGCTTGCCCCCCCCCAAACCCCCCTCTGGGCCAGACCCTTTAACCCGGCCCTGCCTGCATACACATGGGTCCCCTTGACAGAGGGTTTAGACGATTTCCCAAAGGGCCACATCACATTTTTGATAAGGTGCTAGCAGTGTACAGACAAAACTACGTTTCGTTTGCCACCCCGTTGGGCCAGAGTTTTACTTTCCGGGCCCCTGCCCGCATACACATAGTCACTTTGCCCAGATGTTTAGAGGGATTTTCCAACCCCCTCACATATTGTTTAAGGTGCTACCCAGGGGTCCACAGACTAAACACTACGCTCGCGGCAAAACCCGTCTGGGCCAGAGTTTTTCTTTCCGGCCCGGGCCCTGAATAAAAAAAATAGTCACGTGAAAGAGTTTGGGCCCCCCCATTTCCCCCACACCCACTTATTTGAAAAGGGTGCTAGCAGGTCCAACAGATTTAAAAACTACGCCCGCTTGCACACCCGTCGGGGGCAAGTTTTACATCGGCCCTGCCCTGCATACACATAGTCACGGGGAACAGATGTTTAGAGAGTTCCAAGCAATCACATTTTTTGATAGGGTGCTAGCAGGTCCACAGACAAAAACACTACGTTTCGTTGCAAAACCCGTCGGGGCCCCAGGGGGCTTTACACCCGGCCCTCCCCCTGAATACACATAGTCACGTGACAGATGTTTTAGACGATTTCCCAAGCAAAATCACATTTGAAAAAGGTGCAAAGAAATTGGTCCACAGAAAAAACACTACGCTCGCTTGCACCCCCGTCGGGGCCAGAGCTTTTACTTCCGGCCCTCCCCGATACAAAATAGTCACGTGAGGATTGTTTTGGGACGAGTTCCAAGCACATAACATTTTGAAAAGGGTGGGAAGCAGTGTTCCACGGGACTAAACACTACCTCACGGGCCACCCCCGCCCTGGGCCAGGCTTTACATCCAGCCCTGCCCTGCATCCCAAAATAGTCACGTGCCAGATTTTTAGACGGGGTTCCAAGCACATCAAAAAATTTTTGTTACGGTGCAGAAAGGGGCCACAGACACAACACTACGCCCCATTTGAACCCCCGTCGGGCCCCAGGTTTTACACCCGGGCCCTGCCCTGCAACAAAATAGTCACGTGACAGATGTTTAGACGATTTCCCAAAACCAAACCACATATTGATAAGGTGTGGGCAGTGTCCACAGACTAAACATACGCTCCCCCTTGCCCACACCCTTTCGGGGCCAAGACCCTTTACACCCGGCCCCTCCCCTGCAACACATGTCACGTGACAGAGTTTAGAGGAGTTCCAAGAAAATCACATATTGAAAATTTGCGGGCAGGTCCACAGATTTAAACACTCCCGCTCACTTGCCACCCTTTGGGCCAAAGAGCTTTACACCCGGGCCCCGGGCCCAGAAATACACATTGTAAAGTGACAGGTTTAGACGAGTTCCAACCCACATCACATATTATAAGGTGCTAGCAGTGTCCACAGAAAAAACACTACGCTCGCTTGCCACCCGTCGGGCCAGAGTTTTTAACCCGGGCCCTGCCCTGCATACAATAGTCCGTGAAAAAAATGTTTAAACGAGTTCCAACCCCATCACATATTGATAAGGGCTGGCAGTGCCCCACGGGACTAAAACATTTAACCCGTTTGGGCACACCCGTCTGGGCCAGAGTTTTAAACCCCGGCCCCTTTCCCGGAAACACATGGTCACGTGACAGATTTTTTAGACGATTTTAAAAGCACATCACATATTGAAAAGGGTTGCTAGCAGTGTCCCCCCAGACTAAAAAACTAGGGCTCGCTTGCAAAACCCGTTTTGGGCCAGAGCTTTACACCCGGGCCCCTTGCCCGGGCAACACATAGTCACGGGGACAGATTTTTTAGACCGAGTTCCAACCCACACCCACAATTGATAAGGGCTGCAGTGCCCCACGGGACTAAAACCCACTACCCCCCCCCCCGCTTCCCACACCCTCGGGGCCCCAGGGGTTTTTAAACACCCGGCCCTGCCCTTTTATAAAATAGTCACGGCAGATTTTTAAAGACGAGTTCCAAAGCACTTTCCATATATTAAAGGTCCCCCCGGCAGTGTCCACAGCCCCTAAACATTTGCGCCGCTTGCACACCCGTGGGGCCCAAGAGCTTTACATCCGGCCCTGCCCAGCAACAAATAGTCACGTGACAGATTTTTTAAGACGATTTCCGAGCACAACATTTTGAAAAGGTGCTGGCAGTGCCCACAGACTAAACACTGGCCCGTTTGCACACCCTTTTGGGCCAGAGCTTTACACCCTGCTCTGCCCTGCATACACATAGTCACGTGACAGATTTTAAAAGAGTTCCAACCACATCAATTTTTGATAAGGGTGTGGCATTTTTCCCACCAGACTAAACATTTGCGCTCGTTTGCCACCCGTCTGGGCCAGAGCTTTACTTTCCGGCCCTCCCCTGCATACACATAGTAAAGGTGACAGAGGGTTTAGACGAGTTAAGACATCACAAAAATTGGGTTTAAGGTGTTTAGCATTTCCCACAGACTAAACACTACGCTCGCTTCCCACACCCTTTGGGCCAGGGGCTTTACATCGTCCCTGCCCTGCATACACATAGTCAGTGACAGAGGTTTAGAGGGATTTCCCCAAGCACATCAAATATTGAAAAGGGTGCTAGCAGTGCCCCACAAAACCCCAAAACTCGCTCGTTGCACACCCGTCGGGCCAGAGCTTTCCCACCCGGGGCCCTCCCCACCCATAAACTTTAGTCACGTGACAGATTTTTAGACGATTTCCCAAAGCCACATCAAAATTGGGAAAAGGGTGCTACCCGTGTCCACAGACTAAACCTACGCTCGCTTGCACCCCCGTCTGGGCCAGAGCTTTACATCCTTTCCCTGCCCGCATACACATATTTCACGTGACAGATGTTTGGGACGATTTCCCAAGCACATCACATATTGAAAAGGGTTGCTAGAAGTGCCCCCACAGCCCAAAAACATACGCTCGCTTGCACCCCCGCTGGGCCCGGGAGTTTAAACATCCGGCCCTCCCCAAAGAAAATTTTCCCCCCAAAATAGTCACGGGGACAGAGGGTTTTAGAGGGAGTTCCAAGCACTTTCAATATTGAAAAGGGTGTTGGCATGCCCACAGACTAAACATTTACGCTCGTTTGCACACCCGTCGGGGCCCAGAGCTTTACACCCGGCCCTGCCCTGCATAACACATAGTCACGTGACAGATGTTTAGAGGGAGTTAAGCACATCACATATTGATAGGGGTGCTAGAGTGCCCACAGACAAAAACCACAAACGCTCCTTGCACACCCGTTGGGCCCGGGAGCTTTAAATCCGGCCCTGCCCTGCATACACTTTAGTCACTTTGAGGGGGTTTTTTGGGACGCGTTCCAAGCACATACATATTGATAAGGTGCTAGAGTGTCCACAGACTAAACACTCCCCCCCCCCCTCACTTGAAACCCCCCGGCCCGGGCCAGGGGTTTACATCCAGCCCTGCCGGGAAACATATTTCACGGACAGATGTTTAGACGATTTCCAAGCACATCACATATTGATACGGTGCTGGGCGGGTGTCCACAGCCCAACAACACTAGCCCCCTTTCACACCCCGTCTGGGCCAGAGCTTTACATCCGGCCCCTTTCCCCTTGCTTAAACTTTAAGTCCCGGGACAGATGTTTAGACGAGTTCCAAGAACTTTCACTTTTGATAAGGGGGCTCCCAGGGGCCAAAGACAAAACACTACGCTCATTTGCACCCCCCCGTCTGGGCCAAGTTTTCCCATCCGGCCCTGCCCGCTTTACACATAGTCACGGGGACAGATTTTTTTAGGACAAATTTTCCAAGACTTTCACATTTTGAAAAGGGGTGCTGCTTTTCCAAAACAAAAACACTACGCTCTTTTGCACCCCCCCTTTGGGGCCAGAAGCTTTACACCCGGGCCCCTTTGCCCTGCATACACATGGGCCCACGTGACAGATTTTAGACGAGTTCCAAGCACATCACATATTGAAAAAAGGTGCTAGCATTTGCCCACAGACAAACCCAACTACGCTGCTTGCACACCCGTCTGGGGGCCAGAGTTTTACATCCGGCCCTCCCCTGCATACACATGGGTCACGTGACAGATTTTTAAGACGAGTTCCAAGCCCCTCACTTTATTGATAAGTTGTTTAGCAGTGTCCACAGACAAAACCCACTACGCTCGCTTGCACCCCCGCCCTGGGCCAGAGTTTTTAACCCGGGCCCGGCCCGGGCTTTTCCAAAAGGGTCACGGACGGGATTTTTAGACGGTTCCAAGCACATCAATATTGATAAGGTGCTAGCAGTGTCCACAGACAAACAAAACCGCTTCCGCTTGAAACCCCCCGTCTGGGCCAGGTTTTACACCCGGGGGCCCTGCCCCTGATAAAACATAGTCACGTGCCCAGTTTGTTTGGGCCCGAGTTCCAAGCACATCAATTTTGAAAAAGGGTTGGAAAACAGTGTCCACAGGAACAACACTTGGGTCACTTGAAAACACCCGTCGGGGCCCAAGAGCTTTACCCCCCCCCCTGCCCTGCATACACATAGTCACGTGAAAGATTTTTAGACAAAGTTCCAAGCACATCCCCTATTGAAAAGGGGTGCTAGAGTGTCCCCCAGATTTAAACACACGCCGCTTGCCACCCTCTGGGCCAGAGTTTTTACATCCGGCCTGCCCTCCCATACCCATAGTAAATGACAGATGTTTAGACGAGTTCCAAGCACATCACATTTTGATAAGGTGCTAGCAGTGTCCACGGGGACTAAACACTACGCCCCGTTTTGCACACCCTTTCTGGCCAGAGATTTACATCCGGCCCTGCCCTGATACACATAGTCAGTGACAGATGTTTAGACGATTTCCAAGCACACCCCTTTTGGGTTTTAAGGTGCAAAGCAGTGGCCAAAGACAAACACTACGCTCGTTTGCACCCCCGTCGGGCCAGAGCTTTACACCCGGGCCCCCTCCCCCTGCAAAAACATATTTCACGTGACAGATGTTTGGGACAGTTCCAAGACATCACATTTTTGAAAAGGTGCTAGAAAGTTTTCCAAGACACAAAAACTACGCTCATTTGCACCCCCGTCTGGGCCAGAGCTTTAAACCCGGCCCTGCCCTGTTTTACACAAGTCAACGTGACGGGATTTTTTGGGACGATTTCCCAAAGACATAAATATAGTTTAAGGGTTTGCTAGCAGTGTCCCCCCCAGACAAAAACCCTACCCCTCATTTTCACACCCGTCGGGGCCCGGGGTTTTAACATCCGCCCTGCCCTCCCATACCATAGTCACGGGACAGATGTTTAGACGAGTTCCAAGCCCAAAAAAATTTTAAAAGGTGCAAAGGAAGTGTCCACAGACAAAAAACCACTAGCTCATTGCCACCCGCCCGGGCCAGAGTTTTACACCCGGGCCCCTGCCCTTGCATACACATAGTCACGTGAAGATGTTTAGACGATTTCCAAGCACATCACATATTGAAAATTTGCTAGCAGGGGGCCAAAGCCCAAACACTACGCTCACTTGCACCCCCTTTGGGCCAGAGTTTTACACCCGGCCCGCCCTGCTACACATGGGTCACGTGACAGATTTTTAGCCCGGTTCCAAGAACTTTTCACATTTTGATGGGTGCTAGCAGTGTCCCCCGACTAAAAAAAACCCCCTTCCCCGCCCCCTTTGCCAAACCCGTCTGGGCCAGATTTTAAAATCCGGCCCCCCCTCCCTTTAAAACATGGGTCACGTGCCCAGATTTTTTAGACGATTTCCAAGCAAATCCAAATTTTGATAAGGGGGTAGCAGTGTCCCCGGACAAAAAAACACTACGTCATTTGCAAAACCGTCGGGCCCAGAGTTTTACCCGGCCTGCCCTGCTTTACACATAGCACGTGACAGATTTTTAGACGAGTTCCAAGAACAAAAATTTATTGAAAAAGGTGCTAGCAGTGTCCACAGAAAAAACCTTCGCCCCACTTGCACCCCCGTTGGGCCGGGGCTTTACACCCGGGGCCCTCCCCTGCATACACATATTTCACGGACAGATGTTTAGAGGGAGTTCCAAGCACTTTCACATTTTGAAAAAGGTGTTTGGGCAGTTTTCCACAGACAAAAACACTTCCCCTCATTTGCCCCACCCTTTGGGGCCAGAGCTTTACACCCGGCCCTGCCCTCATAACACATGTCACGTACAGATTTTAAGCCGGTTCCAAGACACAAATATTGTTTAAGGTGCTAAGCATTTTGTCCACGGGGACAAAACACACGCTCATTCCCACCCCCGTCGGGCCCAGAGTTTTAACACCCGGCCCGGGCCCGGGAATACACATAGTCACGTGACAGATTTTTAGACGAGTTCCAAGCACATCAATATTGAAAACGGTGCTAGCAGTGTCCACAGACAAAACATAGCTCACTTGCACACCCGTCTGGGCCCCAGAGTTTACACCGGGCCCTTTGCCCTGCTACACATAGTCACGTGACAGATTTTTTTAGCGATTTCCCAAAACCCACTTTAAATTTTGATAAAGGTGAAAAGCAGTGCCCCACAGCCCAAAAACACTCGCTGCTTGCAAAACCCGCTGGGCCAAGCTTTACTTTTTCCGGCCCGCCCTGCACCCCCATAAAAAGTGAAAAGATGTTTAGACGAGTTCCAAGAACATCCCCTTTTGAAAGGGTTGCTGGGCCAGGGCCACAAAACTAAACACTACGCCGTTTCCCACACCCGTCGGGCCGGGAGTTTTACATCCGGCCTCCCCTGGCTCCCACATAAATCACGGACAGATGTTTAGACGATTTCCCAAAAGCACATCACATTTTGGGTAAGGTGTACCCAGTGTCCACGGGAAAAACAAAACTACGCTGGGCTTGCCACACCCGTCGGGGCCAAGACCCTTTACATCGGCCCTGCCCTGCAAAACAAAATTTCACGTGACAGATGTTTGGGACGAGTTCCAAGCCCATCCCCATTTTTGGAAAAGGGTGCTGGCAGTGCCCCCGGGACAAAAACCCAAACCCCTCGTTTTGGCACCCCCTTTGGGGCCCAGGCTTTAAACCCGGGGCCCTCCCCAAAAACCCACATAATCACGTGAAAAGATGTTTAGACGATTTCCCAAAACCAAAATCAATATTGTAAGGTGCAAAGCGGGTTGTCCACAGACTAAACATACGTTTCGCGGCACACCCGTCTGGGCCAGAGCTTTACACCCAAAGCCCTGCCCTCCCATACAAAGTCACGTGCCAGTGTTTTGGGACGGTTCCAAGCAATCACATATTGAAAGGTGCTAGAAATTTGTCCACAGGACAAACATTTACGCTCGTTTGCACACCCGTCGGGGCCCAGAGTTTTACATCCGGCCCTGCCCAGCATCCCACATATTTCACGGGGACAAAATGTTTAGACGATTTCCAAAAGCACATACATTTTTGATAAGGGTTTAGCATGCCCCACGGGAATAAACACTACGCCCCGTTTGGGCAACCCGTCGGGGGCCAGAGCTTTTAAATCCAGCCCTGCCCAGCTTTACACATAGTCACGGGGACAAAATGTTTGGGGACGATTTCCAAAGCACACCCACAAAATTGAAAAGGGTTTCGGAAAGTGCCCAAAAACCCGGGAATAAACACTACGCTCGCTTCCCACACCCTTTGGGGCCCAAGAGTTTTTACATCCGGCCCTGCCCCTGGCTTACAAAATTTCACGTAAACAGTTTTTAGACGGGGCCCCCAAGCACATCACATATTGTTTAAAAGGGTGCGGAAAAGTGTCCACGGGGACAAAACCCCTTACGCTCGCTTGCACACCCGTCTGGGCCAGAGCTTTACATGGGCCCTTTTCCCCCTGCTTTACACATATTTCAACGTGACAGATGTTAGACGGGGTTTCCAAGCAAAATTCACATATTGATAAGGTGTCCCAATGTCCACAAAACCTAAACACTACGCTCGTTTTCCCCACACCCGTTGGGCCAGAGCTTTAAACCCGGCCCTGCCCTGCATACACATGGGCACTTTGGACAGAGGTTTAGACGAGTTCCAAGAACATCACATATTGATAAGGTGGGGGCAGTGCCCCACGGGACACAACACTACGTCACTTGCAACCCGGGGGGGCCCAAAAGAGCTTTAACACCCGGGCCCCTTCCCCCGCATCCCCACATAGTCACGTGACAGAGTTTAGACGGGTTCCCAAAAGCCCTCAAATATTGAAAGGGGTGCTACCCAGGCCCACAAAACTAAAACTACGCTCGCTTGCACCCCCGTCGGGGCCCCAGAGCTTTACATCCGGGCCCTGCCCTGCAAAACCCCATAGTCACGTGACAGATTTTTGGGGACGATTTTCCAAGCACATCACATATTGAAAATTTGCAGCAGGGGGCCCACAGACAAAAACACTACGCTCGTTGCAAACCCGTCGGGGCCGGCTTTACACCCGGGCCCTCCCCTGCATACACATAGTCACGTGCCCCAGATTTTTAGCGATTTCCCAAGAACATCACATTTTTGATAATTTTGCTGAAAGTGTCCCGGGCCCTAAAAAATACGCTGCTTCCCAACACCCGTCGGGGCCCCCAAATTTACCATAAGCAAAAAAAACGATGTTTTTTAAATGCTTTAACTCACTCAAACAAGTAACCTTCTTTTGCAAACTTTCAGATCGTTTTTCCCGGTTTGTCAATGTTCTGAAAAAACTTTTTACGTTTTTAAAGCTTTAATCTTTTTAAAAAAAAGTTTATATTTTTAAAATTGCTTAAACTTGTTTTGGGATAAGCACATCATCAATTTAAACTTTTACAGGTTTTTTCCGGGGATGAAAAATTAATGGTCCTTTAAAAAAAAAAATAGGCAAAAAAACCTTCTAAGTTTTTTTTGGGTTTCCTGAAAAAAATACAAATTTAAAGGGTTGGTATTAAAGTTCAAAAAACAAATTTGGGTTGATTTTTAAACCCTTCAACTATATCCTCTTAATAATGTTGTATAATCAATGTAAAAATTTGGGCGAACTTATTGGGGTTAAGGGCCCCATTTTTTTTTTTAATTTTACATTAAGCCGAAGAAGTCCCAAGATGCTGTACATTGCAGTTTCCTAAGAACATATTTTCACAAAACTATTTCTTGTCAAAAGTTTGTTATACGCCATTATCACTTTCAGGGAGATAGAAGGGAATTATGTGTTATTTTTACCTCCTGTACTAATTATTAAGATGGGAAAGGAGAGAGAGGGAGAGAGATTGATTGATTGATTGATTGATTGATTGATTGATTGATTAATTAAGGTCTTTATTTCAAGATGGGATTAAGGCTAGCAAAACCTTATCTTCCATACAACCTTTAAGGAGTTACATATACATAATTATATTATAACTATACATAATAGGGAATATTCCACTTCCGCCAAATACTGTACGAATAGATTTTTTAGAAAAAGTATTTCGTCCCGATTACAAATATGTACTTTGTTTTTCCGTGAAATAATAATCCAGTTTTTTATAGCCGTTTTAAAAGCAGCACTTTTTTAAAGCGGCAAAAACGACTGTGACGTCAGAACTGTGTTGATCCAACGCCGTCTGGATAAACATACATCCAGACCAAAGATGTTGGAATAGTATTATAGTAGGATCGAGATATACATCAAGACGGCGGTGTTTTAAACAAAGCAGCGCCTGGCGTTGCCTACAGTAATGTAAACAGATGGCGGACATTTTACATTTAACGCCTAGCCAGAAAACGAGAAAAGTTGACATTGCAATCAAAAAACAAAACTGAAACAGTCCTAGGTCTAGGCCTTGACGTAGAAAATTATTTATAATACAACAGACTAGGCCAATCGTTCCTGTAGGATATAGGCATTGGTATGTGAATACTAAAATTACTCACTTGACAAGCCCTAGGCTTAACTTGCCAACCCTAGGCCTGCACGTTCATGTTCTGACACACATCCCGCACAAAAACCTTACTTTGATTACTAATTAAAGCCTATTGTAGATAAAGAATACCATGATAGTCCTAGGCTATGCAAAAGTTCAAGACAAAATGCTCGTTATTCTTTATCACAATGATCTCGCGAAATCTCCTGTCACACACGAAAAAAGAAAAACAAAATACGGTGAAAATGTACATCCCTGTGGAGTTGTTTGTGTTGAGCGAATCTTAGACCATATATCGGGTGGACAGAGCGCGCGCCTATACCTGCCGTTGCAGCGGTTGAAGCCGAGCTGGGAACAAAGAGAGTGAGAGAGAGGGAGAGATTCTCGGAAGTCGGTGGTGGCAAGAAGCGCGTAGTACCATTTAAACGTACAGTAATTTCGCGTACTAAAAGTAGTGAATCTCTCGTTACTTTCGACAATGTGATGGTTTCTTAAAATGTATTATGCATATTTATTCCTTGGGACAACACATCGAAGAAGTTTTTAATTTATTTTAACCATTTTCCGATAGAAATTTATTTCTATGTGTTTGGCGGAAATATGCCAGATTTCAACATCTCATCATCATATCTACTAAGTTATAATTTTTATTTACGGGAGGGAAATGTTTTTTTCTAAAGGGGTATTCATCCTTCAGCCACCAAACTCAAAAATGATATTTCATTTTGACCAACTAGTTATAAGTAACAGAACAATTTAATGTTGGTCCACCGTTACCAGAAAATTTTCCAAACTTGTTAATTTTTTATCTAGCTAGACGTGCGGTAAATCTCACATGGGCCCATGGGGACGATCCTAGAGGACTTTGCTATAAAATTGGCTGTCATTGGCTACGTTTTCTGTAAATCATCTACGTGATTTAGGCATGCGGTTTGGTCAAAATATGCTTTTTACCAAGAGGTGTAATTTCGGAACGCATATTTGCGTGTTGTATATAAATTATTCGTGCAAGTTTCTAAATGCCCATTTTAGAATGAGGCCTATGTGCTATAGTAATAGTATCTATGGGAAACAAAACATAATAAAAAACTTTAAAAAAAAAATTGTATTTAGTCATAGGTAAAATAATAATTTGTAAACTCTAATTTTAGTAAGTAGCCTATTATGCTCTATTAAAAAATTTAAAAAATCTATCAAAAACCCAAGATGACATGGAACCCTTTGCAAATAGGGTTAAGAAGTCACCATTCTCAAAATCTCTCTGTTATTGTTTGGCAGTAGTGAGGGGACCGCTCAGACTGTCCGAGGGCCTACAAAACAATAATAATAATAATAGCTTTGTAAAGATCACTGGTCTGCACTTTTTTTAAAGGGATAAGGCCTATGTTTCCATGCAAATATAACAATTTTTGTGAAAAACAGTTCAAAAAATAATATGCATATGAATACGAAATTATATTTTGCACTATAATAGTGAGCTATACAAATGATAACACAACAATCACTTTATACATTTTACTTTATTTTTTATAATAATACCAAATCGCCTTCAAGAGCCATTATATACCAGAAGTATAAGGATATTATCATTGAGTATATAAAGATATTATGTTCATGACAGTCCATGCCCTTTTTTCAGGTCTATGTTGACTTGAAAAGATCTAATGTAAAAAAACCCATAATAATTATCTCAAGTAAAATAGTGTCCTACATTACAAAAAAATAATTTCAGTAAAATATTTACACGTGGAATGAAAATCCACATTGTTTTACAGCTCTTATCGTATATTTACGTACAGTCAAATGCAGCGCTCGCGATTTTTTTGCCACCACCTCGTTCTTGGAAACTGGCCCGCAGGTCGGCTTCACGAATATTGCCGCGCTATCCGTCTACCTAAGGAGCGAATGGGCGAGCACCGCCGTCTGCATGTAAATATTAAAAATATACGTACATTTAGTTTCCAATTGGCCTTGACTAAAACACAGTTATGACGTAGTACCGTCCAAAGATGGCGCCCCGCTCGTTTTTGGCGCGCAAACTGGGGAAACCATTAATTCTTGTTTAAATTACCAAAAAAACATTTTTTTAAATTAAAAAAAAGTGCAGTGACTATTAAGACATAAATAAGAATTAAAATAAAATATAAAATATTGAGTGGAATGTTCCCTATTGAACATATAGTAATTGGCCTGATAAAAATTTCATATAATTAATCAAAAACATAAACATTTAAAATTATATTAAACAATTTGTAAAGCTACACTTTCATTCGCGCGCGCATTCATCCATCTCTTTCATACAATTTCCTTAGAGTACCGGTAACACAGAAGGCGTAGGGCCTATACTAGTAAAAATATATATATATAGAGAGAGAGAGAGAGAGAGAGATAGATAGATAGATAGATAGATTTAAAAGGGCTTTATTTTAAGGCGGGATTAAGGCTAGTGAAGCCTTTTTTCTTCCATCCAAACCCAATACTACTACTAATAATAATACAAATGATAATGAAGGCCTAATGAAAATTATAGATAATTGAACACAAAATAATTGGCCTGATGAAAATTACACTAATTAACTGAAAACATAAACATTTGAAATTATGATAAACAATAAAACAAATTTAGCTATCATTTCATTCTCCGCATTTATCCTCGCTTTCATACAGTTTCATTACAGTAACAAAAAAGGCGTCCTCGTAAGTTAAAAGAGTAACACAGGTAACCGAGCAAATTAATATGTAATTTATTTTCATTATTTGGGTTGTTTGGGGGGTTTTTGATATTACTTTTTGTTTGTACGTTAAGAATTTGAATAATAGGAAGTAGTGGCACTTTAAAAGCATAGAAGTTTTTTATATATTTGTCTCTGATTTCAAGGAAGAGCATTCCAAGTTTGAATAGCGTGGATTTTGAATGAGTGGTCAAGGAGATTAGTTCTGTGTATGGGGAAATGAGAGTTGTGTACCGGATCTAGACCTGGTATTAAACATGTGGTTTTTAGTGAAGAAATTGAAAGTTAGAGGCGAGATAAGACGGTGACGATGTTGAAAAGTAGTTTGTGAACTAGGCATACGGAGTGAAGGTTTCTACGACCCTTTTTAATCTAGCCCAACCAAGCGTCTTAAAACCCGGGGTTTATATGGTCAGATTTTCTTATTCCTAATATAAATCGTACACGGGAATTTTGTGCCCTTTGGAGACGAATAGCCGGGCTCGGTCAAGTCATTGTAAACAACGTCGCAGTAATCGAAATGGGGAATAATAAGAGATTGTACAAGCATTTTTTTTTAGTTTAGTCGGAAAGAAGTTTTTAGTCTGTTTAATGAGTGTAGTGCAGCATACGTTTTTTTACAAACGTTTTTGATATGTTCCGTCCAAGTCAGGTCATTAGTCATAATAAGTCCTAGGTTTCTGACTTGTTGTTGAAAGGGTATTGTTGTACCTTTTTTAAAGAACGTTGTCGATGTCGGTGGTCTAATTTTGCTAAAAGTTTGTGGTAGCCTAAAATAATGATTTGTGACTTATTGGGTTTATTTGCAAAACGTTTTTATTTCCCCAAAAAAGCAAGAGTTTGGGCAGGTCTTTGTTTATCATTTCAATTGCTTGATTAATTAGTGAGGGAGAGACATGTATATAAATTTGCAGATCGTCTGCGTATAGGTGGTGATAGCAATAAATGAGTGAATTTGAAATGTTGTTAATGTACAATGAGAATAACAAAGGTCCTAAAACACTTCCTTGCGGCACACCTGCCGTCACTGGTAACCAATTCGATTGATTGTCACCTGAGATAATGCACTGTTGCCTGCCGCGGAGATACGAATTCATCCATTGTAGTGTGGAAGGAGAAAAATTTATAGATTGAAGTTTGCTAATAAGAATGTCTATGTCAACGGATTCAAAAGCTTTGCTAAAGTCAAGTAGTGTCAGTATGGGAAGTTGTCTACTGTCCATGTGAGTTCTTACGTCATCAGTTACTTTAATGGGGTGCTGTGGATGTACTGTGATTACATCGGAACCCAGTTGGTGCTTGTCTAGAATTTGATTTAATTTCAGAAAATCTGATATTTGACAGTGGACAATATATTCCAGGGCTTTTGACAGGGCGGGTAGAATGCTAATTGGGCGATAATCATTGGGTTGTAGAAGGATTTGTCTTTTAGGCAGAGGGCGGGCAAAGGGTTGTTTCCACATATTAGGGTAGGCGTTATATGTAAGAGAAAATTAAATATGTGTAATATTGGCTCGATTAGGATGGGGGAGAGATTAATCATGAATTGAATAAGTTTAATCGGTATTTGATCTATTCCTTGAGCATTTGATTTTATTCGTTTTATGGCGTGCAAGGCCATTCTTGGGGTAACATGTTTAAAGTGAAATGGGTCGTAGGTTGGCTTAGCTTGGTTGTCTTCGATGTCTTTTATATGTGAATGTTTTATTGAAGGATCAAAATTAAAGGGTAGTGTAGTGAAATGGGTATTAATTGTATCTAATGGTATGTCAAGTGGAGCTTCTTCATCTTTTTGTTTACCAATGCCCATTTGTGACAGACTTTGCCACATTGCCACACACATAGAGAGAGAGAGAGAGAGAGAGAGAGAGAAGAGAGAGAGAGAGGAGAGAGAGAGAGAGAGAGAGAGAGAGAGAGAGAGAGAGAGAGAGAGAGAGAGAGAGAGAGAGAGAGATAGATAGATAGATAATCGTCTTTATTTTCCAGGCGGGATTAAGGCCAGCTAAACCTTTTCTTCCATCCAACCTTTAATTTAAATACATTTTCAGATTTCTAATTTGTTAATAACAATTTTGATTTACAATAAAATATTTGATAAAATAACATTAATTTACATTTTTAAAGCGCATAAACTATACATATTACACATTTATACTATCATTCATACCATAATTATTAAGTGAATTGTCTACAGAAGTTAAAATCAAGAAAAAGCTTATTATTGTGAGTTTAAACATATTGTGCATGTTGTTATTTGTCAGTATTCCCATGGCATTTTTTGTAATAAAGTTCATGAATTTTACTCCTAAAGATATTGTAACTATTGATATGGGTGTCCCTGATGTTTGAAGGTAGAGCGTTCCAAGTTCTTATTGCACTGATAGTGAATGAATTATCGAGTAAGTTTGTCCTGTGAACGGGGAAAATGAGTTGAGTACCTGCCCTTGATCTAGTGTTAAAGAGATGATTTGAATGGAGGTACGTGAAGTTGGTAGCAAGATAAGACGGTAAAGAAGTTGATAATACGCGATGAACGAGACAGACAGAGTGGAGGTTACGTCGATCATTTAGGCGAAGCCATTGAAGATCTTTGTAACTTTGAGTTACATGATCAGATTTTTTAATACCCATAATAAAACGTACGCATGAATTTTGAGCCCGTTGAAGTCGAATAGATAAGTCTTCAGTCAAGTCATTATAAATAACGTCGCAGTAGTCAAAGTGAGGAAATATGAGGGATTGTACAAGCATTCTTTTGAGTTTAGTTGGAAGAAAGTTCTTATTTTTATTTATTGTATGTGGCTTGTTTTGTCTTTTGACAAACATGTTTAATATGTTCAGTCCAAGAAAGATTGTCAGTCATATAGAGTCCTAAATTCTTAACATTATGTTGTAGAGGTATAGCCATGCCATTCAAGATAACATTAGGAATGTTGCATAATCATTTTGTTTAGAAGTTTCTGATAACCTAATATGATGGTTTGTGATTTATTAGGGTTTATATGAAGGAGATTGTTAGATGCCCACTTAGCAAGAGATTTTAGGTCCTCATTCATCATCAGTATTGCCTGGTTAATTGATGAAGGTGAAGCATGTAAGTAGATTTGCAAGTCATCGGCGTATAAATGATGATAGCAGTACTTTAGAGAAGATGATATATCAATAATATATATTGAAAATAATAGAGGTCCAAGGACACTTTCCTTGCGGGACTCCAGCACATACGGGTTCCCAGGTTGATTGATTGCCATCGGATATTACGCATTGATGTCTTTGACGAAGGTAAGATTCCATCCACTGAAGTGTAGGAGTAGAGAAATTAATAGATTTTAGTTTAGTTATAAGTATGTCATTGTCAACAGAATCAAAAGCTTTGCTAAAGTCAAGTAGTGTCAAGAGTGTCAATTGTCGACTGTCCATTTTCTTCCTTATATCATCCGTTAATTTAATTAAAGCTGTGCATGTACTGTGATTTGATCTAAAGCCGGATTGATATTTATCTAATATGTCATTTTCTGCAAGATATGCTGAAATTTGTTTATGGACAATAAATTCCAACGCTTTCGAAAGTGCTGGTAGAATACTTATGGGTCGATAATCATTGGCTGAGTTTGGTTTAGTCTTTTTAGGTAGAGGGTGGACAAGAGCCTGTTTCCAAGTAGTTGGGTATGAGTGAGAATTCAATGAAAAATTAAAAAGATGTATTATAGGCTCTATTAGAAAAGGGGAAAGTTTGATCATATGTTGAATAAGTTTAATTGAAATTAAATCAACTCCTTCTGCATTGGATTTGATTCGATTGATTGCATGAAGGGCAAGTTTTGGAGTCACGTGAGTAAAATAAAACTCTTCGTACGTGGGTTTAATTGAATTATTTTCTATGTCGTTTATGAATCTTTCCTTTTTATTTAAGTCAGTGATAGTGGGAAGTGTAGTGAAATGTGTATTGAGAGCATCAAGCGGAATATCGATAGGAGTACAATCAACCTTTTGCTTCCCAATACCCATTTGTGAAAGACTTTGCCACATCTTTTTCATTGGGATCTTAGGGTCAAGTAGACTGTAGGTATAGCGTTTCCTTTCGGTTCGAATAATCTGATTAGTTTTATTTCTTAATATTCTGTATTTATCTCGATTTTCTTCATTTGAGTCTGCTTTAAATTTATTGAAGGCCCCATCACGCTTAGCCATGAGGTCTCTTATTTCAGCTGTCATCCATGGAGAAGGTGGTTTAGTCACTCTTACGACTCTAAGGGGGGCATGCTTATCATAAAGTTGTAACAATAATGAGTTAAATTCCATTAGCTTTTCATCGATTGTTGGAAGATTAGCGAAATTATCCCAAGGCAGGGCTAGAGAATCTAACAGAAATTGTTCTTTGTCAATATATTTTATATTACGTCTCATAAGAAATTTTGGTGTCTGATTCGGTACCCGTATTGAGTACTGCAAATAAATTAAGTCGTGAGCAGAGATCCCTGGGACTGAGAGCTGCCCATGATTAAGAACTCTATCCCGATTTGACGTCAACATAATGTCAATCCAAGTGTGAGAAGTGGAAGTGTGATGGGTTGGGGAAAGGGGCAGGATTTTTAAATTACAAGAGTTGAAAATAGTTTTAAGTTGTCGTGTGTCTGTATGATTCTCTAAAAGCAAGTTAGTATCAAAATCACCCATGATAATGATGTGCTCATAATGAGGAATATGTTTTAATAAGGAGGTTTCGAAGTCTGTGAGGAAACCAATTTTTGGAGGACGATAAACTACTGCTAAAAGTATCGATTGATTCTTAATTTTAATCTCAAAGATAATATATTCCGGACGAGAACAGTATGCACTTGGAGATTGGCACAAAACTTTACTTTTTATATCATTACGTATATAAGCACATACACCGCCTCCCCGCTTCTTAGTGCGATCATTTCTAATGATCCTGTATCCATCGAGCTGTATCAGATTGGAATGTAACGACGGTTTTAACCAAGACTCACTAATGAGAATTACGTGAATGTCATTTTCGGAAACAATTGTTCGTAGATCAAGACAGTGTGACATAATAGATGAAGCATTTAAATGGACGACCTGAAGAGCCCTAGGATGTCTAGACAATCGGTTCTTCAGAATGTTTCCGGTCGGACAATAAGTAGTCGGAGAAGGCGGAGGTGAGAGGTGAAGGTCATTGATAACGGCTGGCAAAGTCAAAAAATTATTCGTCAAATCAGTAGGTGTAGGTGATTTTGGGGGTCCACCTAGAACGCTCATATTTGCTAACTTACGTTTTGAAGCCATTTGTAATTAAAAATAGAAACATTGTTAGCGGATCAACCAAAACAATAATCATAATATCTGTTAGGCCTATATGGGAATCTAATGCCAAATAAATACTTGTTCGGAAAAACAAGAATTCTAACTCACCCTGCACATTCATCAAATAAAATAAAATAAACTTTTTGAAAACATACACACACGCATTCACACTGTAAAGAACTATGAAATACAACAGATACCAAAGTAGGCATAACATGATAAAAAGAAAAATTATTCAACAAATTAATACGTTAAATATAAAACCTGCTCTTGCCATAACAGTCACAAGTGCCTATTCATGGGATTGATGAGGTTGGTTGTACTGGTGTTTGTAGTGCTTGAAGTGCTTGAAGGTCACGCTCTCTGATGATGTAGAGACGAGAGTTGTCGGGACGTATGACGACAATTCGACCGTCTTGGGTCCACACGTTGCGATTTCCTGCCACCACCTTTGCAGCTGTGAGGAGTTTTGCCCGTAACATGGTGAGAGACTCGGTGATGAGAAAATCAGTACCCTTAAGTCTCCGCTTTCTCTCCCAAATTAGTGCACGCGGGATGTACCGTGCCAACTTGAGAATGATAGGCCTAGGTCTCTGACGCTCGGACGATTCTGCCACGTCTGCGAAAGTTCGCCGTAGAGGTCCCAGACGATGAACTCTATCAATATCCTCATAACGCAGGAGGACCCCGGAGTTGTCTCCTAGCCGACGATTCACAAAATTAAGGACGGTATTTACCACGTCCTCGTCTGGACACTCTGCTATGCCATGAATTAGCGGCAGTTCCTTCTGCTATATTGTTCGGCGGCGTCGTTGTGGTCAGCTTGGTTGATCAAGGCTTTTGACATCCGGTCAATATCAACCTTCACTAGGTCAAGCTCTTTCGTCACGCTCGCTTTGACTACAGCAATCTGGTTATCCAGGCGCTTCTGCAGTTCCTGTATTGCAGCTAAGGTATCGGTGACTGAGCTCTCATCATCGGTGGTTGGGTTAGTGTCCTTCCTGGGAGCGGTAACCGATGTTACTAAATGTTGCATATCCAACAACTGTTGTGTTGCAGACTGTTTTAGTTCTTCGAATTGAGAATTGCAAAACGAAGAGAGCTGCTTGATGGTCTTGAACTCTTTTTGGGTTTGGGAGTTAGCAACTGGCACTTCTGCTGGTGAAGACATCATGATCCTCTTTGAAATGTGACAATGTAGTTTATAATTGGCTCAATTGAAAATAAAGTATTTAAATATGCATTCAAGATATTTGGCCGATTTGATAATATCCCCTAGGCACTCATTGTGATTAGCAAAGGTGTGGTGCTTCAATCTTCATCATGAAGGCCGTGGAAGCCAAGGTTATGCTGTGCATTCAACACAAACAACTAAGTTCTTTGTTACAAACTTATTTTGACTGGAGTATCTTTGACAAGAACAAGCTCCGTTTCTTCCATAAACAAAAGTTTTCACATGAAAAAAACAGAAATGAAAAGGGAAATAGTTACTGTAATATCAAAGGCACTCACGTACTAATAGGTGTGCGGGTCACAGGAACCTAAATACACCATCGTGTGTAATTTTTATATTCGAAAACACTCTGGTTATCACGAAAAACAATTCACAATCAAGAGAAAATTTATCTGTGACTTTAGGCTAAGAGAGAGAGAGAGAGAGAGAGAGAGAGAGAGAGAGAGAGAGAGAGAGAGAGAGAGAGAGTATCTGGTAAGAATCATTTTTATCAATTAGTCTCGCGAAGAATGGAAGTTATTAATCACACAGAGCCAGGCTCAACTCCCAGGTATTAATATCATCCCGGTCCAGCATTGCGCAGGTTATAATTGGGAAAGTTATAAAGCTGTAACACTATTGTAGGTTGTTTACGCCAGACAGTCCAGCGATCTACACATGCATGGTAGACAGTCGGGGGTGGGGGCTGGGGGTTCATGATATCTTAGCACTCGGCGTATTCCCCCCCCCCCCCCCCACACACATAGTTGTCAATCTCATCTAGATATCTAGATGGAGCAGGGGTCTGGGTTAGATTCCTAGTCGGGACAAATGTTTTTGACAATTGCTATCAATCAATTTCTCGTTGGAAAGTAACCTTCAGTGAGAATTGACGGTCTCGACGCGATTCGAACCCGGGACCTCATGAATCAGAGTCGCGCGCCTAAAGCTTGAGCCAACTCTATGGGTTTATCAATCAATACTACGCAGCCCCTATTACTAAAGTTACGTGACTTGTTCACGTTTAGTGCTCTAAGTGAACCGTAGGAAGAAATCTTCAGTCGGGCTTGAATCTGTCAGGTATCGATTACGAGACCTTACAAATCAGAGCATCGTTCATATTGCATGATGGCATGAGCTTTCGCTATCTGTGCATTAGCATTCGCAGAATTCTCTCGGAAGTGAATTCAAATAACTGAACAGGGAAACTACAACATTGTGTAGCTACTAAGCCACGGTATGAAAGGTTATTTATTCTGCGATTGCCACTGACGAGGATTGAGCCTTCAACCTAATGACGCGAAAGAGTTAGTACTATCGCACGTGTGTATTCGGAATGTTGTCTGTGTCGTTGAAGATTTTAATCCCAATAATAATTAATATCTAAATAAGGGAGCGAAGCTCTTTTCTCTCGTCACTTTTCAGTCCGTCCGTCCGGTTATCTATCTCTGCGTGTGTCACGTCTCCCGATGTAATACGAACATGACCTCTGATTGACATACGTTAATCTTTCTTGACCTCGTCCTTCATCAAGGAAGATACCGTACTGAATGTCAGGAAGAAACTGCAGGTCACGAGGTCGGTGATAGCCCCCCCCCCCCCTTAGAAAGATTTGTACTTAATATGTCCTCGGCACCTCCACCATTATTGAAAGCTGGAACAAGCGAGAAACATTAATCTTTTGTTCCCTCTTTTACAGGCACCACTACCAACATCAGGATGCGAAAGCTGGGAAGAAACGTATTCCCTCTGTTTCTTTTACGACGATCTGTAAGTAACTTATCTCACTCTTCTAGAAACTCCAGTACCCAGGCTCGTATAGGAACGTTTTGATTGTTGGGGGGGGGGGGGGTGTTGGTAAATTTATCAGCAGACTCTGTGCGGCAACCGGGTTCTGGGGCGAAGCCTCAGCCGCCGGAGGCGATTTTTTTTCACCATACCACAGTTATTTCGTAATGTTTTAACTGCACTCGGATTCTGTAAACGATGTTTTAAAGCAACTATCTGCGATCTAAAAACTAAAAAAAAAATGAACATGAAGTTGCCCATTTTAGTAAATTTCAACCTAATTTCTTATGTAGGCCTAATGACGAAGCATAGCAGCTCCATCGGAAGAATGCGGATGCTAGTGCCATCGGTGGGGCCGAGCAGGCCAATGAGCGATCGGCATTTTAAATTAGGGGCCGCTGATTGGCTGGAACTAGCCCGCCGGTGACGTCACCATCTGCAAACTTCCGATGGAGCAGCTATAAATGCCAACATAATCGTTTTACCAAGGTGACTGTCGAATTGCATAAGTGTATGTGCAATTTTACTACGGTAATTCTGTGGGATTAATATATAACTCACGTTAGTTTTGCCCCCCATTCCCCCCGGTTCCTTCGCCACTGCAGTACCCGAGCTATTCATATTTAGCTTTCCGTCCACCATCAGTGTAAGTGGGTCCGGAGTCACTTCTTATACACACATAACAAAAAACTTGTAGAAATACAGCCAAACCTTACACACTCAAAAGGAATGAGATCTAAAAAAAGGGCCAAGCTCATCTACCCTTCCACATAAACGTACAGTGTCCCATAACAGCATCCTCGAAAAGCTTGGCAAAATAGAATTTGCGATTATTAATTTAACGTAATAGTTTATCAAAGTTCTTTTTTTCTAATTAATTTAAACGTAATAACATGCAAATTCTATTTTGCCAAGCTTTTCGAGGATGCTGTTATGGGACACTGTACGTTTATGTGGAAGGGTAGATGAGCTTGGCCCTTTTTTTAGATCTCATTCCTTTTGAGTGTGTAAGGTTTGGCTGTATTTCTACAGTTTTTGTTATGTGTGTGATCTCATTACTTTTTCAAGTTCCATTACAAAATTATTTGCTAAAAATAATATTTTTATCAAAGTTGATTTAAATTCTATGGTATTAGCATAACAATATAGGATGTAAAATATCTAGACCCGGATTCATGTACATCCTGGGTATAGGTGGTATAACCATGGTATAACGACGGTATAAGGACTGGACCCCAATTCTTGAGTTCGTGGGAGATGAGTTGAAAACGCAATTTGAAAACGAAGTCGTTTTCGTTTTCGAAGGAATTGGTTTTCTTGAAGGGTATCGTGGAAAACGTCATGGGTTGTGAGTTGAAAGCATTGATATTAAACCCCTATAGTAGGCCAATTATATAGGATGTCTATGGTTGAAAGAGTATCACGAAATCCAAACACTTTAAAAAGATTAACGTATAGCAAAGAGCTCGAAAAAGTTCTATATTTATTCTAGATGGCAGTGCCTTCATAAACGCGGGCCAATCGAAAGACAAGTTGTATGAAATGATTTGATTGTTGCAATTATGTAAACAAACAGATGAGCAAGGTCATATCAGAACAATGTTGTGTGCTGGCATAGGGTTGGCTAGGCTTGTCAAACATGTAATGTAAGTATGAATTTTACTAGTCCTATAGCCCAAATGGAACTTTCGACCTACACTTTTGCATTATACATAATTTTCCACATCTGGGCCTAGGCCAGGGACGGTTTCTGATTTGTTTTATGAGAGTATAATGACACCTTTTCTCGTTCCACACAAAGAAGAAAATTTTTAAATGTCCGCTATTTGTTTACGTATCGCACTTTCCCGCCTAACTCTGCTTATACCGTCAACAAGTGTCAAGTAACTATGGTTACTTGTTGATTGTATGCCAAGTGTTTAAGGCTTATTTTAAAACCTTTATTTGGAAGCCCTCCAACAAACTTTTTCAACTTTTTTTTTCAAAAGAGACTATATTTCTATAACCTTAATGTCCATGTAAAATATGAACATTGTAGTCCCACCCGTCTGGTCAGAATCGCGGGCCGACGTATTAGATGTTAGCAGTAGCAGTAGTAGACAGTAGCAGTAGCTAACATCCTTAAAGTGATTTTGAGCATGTTTCAAGCCATTTTTTCACCAAGAAGGAATAATCGTACCCCAATAAAATTTGGCATGTGTTGTCAGGTACCTAAATCCCCTCGATTGTGATAGTTTTCAAGTTCACATCACGTTACATGACGGCTGGGTAACACCTCGAAATCACCCCAACTCTGCTTGGTGTATAAGGTGCTTGAGTGTGTAGCGCACCGCGGCTTGGCTGCGGCGCCCTAACGGGCACCTAGATAAAAGTTCAACGAGGGTTGCCAAATTGTTTTTGTTGACCTTCGTCAAGAATATTATTCTATCCACGATATAATTTTATTTATTTGTTCTTCTACAATCTGTTACCGTAATCTGTTCCACGTACGCGTCTTTTAATAATAAAGCTCCAATATAGTTTTGTCACAAATTATTAAGAAACCTACGTTACTATTTTCCTGCTCCGTGAGCGCTGAGAGGCAATGAAAACACTGCTAACATTGTCTACTAATCGAATTGAGGAGCATTCTTGCGAGCAGAAAGCTACGGTGTGTAGATCGCGGAGAAAGACGACTGTATTGCCGATATACTCTCTCAGTCTTCACACGGCACAAGTGTCTACCTCTGGCAGGAGAGCTCGGAGCTAGTAACATGTCCGCGCGGATCGCGCCGGCTCACTCGCTAACCCTACCAGGCGTTGCCATGGCAACTGAAAGTTCAAAACATTTTTGCGGGTAAATGTTTCGTTTTTCAGTTTGAACCCATTTTTTACCCTTTTTTCTGAAATACATTTTCCCTCCAATTCAATGGGACGAATAGTAACCTTTTTTACAACGCTTCTATTAGCTTCATGTGTTTGTCTGGACGGAATCTTATAATCGATATTTCACCGACTTCTCAATGTCTAATCGAGCTGAAATTTTTTACACATACGTATTCTTGATGACAATAGATGAATCAATCAACAAATTCACTAATCAATCAATTAATTCATCATAATTCATAATTAAAGTTTTATATGGGAGTAGATATTTCACCCACTTCCCAATGTCCGATCGAGCTGAAATTTTTCACACAGACATATATTATTCTTGGTGATAATACATGAATCAATTATCACATTCACTAGTTAATAAATTAATTCATCATAATTAATTAACTAGGGAAACGCCAAAGTCGTTGTTAGACGAGTGAGTGAGCCATGTGTTGAGTACCCGGTAACATTCCTTTTTTTTCCCCTACCTTAGGCCTCCCTAGCCTATCATAGGCTACAGTGGAGCATTATGGCCTAAACTATGACCAAAACTTAAATACCCTATTATTTATACGAATATTATAATCAAACTTAAATGCAAATGTTCCCGCGTACTCAACACATGACTCTCTCACTCGTCTAACAACGACTTTTTAACATTCCTTTTCTTCCCCCTACATTAGGCCTCCCTAGCCTGTCATAGGCTACTGTGGAGCATTATGGCCTAAGCTATGACCTAAACTTAAATAGGTAGCCTATTATTTATACGAATATTATAATCAAACTTAAATGCAAATGTTCCCGCGTACTCAACACATGACTCTCTCACTCGTCTAACAACGACTTTGGCGTTTCCCTAGTCGAGTTGGCTAAAGCGCCCTTATAGCCGAAATGTGGGAGACGTGGGTTCAATAGTCGGGAAAGATTTTGTAATTTCTGGATTGTATTTTTTAAATTATTTAACATGTTTTGAAATGTATATAACGCAGTGTAGTCCATCATCTGTGACAATACTACGGAAAACATAGCCAGTACGAAATACGTGAAAATATTGCAAGGTTTACTCAATCTACGAGCGGAATTTGGGGGTACCTTGACGTCCAACATTCGATTAACCTTGGACATTCGATTAACCTTGGACACGGCATTTCACAGCCAGGTAAATAACAAACAAAAAATATTATTTCAAAATGAAAACCATTGTCGTTAAAATAATTCCTAAACATTTCAACGTATTTTTCAGTTTTTTATTTCTTGCAGGTTTAAATCGCAACAGATTGTGCTCATTTTGTTAGCAGTTCTCAGTTACCTGGTCACGGATGTCTGTTTAAAATTTCAGCTCAGTCTATTTGGCCGTTCGGCCGTATGGGACTGGACAGACAGACATTTAACATTTAACATACAGAATTAATCACGACCAAGGCCCGATCGAGTAGCGTTGTAGACTACGTTCGCTGCGCTCACTCGTCTAATCAAACAAAGCATCATATGGGAAATTAGTCACAGGTAGTGATGATGGGCCAACCAGATGCAGAAATTCGGACACGTCCAGTGAGCACATATTCGATTACAACATTTATTAAGACTAAAAAGTATAAAATAATATTACATGATTTTTTAAAAAAACAACGCTCATATTTAAATGTACTAAAAAGTAAAAAATAAATTTTTGCCCAACAAATTTTTGCCTTACTCGGAAAATAAAAGCGTTGGGCGCTTTCCCGCCATGAATAACAAAATTCTGTAATCTATGTCAATACCGTAAGCTCACAACGCTTGTATTTTCCGAGTAAGGCAAAAATTTGTTGGGCAAAAATTTATTTTTTACTTTTTAGTACATTTAAAATTAATATTAGCGTTGTTTAAAAAAAATCATGTAATTTTTTTTTGAGAAGATTGAATATACACATCTGCTAAGAGATTAAACACCATAAAAATTTGGTTAGTCCCGGAGAAGTAATAAATTTTCAGTACTGCTGTTATTTTGAGATACACAAAATGTAAAATATGCGAAGTTCAGAAAAATAACATTTAAGGAATGAACATCAAATTGAAATATTTGCCAAAAATGAATCTTTTATTCAAAATAATAAAATTTTCAGAAATTTGATTAAAAATTATGATTAGAAAACAAAAAAAAATACCAACATTCTAAGGAAACAATCGAGACTTTAATTGGTTTACATTACAAGTACCTATTAAAGACAATTAATTTTCGTGATTGAAACGGAGAAACACTATCTCAGTCCCCACACGGTGCAAGAGTCCACCTCTGGCAGGAGAACTCGGAACTACTAGCTAGCTATGTCCGCGCCGGCCGCGACGACTCGATCGATGCGGACGAGTTATGTATACACAAGGTCCTCTAGATCTCCGCCACCTGGCGGAGGCTCGTCTAACTCGCTCGTGTGGCCACTAGAGAGTTAGACGATCCTCCGCTAGGCGGAGATCCAGCAGACCTTGTGTATACATGGTTCAGGAGTCGAGAAGGTATGATTCGTTATTTTCACTGGCTATTTTCACTGAGCCTGGAACTATCATCATATTTTCTTGCTTTATCACTTCATATCTTCATATCTTCATAGTGTGGCTCGTTGGTCTTGTGGTTAGCGTATCTGCTTCCAATGCAGAAGGTCCAGGGTTCGATTCCCGCCATAGTCAGAAGTTTTTTAACTTCTGATATGGACTTTAGTCCATCAGTTCTTGTCTTAGGAGTTTGTAAACGGTGACTTTGGAGCCGTCCTAGCAACGAAGCACATAATAAATTCAGAGTTGTGCTGAATCGGCCTTGTTGATTCTGGCGTTGATTCGCGGGTGTTCGCACTGTCCATACCACTGATTGCTATATTTCCTATTAAAATAACGATCTTTGGTTGGTTATCGCTCACTCGCCGATTACGTCGGGGCCTACAGGGTTGGCTTAGTCGCTTTGATTTAAAGTCCCCCACTGAAAATCAGTTATATAACTGAGTGGGTAGACTCTAAATACAATTTATTTTATTTTTATTTCTTTTTCGTGTCTATTTCTAAATTTAATTAATTAATTTAACGTATATCCTATTCAGTTATAAAAACTGATTTGGAAAGGACCACAACTAAATAAAACTTATCACGTAAAATACAGACAAAATTATGGGCTTTATTTAAAATATATTTTGAAATAGTAACATTACAACAACAATGTATAGTAAGACAACAACTTTGATAAAATAACTTGGAGCGATCCCTGATTTTCTTTTAGATTTCTAGAGGATTTTTAACATTTCCAAACTAGATTGTATGAAGGAATATCATCCGTAGCATCGGTTATTAGCGTATTTTAATATTAATTAATTCAGTCACTCCGCAATTCACTTTTGCATGTTGCAAGAAAATAGTTAAAAATACATAAATACGTATCTAGAGTCGACCCACTCATTCACAGAACTGATTTTAAGTGGACAACATTAAATTTAAATCAGACCTAGCCAACTAACCAACCCTGTAGGCACCGACACCATCGACGAGCGAACTATGACAACCTTATAATAAATGATGTGCCTCGTTGCTAGGACGGCTCCAAAGTCAGCGTTCAAAAATTCCTAAGCCAAGAACAGATGAGAAATTTAAAAACTTCTACCCATGGCGGGAATCGAACCCTGGACCTTGTGCATTGGAAGCTAAGCATATAACGAAAGAAATTACACCAGCATTGAACGATAACAATAATTGTCGTAAATATTTGCCCTGACTGGGAATAGCTGAGGTAGCCGAATGTTCAAAACAGTGTTCGATTCCCCGTGGGGGCTAACTATGGCCCGCTCTACGACAGCCCGACAATATCTTCCCGTTACCGATAGCCTATAGTTGCCGAGCTTTGTTCCCGGGCTTTAGTGCATTAACCTTTTCTAAAAATTGCTTCTAGTTGTGGTTTAACAGTTACCTCTTACCATACAATTACTAGACGAGTGAGCGTAGCGAACGAATGATTCGAGATAATCGATGCTTAAATTCTGTCCCTCTGTTTGCCAGTGAATTTGTACGCCGCAAATCAGCCGAATCGCTGAACCCATTGCGCTGAATTTTAAACAGACATCCGGTACGAGTTTACAGAGAGCTGGTAACAAAATCAGCAATATAAATTGCTATTTAAGCCAATAAGAAATAATAAATAAATAAATAGGCTGCAAATGACTGTGTAGGATTCAATTTAACGATGTTCTTCAATAAGTAATTTTTATTGAATAATGTTTGTCAGGCGGTGAATGCAGTGACCATGGTATCGAATCTTACACGCTCAAGGTTCCCCATCATTCTGCTGGGATATTGAGTAAACCTTGCAATCTTTACACGTATTTCGTAATGTCTTTGTTTTCCATAGACTACACTACGTTAATGCATATCAAAACATATTCTTTAATCTTTTAATACTAGGAAAACGCGTAAGTCCCTCCGCGTTTATGGATGAGCTTTTTTGTAAGTTTTTAGTTTGCGTAGAACCACTTTTCCTTTGCAAGTGCTTTTTGAATGCATAGTAGGTGATTGTTGTAAAGTTTCTATTGTTACTTGTTAATTGTTATTATAAACCTCAAAAAAATCATATTAAAACCTTTATTTCTATGGATTTTGGGTGACTTTTTTAACATTTTCTTTCCTAAGGTACTACATCACCATAACCTTAATGTCCATGTGAAATATGAACGTTGTAGCCCCACCCGTTTGGTCAGAATCGTCCCAAATGAGTCGAAAATATCGCACTAAAAATCGAAAAAAATCGTAAAAGTACGATATTCATGAGAAATATTTCTTCGATTGTACCCAAAAACGTGGCACGTCTAAGTTCAGAGATTTCGAAGGTCCCCTCTAATTTTTATCAAGATCGCTTATGCCGTTTGCCCAGAATCGTGCGAACAAACAGGAAAAAAAAAAAAAAAAAAACACCCGAGCTAAATTTTTTTGGGGGTCAGTGAAATAAAAGTCTTCGCTTCGCTCATCCAACAATCCAGAAAGTTTAAACAAAAATTGTCAGTCATTGTTGTTGTTGTGTTTAACCTGGATCTTAACATTCCTGATATAAAGGCGCCTTAGTCAACTAAACTAGGAATACGTCAAACTCAGTACTAGACGAGTGAGCGAGTCATGTGTTGACTACCCGCTAACATTTGCTTTTAAGTTGATTGACATAAAATAAGGTATAAATGATAGGGTTTTGAGTTTAGTAAGTATAAGGGCACGTTAACTGTAAGGCCATAATGTAATGTGCTACTATAGCCTAGGCTATGGAGGATAGACCCATGCTGCCTAGATCCCGCCGTAGGAGGAGAGGAAAGGGAATGTTACAGGGAACTCAACACATGACTCGCTCACTCGTCTAACAACGACATTGGGTTTTCCAAGTATTTGTTGTTAACCTAAATAAATTTTTGTTATGTGAGGATAATGGATGTTCAAACTGTTAATACATATAATAAATATTTTTTTAATATTCATTTTTATTTTATTTGATAAATAAAAGCACAATTGTTGATAAGCGACGGGAACCCCAACCATCGCCCCCACTCAACCCCCTGTTTATTGGTTGCGAAAATAATGTACGAGTTGAGCCGTACCACCTTAGTACGCTGCCGTTGTACCATAAGTTGACGATCGACATATTGAGCTACTAAAGGACGCTTCGCGAACTCTTGTTTTGGATGAATGGATGAGTTTCTTGCTCATTAACGTATCCTTCAATCGGATACACAGATTCCAAGAGCCCATAATCCCAAACCTGAATGTTGTACAGTGAACACCCTGGTTAAGCACAGGCCACTCCAGATTAGACCCTACAGCACCACTGGTGCACGCTGTCCACAGACAACTAGACACTTTGAAAGTCATGCCACTGTTCATAGTATTATGCACGTCTTCAAAGATTGGAACCAGACTTATTGCCATTCAACTCTTCATTTCAAACTTATCCGCCATCAGACCAAGGAGTTATAAATGGTACCGTTGCAGGGTCCACTACTAGATACCTAACAGCTGCTCAGCATAAGTATCTAGTGGACCATGGTACCGTTGGTACTGGAAGACCAGCTCTGTGATCGGCGGTGCACAAGATAGCACTTCAAATCGGCAGCCATTTATGTTTTTCCCTCTCAACTGACCATGAATGCTTTGGTAACCTAGAGCTTACCAAAAGTTCAGGGTTAGTTGCCTAGGCATTTTTTCAAAACAATCACAATGGCCGAACAGGCAAACACCCCGGAAGTACACGATAGTGAAACGTGCTGTTCAATTTGAGCTATACCTCCTCAACCTGTAGTGCGATTCTGTAAGGATAACGTAAATGTCGCTATGGATAAATCAAACGTTATCATCGGAAATAGCATGGCTTACTGCTTGATAACGATTGATATAACCATACCGATATTCACGCGATCCTTTATAGGAATCGCACGGGCTTGAATCAATTTCTGTTTAGAGTCAAATTTGTCGTTGCTAAGGCGTTGCTATGTGCGACCATGTGCCCCGACGAAATAATTTAGTTTGTTGTAAATTTTCATAAATTTGTTCTAGTAAGAAAAATCAATGATGTGGTGGGAAACGAGGGATGAAAATGTGCAAAGCTGCTTTGAACTTGTGTGTTTTGAGCTTGTGAAGAAGAAGAGTTGTAAAGAGTGAACAATCATGGAGAGTTACCGATCTGACAGGTTTTCCCCACTGCCCAGCGAGGTGACCGAAGCGGTCATTAGTCTGAAAGTTGATTTCCTTCGGGTTTGCTTGCTTGGCTTTATATTTGGGGTAGTTGGTCGCTACCACCCAGATCTCCTCAGTCCCGTCCGTTCTCTTGATCGCCTTGATCCCGGACACAAACCGCAGCTTCTCTCCGTCCTTTTTCGATGTCCTGGAAGTTGTGCTGGCAGAAGTCGTCCTTGGAGTGCCAACAAGTGACGGCGAGGCGTTGAGGTTCCCGTAGAACAAGACCCCCCCTTTGGACATGGCCATGACTGTGGCCTGCCCCTTGCGCGTGTTGGGAGTAGGTCTGGAACTCGGACTTGGTGTCGGTGCTGACTTCACCCTTGTCGAAGAGCGCTTCGTACTTGAGGATGTCGGTGGAGACGGTGTTCTCCGTGTTGCTGGACCAGCTGGGGGTAGTAGAGCAGCCGGTTTGTCGGCGGAGGACTGGGGCGACAGGGCGAGGGCGTTCACCCCCTCCATGCTGTCGAACTCGGCCCCGCCCACATTGAACGAGCCGAAGGAGGGGAGGGGATGGAAGTTCCTCATCTCGACCCGCCAGGATCGCGAGCGTCGGTTGTCGTAGACGATCAGGCCGTAGGTCGGGGGGTCGGCGATGTAGGCGAAGGACATGAGGCAGGTGCGGCCGGTGCTGCGGACGTCGACGACGAAGGCGGTGAGGTGAGAGTGGGGTTTCAGGACGGTGGAGGGGAAGGGATAGCGAGTGGCAAGCTGGTCGGTGGACAGCTGGAAGATCAGTAATTGAGGAGGACAGATCTGGGTGGGGCTGGAAGTCTCCGTGTTGATGCGTCCCGTGTCCAGGACCCACAGGCGACTACACTCGTCGATCTGGAACAAACAAGACGTGTCGGTTGTATTCAACTCTTAAAAGAACAGTTGGCTTAGAGTAATTGCACATGAAGCTAGCTGAAATATCTAAAAGCCAGTGAGATTACTAAAAATAGATGGTTTAAAAGCACATTTGTGTAGACCAGCAAAATGGTTCCATGATTGAAAATTTAAATTAGGGACATCCAACATTCTCACATCATTTTAGAGGACTTGTAAACCAGTAGCAAAATAAATACAAAGTACTGCAAAAAATTCACCTGTCTCAACTTGACACACAGCACGGCGTCCGTTGGGAAAAGTAAGCCCAAATTATATAGATTAAAATATTACTAATTATTTTCATTCCAGTAGACCTTAAATTGAAGTTTTTTTTATTATTTAATAGTACTACATTACATGGAAATTGCAACAGGTTAAAGATATATTCTAGTTAGCTACGATTTTTACATTGTAAAAAATCGCTATCAACTTACCCTCAAAACAATGAGAAAACTGTTGAGCTTTTCACAAAAGTCGTTGTTCCTATGCAGGGAAGTTCCAACACCAGATCGCTGGTCGTCGCTCTAATAATCCTGAAGTTAACTTCCTTCAAGTTCATCGACCGGTCAACTACCTTCTGGAAACGATTCGTCACCAACAGCACTTCGTCTTTGTCTCCGTTCCTCTTGATCACCTTGATACCACTGAGAAACTGCAGCTGGTTAGAGTCCTTCTCAAACCCGACAATGTTGGATCCTCCGTAGTCCGTGGTCGACTTCCACCCGTTGAGCGTTGCCTTGGCCAGCTCGCCAAAGTAGAGCACCCCCTTGCTGTCCATGGCCTGGGCCCGCGGACTGAGCGAAGCGGGGGTTTAAGGGGTAGGTCTTGAACTCCTTAATCTCGTCCCCGTGGCCATGGAACCGTTGGCCCCGAAGAGTCGCTCGTTCTGAATGATCTCCGTGGACACGTAGCCCTCCGTGTTCGACGCAAGGCTGTGGTAGTAGAGCGTCCGGTACTTTCTGGTGGGGGTCTTGGGAGAGAGAGCTAGCGCGATGATACCATCCATGAGGGCGAACTCCGACCCGGAGATGTCGAAGTGCCAAAGTGAGGGGTCGGGTGGAAGTTGTTGGCCTGGATCCGCCAAGAGCGGTCGATGTCCGCGTCGTAGACGATCAGCCCGTAGTTGGTGGTGTCCGCGATGTAAGCGAACGAGGTCCGGCAGTTCTTCGTCTCCTTGACAACGTCGACCACGATGGTCGTCAAGACGGAGTTATCGAGGACGACGTCTGATGAGAAGCGATGTCGTAGGGCCAGTTTGTCGGTCTTGAGACTGAAGACGAGAATCTGCTTCGGGCAGACGCTTTTGAGTTTGGATAAGTTGTCGACGTTGCCGTGTCGAGGGGCCCCGAGGTTGCCGCACTGGTCGATCTATAACATGCAACGTTGGGATTAGTGGTCATAGCCTCTCTTTGGGACACTTTTATGACCTTTCATCAATCTATCCCAGCATTGTGTTTCCCGTATGACATTCTGCGTGTCCCAATCACACAGCTTTCAGGGCAGTTCGTTCAGTGTCATCGTCTTAGATTCGCGTGATTCGTCAAAGTTGTCATTATGATTCAGTCAGGGGCGTCATTGTGTGTCAACTCGTCGTCGTCTTCGGACGTTGTTTCTAGATTTTTTTAAAAAGTATTTTGTCAGACAGTCAATCGGCGTTGTCATCATTATGATATATTTGGGAACCCACTTTAAAGTTTTGTCTTTTTATATGAATAAACCCCGAAATGATTCCATAAAAACAACATAATGTTAAATATAATTTATTAGTTGAACAAGCTGGCATTAGCTTTTTACGATATTTTTGTTTTAAGTTTCGTTCTCTTGAGTTTTTGTATCGAGCGGTACTTAATACGTTTTATTTCAACTGTTACTTCCTGCTGTATGTATCCCAACAATTAAAACTATTTTTTCACAAGAAAAATACCGAACAAAACTAAAAATTTGCACACAGGCTCCCTTGACCATACTGAACAGTAGTTTTAAAGTCCATTAAGCTTTTACGCGTGCGTCTTAGCATAATATGGTGTCAAAAGGGCGTAAGTTACAAAAATATAACAAAAATAAGGAAAAAAAATAATGGACAAACATAAAAATTAAGATTAATGCTGTAGAAAGTCGTGAGTACCTGTATCCGGAAGACCGATGTGAAGCCGTTGCACTCTCCTGGGCGGTGCCAGCTCCAGTTGGGGTAGGGGTGCAGGGCAGGGTTCAGCTCGTCACCGTAGGGAGACACCGTCGACAGAGTGGCCGGGATCCCTGGAGAGATGCGCGGAGTCGTCACGAAGATGCGACCGTTCCACCAATCAACGTCGAAGGGGATCGAGTTGCCGGGAGTGAAGAGACCTGAGACAGTAAACTTGCAGTTTAGCCGCGGTCGCTTAGCCGGTTCCCACTTGAACACCGATGTTAAGCAACCTCGGGCGTGGTCAGGGTAGAGCAGATGGAGGGTTCGAGAGCTAGTGTAACTGCTTCGTTCTCTTCGACGTCTGCTCGGCAGTCTGGGTTAAGTGGAGAAACCTATGTGACTTGTCAACGTTACACCGTTTTTTTGGATGGGACGTAAAGCCATTGATCCCCTTGGTGCTTTTCGAAAGGAGTAGGCTACGTGCCGGTACCGGGCTTCCCGTCTCCCTTCTCTATTAAATGTGCACTAGTGGATTACATTATCCATTGCAAATAGTAATAATAGACATATCTAATCCAGAAAACACAACGCAGATGCCGCACATTCTTAGGGCCAGAATATTCGATATTAAACCCACTATATGCACTGAAACGTGTTGGTCTGAATCTGTAACTCATTGGGCGTGGGATAAAATTCCTTTGTTGGCCTCTGATGGCCAAGAAGGCAGAATGAAGTAGCCTGTGGGGGACAACTCGTAATCCGGGGTGTCCCAGATAGCCTGGGGTCAGAGATTGAGTCTTGTTTGGGGAAGGAAGCCTTGTTGCCTTGGGACTAAATTGACTTTTTAGGTGGCATTACGATATTGATGAGTCATCTCGCGCGCAAGTATTGTGATTACAGGATTAGGCAAAAGTTCTAGTAATGCTTCTACCAAATTGTTAAAGATGGCAGTATGACGAGGTGACACCTACCTAGATGCATCATCACCTCGCGTGAGATGTCTGTCGGCTTCGAGGGCCAGAAGAAGTCAATAGAATCCCAGGAGTGAAGCACCTTAAGCTTGTTGAGCGCTGTGCAGGCGGTGGCCACCATGAGAACTAAGATGAGCAGGCGAGGCATGGGCGCCATTTTGTTGTCTCTGTGGACAGAACACAAGATGGCGGTCACACTGGAAGTGACGTCATGGAAGTGAAACAAGGAGACGGTATAGCCTATGTAGGGAATGAAACAGCACCGGCATTCTGAAAAGATATTTGGGTTCAAAGAAGCGATTGACAGGCAATAGAGTTAAGTGTCATACCCTCTCTTTGTGCGGCGCTCGTCAGTTGGACCCACCGAATCGCTGTTGTCAGGTTTGATTTACTGACTGAACCTCATTTAATATAAATTCAAAATACATGTTTGAACCTCGCAACCCTGTAAGCAATGAAGGCAAACGCGTGGCGCTTGAGAAGATTAGTCGAACCCTTCGGTTCTTTTGTGGCATTGTCTAGGTAATAGCTGACCAATATCGAGTCTATTCACGGCTGTTCTTTTCAAAAATCTAGTGCTGTTTCATTCCCTGCCTAGACTATATTATGCTATACACTGCGGTGCGAGGTTGTGCGTTTTAAAGACGCTTTTAGCAATGGTAATGCCACGACTACACTTTCCATTTTAACGAATCATTTAAATGGGTGTCCCATTTAAATCGAAGTGTAATCGATAATCGACATATTTAATGAGAAGCCATTTAAATGCCTTGCGGCCATCTTTAGTCTTTTTCTCACCAGAATTCTGTTGCAGTGACTAATCTACATTACTCCAATAATATAATATAATAATCAATATAATATCTTTGTTTGTCTACATAATTCAGCAACCATTGCACATAAAAGGTAACACTTGAGTAAAAATACAATGAAATTAATAATTACTTCAACATATTCTCACCTTTGTCAAATTATGAATGTAGGTCTAAGCATGGATTTACAAGAAAAGAAAAGAAAATAATTTTTATATTTTTCTACATATATTTAAAAAAAAAAAATTTTAAATTACAAAAGTGGAAAATTATAAATATATATATATATATATATATATATATATATATATGCAGACATTGTATTTTCGGGTAGTCCGTGTGGTTTTATTATTAGTTCCAACGTTTCGGGCAGTTCTCCCTGCCCATCTTCAAGGAATATATATATATATATATATATGTTTTTGGATATTTTCGTGGCCGATATGAATTAATGAACTAGGTTTTTCGGTTATAATACCACGTTTATTCACATTAGGCCAACGTTTCGATGAAATTTCACTCATCTTCTTCAGGCCAATACAAATTAATATATAAAAAACGAAAACTACATTACATTGATAAATTCAGAACAAAACTGGGAAAACAAAATACAACAAAATATAAACAATAGAAATCACTGCACATATGGCAAATTAAAACAACTCAAAGAATCACTGCAAAGCTTGACGTTGCAAAGAAAGAAGAAAGTCACTACATGTCATTCATATTGCTTTTCGTCATGGATCTTGTCACTCTGACTGTCGATGTATTTACTTGCAACATATCATCTGCAGGAACTAACTGGGGCGTTGGTTGTTGGTCCATTGGTTTCACAGCCAGCCTATGTGGCTGTACATGTATCCCTGAAATTGCAGGTTTCCACGTTACAGATAAACGTTGGCTATCTTGCTGTTTATTTAGACTGTGAGATCGTTTATTAATCTCAATGGCTTCCCGTAACATTCTAGGAAGAAACTCCTCAACGGTGGCAATGGGTTTCATGCCAGCAAAGTCGATAACATGACCACTTTCTTTAGAATGTTGAGCAAGGACTGATGTTTTATCCATGTGCTCAACAGCTAGCCTGTGTTCCTGTTTTCGTTGAAACATGTTTCTTCCTGTTTGACCCACATAGCATTTGTCACAATTCCCACATGGAATTTCATACACGCCACTACCTTCTAGGTGAATGTGGTCCTTACTGCTTCTTAACAACTCTCCTATCTTTCTGTCAGTGTTAAAGACTGTTTTGATGTTTTGTTTAGCAAGAATTTTTCCTATGCGGTCTGTTACTCCTTTGACATATGGCAAATATGCAGTTGCAAATGGTTCTTCTTTTTCTGTATCTACATCTTTTTCAGAGTTAGTTTGTCGTCTTAGGGCTTTTTGAATGATTCTGTTTGAAAAACCATTCTGCTTGAGTCCATCTCCAAGTATACGAAACTCTTCTTCAGCATGATCGGCATCAGCTATTCTACGAGAACGTATAGCTAATGTGTATGCTACTGAACGAATCTGAGCTGGATGATGATGTGAATTAGAATTTAAATATCTGTTAGTGTGAGTCGGTTTTCTGAAGACCGTATGCCCTAGACTGTGATCCGGATTCTGTATAAGTTGCACGTCAAGGAACGGAAGTCTTCCATCTTCTTCTATCTCCATAGTGAATTGAATATCTTTGTGAATGCTATTTAAATAGCATTCACAAAGATATTCAATTCACTATGGAGATAGAAGAAGATGGAAGACTTCCGTTCCTTGACGTGCAACTTATACAGAATCCGGATCACAGTCTAGGGCATACGGTCTTCAGAAAACCGACTCACACTAACAGATATTTAAATTCTAATTCACATCATCATCCAGCTCAGATTCGTTCAGTAGCATACACATTAGCTATACGTTCTCGTAGAATAGCTGATGCCGATCATGCTGAAGAAGAGTTTCGTATACTTGGAGATGGACTCAAGCAGAATGGTTTTTTCAAACAGAATCATTCAAAAAGCCCTAAGACGACAAACTAACTCTGAAAAAGATGTAGATACAGAAAAAGAAGAACCATTTGCAACTGCATATTTGCCATATGTCAAAGGAGTAACAGACCGCATAGGAAAAATTCTTGCTAAACAAAACATCAAAACAGTCTTTAACACTGACAGAAAGATAGGAGAGTTGTTAAGAAGCAGTAAGGACCACATTCACCTAGAAGGTAGTGGCGTGTATGAAATTCCATGTGGGAATTGTGACAAATGCTATGTGGGTCAAACAGGAAGAAACATGTTTCAACGAAAACAGGAACACAGGCTAGCTGTTGAGCACATGGATAAAACATCAGTCCTTGCTCAACATTCTAAAGAAAGTGGTCATGTTATCGACTTTGCTGGCATGAAACCCATTGCCACCGTTGAGGAGTTTCTTCCTAGAATGTTACGGGAAGCCATTGAGATTAATAAACGATCTCACAGTCTAAATAAACAGCAAGATAGCCAACGTTTATCTGTAACGTGGAAACCTGCAATTTCAGGGATACATGTACAGCCACATAGGCTGGCTGTGAAACCAATGGACCAACAACCAACGCCCCAGTTAGTTCCTGCAGATGATATGTTGCAAGTAAATACATCGACAGTCAGAGTGACAAGATCCATGACGAAAAGCAATATGAATGACATGTAGTGACTTTCTTCTTTCTTTGCAACGTCAAGCTTTGCAGTGATTCTTTGAGTTGTTTTAATTTGCCATATGTGCAGTGATTTCTATTGTTTATATTTTGTTGTATTTTGTTTTCCCAGTTTTGTTCTGAATTTATCAATGTAATGTAGTTTTCGTTTTTTATATATTAATTTGTATTGGCCCTGAAGAAGATGAGTGAAATTTCATCGAAACGTTGGCCTAATGTGAATAAACGTGGCATTATAACCGAAAAACCTAGTTCATTAATATATATATATATATATATTTTCATATATATATATATATATATTATATATATATATTAATGAACTAGGTTTTTCGGTTATAATGCCACGTTTATTCACATTAGGCCAACGTTTCGATGAAATTTCACTCATCTTCTTCAGGCCAATACAAATTAATATATAAAAAACGAAAACTACATTACATTGATAAATTCAGAACAAAACTGGGAAAACAAAATACAACAAAATATAAACAATAGAAATCACTGCACATATGGCAAATTAAAACAACTCAAAGAATCACTGCAAAGCTTGACGTTGCAAAGAAAGAAGAAAGTCACTACATGTCCTTCATATTGCTTTTCGTCATGGATCTTGTCACTCTGACTGTCGATGTATTTACTTGCAACAGATCATCTGCAGGAACTAACTGGGGCGTTGGTTGTTGGTCCATTGGTTTCACAGCCAGCCTATGTGGCTGTACATGTATCCCTGAAATTGCAGGTTTCCACGTTACAGATAAACGTTGGCTATCTTGCTGTTTATTTAGACTGTGAGATCGTTTATTAATCTCAATGGCTTCCCGTAACATTCTAGGAAGAAACTCCTCAACGGTGGCAATGGGTTTCATGCCAGCAAAGTCGATAACATGACCACTTTCTTTAGAATGTTGAGCAAGGACTGTTCAAGTGGTCATGTTATCGACTTTGCTGGCATGAAACCCATTGCCACCGTTGAGGAGTTTCTTCCTAGAATGTTACGGGAAGCCATTGAGATTAATAAACGATCTCACAGTCTTAATAAACAGCAAGATAGCCAACGTTTATCTGTAACGTGGAAACCTGCAATTTCAGGGATACATGTACAGCCACATAGGCTGGCTGTGAAACCAATGGACCAACAACCAACGCCCCAGTTAGTTCCTGCAGATGATCTGTTGCAAGTAAATACATCGACAGTCAGAGTGACAAGATCCATGACGAAAAGCAATATGAAGGACATGTAGTGACTTTCTTCTTTCTTTGCAACGTCAAGCTTTGCAGTGATTCTTTGAGTTGTTTTAATTTGCCATATGTGCAGTGATTTCTATTGTTTATATTTTGTTGTATTTTGTTTTCCCAGTTTTGTTCTGAATTTATCAATGTAATGTAGTTTTCGTTTTTATATATTAATTTGTATTGGCCCTGAAGAAGATGAGTGAAATTTCATCGAAACGTTGGCCTAATGTGAATAAACGTGGCATTATAACCGAAAAACCTAGTTCATTAATTCATATCGGCCACGAAAATATCCAAAAACAAATATATATATATATATATATATATATATATATATATAACCAAAAGGTTACTATTATAAGTCCATGGTCTAAGTGAACAATATACATAAGTTCCACATCCTTGTAGAGATAAATATGTCGTTCAAATAAAGACGTGTAAAGTCGAAGTTAAATGAGTGTACTTTAAATGGCAGACATTTAAATGATAAGTGTGGAAATAGCATAACGAAGTGTGTGTAGAATTGGCCTGATTTATTGCATTAGTTTCTCAAAATGTCCGTGTGAAACACACGATACTATCGTCCTGAAGGTCACTATATAGTCAGGCGGCATACCTGAAGAATACTTCAATAGTATACTAGGCCGCTTCGCGAACGCTTTTTCCAGTCGCGTTGATGGATGAGCTTTTTTTGGAATATTCCCGTCCAATGATTACGTTTTTATGTGGAATCTCATTACTTTTTCTATAGTTACTTGATATTACTTGTTCATAAACACATGTAAAAGGCTTATATTAAAACCTTTATTTCTATGAATTTTGACCAACTTTTTCTTTCAAGAGACACTACATCACCATAATTTATGTCAATGTAAAAAATGAACGTTGTAGCCCCACCCATTTGGTCAGAATCGGTCCAAATATCACGAAAATATCGTATTAAAAACCGGGGAAAAATCATAAAAGTACGATTTCTATAAAAAATATTTTTTCATATGTCTCTAAAATCACAACATATATAATTTCAGTGATTTTAAACGTTCCCATAAAGTTTTATCAATATCGGAGTAGCCGTTTGCCAAATATCACGAAAATATCTCATTAAAAAATGAAAAAAATCGTAAAGCACGAAAATCATAAGAAATATTTGATCGATTATACCAAAAAAACGTGGCAGGTCTAAGTTCAGAGATTTCGAAGGTCCCCTCCAATTTTCATCAAGATCGCATATGCCGTTTGGCCGGTAGAGTGCGAACAAACAGACAAAAAACTAACAAAAACAAAACACCCGAGCTATTTTTCTTGGGGTAACGAAAGTGAAAAAAAAAAAAACACAAAGTCAAATATTGAAGTCTTCGCTTCGCTCATCCAAAAAGCATGAAATTTGGCGTGATGATCGGACATACCCTACTGATGATTTAAGGGAATGGAGCCAATCGAAAATTTACCCAGGAACCCCTAAAATCAAAGATGGCGTCCAAACATGGCCTATTAAAAAAATTATGGTCCTTTGTTATTCATTCTCATTTTGCGCACTTACTTTCAAGTACTGAATATAAATTTGAGGTTCAAATTAACTTTTTTTGATCAGAAACCTCTCAAAATTAAAGATGGCGTCCAAAAAATCAAATTTTGTCATTTATTAACGGATTTGATTAAATTTCGGTTTCTACACGTATATTGAGCTGCTGAATTTCATTTTGACTTAGAAAATATTTTTGTGTGATTTATTGGTCACATAACCTAGAAAAAGTTTGAAAATGGAAGAAACAACATTTTGTAATGTGATTATTTACTTATCACTGGTAGCCAAACCTGATAAAAAAAAACACTTATACGTATTTAACAAACACTTATTTATTCCATACTTTTTTTTATTAAATAGTGTGTTTTTATCAGGTTTGGCTACCAGTGATGAATAAATAATCACATTACAAAATGTTGTTTCTTCCTTTTTCAAACTTTTTCTAGGTTATGTGACCAATAAATCTCACAAAAAATATTTTTACCTCAAAATGAAACTCAGCAGCTCAATATACGCGTAGAAACCAAAATTCAATCAAATCCGTTAATAAATGACAAACTGATTTTTTGGCCGCCATCTTTAATTTTGAGTGGTTAATGATTTAAAAAAAAGTTAATTTGAACCTTAAATTTATATTCAGTACTTGAAAGTACATGCGTGAAGTGAAATATTACATGAAAAAAAAAATTTTTTTTTAAACAACGCTTAGGGTTAATGTACTAAAAAGAAAAAAAGAAATTTTAGCCCAACAAATTTCTGCCTTACTCGGAAATTAAAAGCGTTGGCCGCTTTCCTTCCATGAACAACAAAATTCTGTAATCTATGTCAATACCGTAAGCGCCCAACGCTATTAATTTCCGAGTAAGGCAGAAATTTGTTGGGCTGAAATTTATTTTTTACTTTTTAGTACATTAACCCTAAGAGTTGTTTTAAAAAAATTATTTTTTTTCATGTAATATTATTTTATACTTTTTAGTCTTAACGAATGTTGTAATCGAATATGTGCTCACTGGACGTATCCGAATTTCTGCATCTGGTTGGCCCATCCTTACTAGCTGTGACTAATTTCCCATATGAACTTTGTTTGGTTAATTAATTACGATGAATTAATTGATTAATTAGTGAATCTGTTAATTGATTCATCTATTGTCATCAACAATACGTATATGTGAAAGATTTCAGCTCGATCGGAAATTATGAAGTGGGTGAAATATCGATTATAAGATTCCGTCCAGACAGACAGACAGACAGACAAACACATGAAGCTAATATAAGCGTTGTAATAATAATAAAATGAATAACAATAGGTTCATATTTTTTTAAATTAGGGCATGTTTGGACGCCATCTTTGATTTTAGGGGTTCCTGGGATACCAGCCACGGGCAACTCCGCTGTGACTCTCATGTTACTCCGACACTCCCTTCCCAACTGAATCTAGTTAATACCGAGTTTCATACCTAGTTTATAGTTACTTTACCAAGTTTGCAACTAAATCTGTTATTTTCGCTTTTAATTTCTTTAAGTTTCTGCATTGGACTCTAACGCGAATAGATCAAAAAAGGTTGGAGGGTTAGGTGGAAGCATCCAAACACACTCTCTAAGTCATTAGTGAAAAAGACCCATGCAGAAACGTTTACTAATGTATTTTGTATTATTATTTTAATGTTTAACTGGTAAATTAATGATTTTATATTATTGACTTATGAGTAGGAAATAGTGTTAAATATTGACTGATATTATTGTGTACACATAAAAATTGTTCGCGGCCTCTCCCAAGATGTACATAGCTTATACGAGTTAGTCTGCATATAAGTCTTGTTGTGTAACGTCTCATGTTAATGCACTAAAGCTATTCGAGACGATGAGTAGTGATACATGACGATGAAGGACGTTTAAATATAAAATAAATAAATTCGTATTTAGAGCCAACCGACTAAGTCATAGAACTGATTTTCAGTGGCTGACATTAAACCAAAGCGACCAAGCCAACCCTGTAGGCCCCGACGCAATCGATGAGTGAGCGATAACCAACCAAAGATCGATATTTTTAATAGGAGATACTATAGCAATCAGTGGTATGGACAGTGCGAACACCCGCGGATCAACGCCAGAATCAACAAGGCCGATTCAGAACAACTTTGAATTTATTATGAGCTTCGTTGCTAGGACGGCTCTCAAGTCACCGTTTAATAATTCCTTAGACAAGAACTGATGGACTTGAGTCCAAATCAAAAGTTAAAAAACTTCTGACTTTAGCGTGAATCGAATCCTCCTGCCGGACCATTTGCATTGGAAGCAGAGACGCTAACCACACGACCAACGAGCCACCTTATACAATAAATGACAGTAAAATTACCTAATTATTATATGTTATTACAATAAAACCTATGTGCAGGATTCGAACCCACGTCCTCGTAGAGCCATACGCTTAGGACCAGCGCCCTAATGTGGTCTTAAGTGGGGCTAGTTATACCGGAACAGGTTCCCATACGAGTAATGGTTTAGTTTGCTAGGAGATGTTAGGGAAGTAAACAACCAGGAGAAGAGATATGTATAATAATATGGTAATTGTAGTCACGTACCGACAATATATCAACAGGTATCCCATACGAACGGCCCAGATAAGTATCTGCATAGTTTAACCAAGACTGGTGTGCGTACTGACCTTGTTAGGTGTTGCCAGGACCCGATGCTGATCTGCTAACTGGGACCGGAGAAATGCACCGCGTGGCCCTAATTCAACAGGCTCTTCTTCATTTTAAGCAATAAACTTGTTTGGAGGGGAGGGGGAGGGGAAGTGTCACAAAAACACAATTATCTCGAGCGCAGTTCCGTAATGATGGCGTTCTGAGGAAACACTTGGGTTTCGGGCCTGAAGTACTAGTTGCAAGTTGCATCTTATTCCTGCATGCACCGGACGTCCATGACGTGCACACATACTCGCATGTACATGCATGAACCACTATGTGAGGTCTGTGATAGCTGCTCTCTGTAATTAACACTTGCGTCTCGGACTGTAGAGTACACAATGTAAAATTCCTCGTGGGAAACCTGCCTAGGGTGCAATGCATGCCCCTCTTCTGGTGCCTTACTAGGTGTATTGGAGTTAGGACAGTTGTAATGGGATGTCCGAGTGCTGTTTACGAGGATTTAATCACTTGCAAAACTAGAAACAAACCTTCAGTCAGGATTGCTGATATCGACGGGATTTGAACCCGGGACCTCCCGATACAGCGTCGCGCGCTTAACGTTCTAGCCAACACTGTCTTCTGTAGAGTTCAGTTCGTTGATGAACTCGCAAAAAAAGTCATCAAACGTCCACATATATTTTGTAAAAAATCTTGACCTGCAATTTCGACCCTACAATTAAGAAATGTTTGTGACTTGTTGACGCGATCAGAGAATAATTCAAATAATAAATAATTCTTTTTCACAAGATTTGGAAATTTTAGTTACGAGAATCAGTCAGTCAGTTACCAAAAAATAAAAATTTTGAATTTTGAAAATAAACTTAATCGAGCCTAAGACACAATCATCATAACGTGAAATATTGGTGCAAACCACAACCTAATAAAACAATCGGTCGAGCTTCAAAGTCATCTAGGCCCTATAATATATCATTTCGTTAAGTTTCTCAATCAAAGTCCGGTTTGTTTAAACTCACCCAAATAGTCTTAACCCCAGCCAGAAATCAGTTGTGAGTAGGATCATCGGTAAAATAAACTGTTAGCTAGTTACCCAAGTAAAAAAACTGCACTATATTATTAATTACAATAAATTTGTTTATTAATTTGACATCGTTATAAATAATGTATATACTAACATAACATATAAAGTGTATATAAATATTGGACCTTACATATCAATCTCTGAATTGCAATAATGTTGCTGACACAATCATTATAATGCGAAGATAATGAAATGAGATGATCGGCTGCAAAGCAAATAAAAATTAATTCGGAACCGACTCTGTCATAGTAGGGTATCGTCTTTTGAAGTAAGACTGTCATTGTGAAACTAAGACAAAGTACAGTGAGGGCTTTGAAACATGGCTCTATTAGAACGTAGAAACGTTTTTAAATTTTTCTGATCGGGCACACAGCAAATATCGCCTCTTCAAAACAATTCCAAAATTCAGTTTACCCTAACATACCATTCAACGAAGGTAGTTGTGTTTTTGTGACTAAGTTTCAACTGGTTTTCTAGGTATCTGAGAAAAAAGAGATTTTCCTACTAATTTTTTCTAATGGCGGTACAAATGGTACAGAATACCGGTAAACTAGAAAATTTGCAGGAAAGTAAAATGTAAAAAAATCTTCTCTAAGACACCTTTTAGAAAACCAATTGAAAATTAATGTCACAAAAACACAACTACCTACGTTGAATGGTGTGCTAGGGCGAACTGAAGTTTGAAATTATTTTGACGAGGCGATATTTGCCGTGTGCCGATTAGAAAAATTGAAAAAAAGTTTGGATGTTCTAATAGAGCCAGGTTTTAAAACCCTTCACTATATTTTGAGTTTTGACCCGTTCTGGATTTTGTTTTTTATCAACCACACAACATCACTGTAACGAGCTTTTTTCAATGCAGTAATTACAAAGAAATTTTGTTGCGCATTACTGAGGTTCGTCAGATTAGCATTCACTGCCATCTAGGCATAGTTGAAAATATATATTTTTTTTATAGAAATTTAAGTGTTTACGTCGTCGATGCCAGGATAGTTTCAATTCTCTAAATGGCTTTGGAATATAAACATAATAATAAATTAAACAAATAAATAAATATATTTATATGCTTTAGTCCGAAGTTTGTACATATAGTAACCACTTGTTCTAAACACTTCAACAGGCTTTTCCGGAGATGAGGTCACTAACCTTGGCCGTCATGACCCTGTAGTTGACTTGCGCGTTGTCAATCTTGCCCGTCTTGTACTTGTGATAGTTGTTGGAGAGAACCCAAACCTCCTCTACTCCGTCCGCCCTCGTCACAATCTTCATCCGGGCGACGAACCTCAGCTGGTCGTTGTCCTGGTCGACGTCGATCAGCTTCTCTGGAGCGAACTCTGTCGCCGTGTTCCAACAGGAGACGGAAGACTTGGGGAGGTTCCCGAAGAACATCGTCCCCCGGCTCGAGATGATCATGGAGGTCGCCTGGCCCTCCCGCTTCTTCGCGTGGGTGGCGAACTCCGCTTGGGTCGTCTTGCTGAGCGAACCCCTGCTGAAGAGCGACTGCGTCTTGAGAACCTCGGCCGATACGTAGTTCTCTGTATTCCCCGACCAGCTGTGGTAGTAGAGCCTCCTCGACTGTCCGTTAGGTGTCAAGGCGAGCTCGTTGGCGCCCAACATAGAGTTAAACTCCACCCCCTCGACGTTGAAGTACCCGAAGCTGGGTAGAGGCCGGAAGTTGTTCGCCTCGACGCGCCACGAAGTCTTCCGATGATGGTCGAACACGATCAGACCGGAAGTGGGCGGGTCCGCGATGTAGGCGAAGGGCGAGGCGCAGTTGGGGGCGGAGCTACGTATGTCCATCACGAACGAGCTCAGGACACTCTTTGACTTGAAGAGTTTTGGGGAGAACTTGTGAGATGACTCGAGGAGGTTGGAGGACATCAGGAAGGTCAGGAATCTCGGTGGACATATTCGCTCCGGGTGGTGGCCTTCCGTGTGGATCATGCCGCTGTCCAGGATCCACAGTCGGCCGCACGTGTCAAACTGCAACGAGCAACACAAATATTATGTGAGTGTAGAAAACAACTTCTTCAATGGACGCTCTAAAGTTCATCCTGATAAACACCACAAGGAAGTCTGTTCCCCATCAACCTTCAGTGTACATGTCGAACATTTCTATAGCACATCTTACTAGAGTAAAACAAACACAAATGAGCACAGACTTTGTTAAGGCAATAAATTGATGTCGCCGAAGCAGAAGAGGCCTCTATATAGACGAAAGTCTACAGTCTTGTTCTATAAGTATACCACAGCAAAAGCAAGCGTTTAAGTTGAGATAGATTCATCAATGGACAATGATAGTCACACGTGCATGGACCACTCGGAAGATTAACCACCCATTTAAAGAGGTTAGTTCTTAAACTGGCACGAACAATATGCAAAGGGTGGTTTGTTAATATTAAATATTTGAAGGGATATTGCAGAGGAAAAAAATCTCAGCATTTATCTTTCTCCTTTTTACTCAACAATAAAGACAGTTGCTTTAGTTCTCGAAACATACATTCCATAGAAAGGTATCTCAATCAACTTATTTCCTACCAGTCATACGAAACCACTAGTAAAACGCAGAACAAATGTATAATATTATGTACTTTTACTGTTAAGGTTTGTCAAATTGCAAACCTAGCGCCGTCAGACAATCCCATTACGACATACACTGCTATTTATTTATTTATTTATTTATTTTAACGTCTATCCTATTCAGTTATAAAAACTGATTTACAAAGGAGGACAACTAAATAAATCTAATTACATAGATGCAGACACAACAATGAACTACATTTAAGTAAATATTTGAAATGGTAATATTACAACAATGCATTAAATATTCAACAAATTTGATAACAAATAAAAAGGATATTAAATGCAATTTATGAATGAATCAATATAAAAAAGGGGGGAAGAAAAAAAAAAAAAAAAAAAAAAAAGAAAAAAGGAAAAAAAAAAAAGAAAAAAAAAAAAAGGAAAGGAAAAAAAAAGAAAAGAAAGAAAGAAAAGAAAAAAGAAAAAAGAAAAAAAAGAAAAACATAAAAAAAAAACGAAAAGAAACACTTACTACAATTCAGAAATTAAAAAAGTCCGCCCCAACCGGGAATCGAAGCACGGATCTCCCGCATTCCAGACAGGCGTCTTAACAGACTTTTTCAATTTCTGAATTGTAGTAAATAATAACAATTACACCTACGGGAATGTTTCCCGACTAACCTAATCGAGAAATACACTGCTAGTGTTGTCCCATCCTACCGGTCTTCTTTGTCTTTGTCTACTAGTTGAATGTTTGTACAGAATAACAATTTAATTACGACGGTAAGAAACTAACTTACGTGTTCAATTATTAATTTGCATCTGGCATCGGGAAGAAAATATAACAGGTTGCTTCAGATTAGAATTTGCACTTGGTGTCAGCAATCAAATCAGTAACAGAAGCTCTCATAATCCTGAAGTTAACTTCATTCATACTCATGGTATTGTCAAGCAGCTTTTGAATCCTATTCGACACGACCAGAAGATCTTGCGCGCCATCTTTCTTCTTAATCACTTTGGTGGACGAGACAAACTGCAACTTGTTATCGTCTTTGTCGAGCTCGACGATGTTTGCACTTTCGTATGGCGTGTCCGACCTCCAACAGTTCAGGGTGTTCTTCGACAGGAAGCTAAAGAAGAGGACCCCGTTGACGTCCATCGCTTGTGTCGACGTCTGGTCGGCCCTTGTGGCGGCGAAGGTCTTGAACTGCTTCATTGTCTCCACGCTGGGGTGGCCGTGGACGAAGAGCTCCTCCTGCTGGATGATGCTCGTCAGGACGTAGCCCTCGGTGTTGGACGCGAGACTGTGGTAGTAGAGTCTGCGCGGGCTGGAGGCGCTGTACGGAGACAGCGCGAGACCGTAGATGCCCACCATCTTGTCGAACTCGGAGCCGGCGATGGTGAAGTGACTGAACGCCGGCACCGGATGGAAGTTGTTGGCTTCTATCCTCCAGGAGCGGTTGCGCTTCCTGTCGTAGACGATCAGGCCGCTGGTGGAAGAGTCGGCGATGTAGGCGAAGGTCGGGAGACACTTGACGCCGCTCTTGTCGACGTCCACGATGATGGTCTTGAGCTCGGACTCGATGGACTGTACGTGAGACGGGAAGCGGTGGACGCGGATCAACTTGTTGGTAGTGAGACGGAAGACGAGGAGCTTCTTTGGACAAACCGCCGTGGTCCGGTTCGAGTCCGCCATGTTCCCCGTGTCTAACACCCAGAGCAAGCCGCACTCATCGACCTATAACATGCAACATAGGTGATTAGTGGGGCTCGGGGCTGCTAGACACCTTCACGTCAGAAGATTTGATGAACTTCCGACAAGCCAACTGTTTCACTGCGGGATCAGATTTGTGTACATTGACTAGTTGCCTGATCCTTGAATCATTCCATCGAGTGCCTTGATACCTTCTGGACTCGATCAAGACGTGGCCCATGCCCAGTCCATCATGATCATGCCACCATTTCCTCGTACCCGTGCTGACCTTTGTGGTGTTTACTGCAGAGCTAACATATTTTGAAACTACAGCTTAACCGAAGATTTATTTTTATTTTTATTTATTTACCACAATTCAGAAATTCGATTCGATTCCCCGGTTGGGGCGGACTTTTTTAATTTCTGAATTGTGGTAAATAAAATCAATTACACCTACGGGAGTGTTTCCCGATTAACCAAATCGAGATATAACCGAAGAAGTTTAAGCTCATTATTTTGTAGCCTTTAAGAGCGATCTATATTCTGCTGCATTACGATTACATTTGATATTCTTTACTTGTGAACATATTAATGAATTTATAATATTATATTTGATGTTGATCCAAAATTCATTCATAAACTTTATGGCGGACTTACTATTTGGGTTTGCCAACCTTCAAGACCGTGCAAATGGACAGTGGCTTAACACAGATAACCTCGTTCTTGGAATGCTGACATGGTTGGACGTCGCACCCGGACGCAGAATCCCTAGGGAGGGCTAAACTCTGGATTGAGCTTCGTCGCCATAAGGAGATGACTGCAAGTAGGTTAACAACCCAATGACAAGGCGGGGATTAGTCCAAATCAGAAGTTGAAAATTCCACCTATCGGACGTCGAAGCGAACTGGCTTTTGGAAGCAGATACGCGACCGAAGCATAGGCACCTTTAAAAGTGGTTTATTTTTTTAATACTTATTTGTAATTGATTCAAAACTGTCATTGCATATAAATTTATTAACATTTCAGTGTTTTATGTTTTCTAATCAAAATATTGAAAAATTGGACTGTACTAACTTATCAAAGTCTGATATTTTGATACTGAAATACTAGAAAGGTATGACGCTCCTCGATTGGTCAGGGTGCGTCCAGAGGTTAGTGTTAAATATTCAGGATTGAGCTCGTTCGTCTTACAGGAGGCACATCGACAGTGGTGAGCGACACCAGGCATGCCAGCCAGATTGGTCACGCAAGCTTCATGCAGTCCAGTACTCAGTCATACGCAAGGGAATGGGTTCGAAAAGACAAAATGCTGACGACTTTAAAAGTTGGTTTTCATAATCTTGTACGTTACTCTCCTTCAAGGGTTCAATATTTATTCAACATTGCTTTGCATCCAACTTTTTCATTTTGAGCTCATACAACTAAGATGAAAGTATTTTGAATATATATTTAGGCTGTAGCGTTGGGTTTGAACAAAATGTAATGAAAGTTCTGAGTGAATCACTTAGCTGGAAATCTTCGTAAACTTGCGATGGCGATCAGAACGAGTATTAAATGAATCGTTTATATGCAGATTGGTCCACAGGAGGCACACATCTAGTTGAGCAACAGCATAGAGCAGCCATATTGGATACGCAAGCTTTCATGCAGACCAGGTACTATTGATACGCAATGGAATGGTACAAAAGTACAAAATATGTTTCTGTTACGCCCAAGGTTCCTGGTTATCAGGAATCGTTACCGTTTTAGTTTCTCTTCCTTCAAGGGTTCAATATTTTTATTCCAACATCTGCTTTGCACCCAACTGTTGTCATGGAGCCAGACACACCTAGGTTGTCTTACCTAGATTGATCATCACTTGGCGGGTGGCGTTGGGGTGGTGGGATGGCCAGTGGTAGTCGACTGAATTCCAGGAGTGAATCACCTTCAGCTTGGAGAGGCCTTGGCAGCACGTTGCCATGGCGACCAGAACGAGTAACAGACGTGGAGACGCCATGATGCAGAGAGCGGCAGATCTAGGAACAAGATACAATAATCAGAGAAAATGCGGAAGAGATAAACCCAAAGGGATATTAACCTATACGATAGAATGACAGCCGGCAAATTGTTAAATCGGCCCGTTGTATACTTTTCATTGGTGGGGTGGTGGGAAATTGGTTACACAATGGTAAAAAAAAACGAGTGACGCTGCTATGATTTGAAAATCGTTTTTGATAGATTACACAGTGATTTTTTCTCCATTATCCACTTGCCATTTATTCATATAAACATCACCAGTATTTTAGAAATTGAGTTTAATTGATTGTGTTAAATATTAATGTTTCACGAATATGAAATATTTCTTATGTAGATGTATTGACGGTCAATGCCCTACCACCACCTACAACTTCAATACGTTGTAATGTTTCCTTTGATCGATAGTAACTCTAACAACACAATTGTGACTATCGCGTATTTTTTAAATCAAGTAAAGAAAGGACCACTGATGTTGATTTCTAACCGGTTTTCTACTTTATCAAAAATGTCTCGATTTCAATTTTTCGTATTTCAGCTTTTAGGGAAATTTGCAAAGTTGATTTCATTAAAAAATAAAATCTTAATGATGTATGTTTTTGGCACCTTTATCTTTTATACCTAGCATTTTGAATAATTTCTAACAAAGGGGTGTCGGCTTCACATTTTGGAGTACGGATGCGTATTTTGACTTTATTTTAAAGGTATGTAGGCCGAAAAAAAGATTTTGTTATGAAATGAAGGTTTTATTTCGGGCTAAATTACATGATTTTATAACAGTGTACACTTCCTTTAAGCATGGTTATGTATCCATGTATAAGAGAGGTACCAATACAGATCCCTGATGCACCCCAGTGGTTGTAAATCAAGGTGGGCTCGTTTACAACACGGCCGGTTCACTGCCCGCCAGCCTGGGTGAACGTGTATTCTAAACTCTAAAGAGCAGGTTCTACGGAAACAAGTGGCAGTTAATTAAGTAGGTTTTGAGACTGGCCCGCTGAACCGGGTCCTCTGGTTAGGCGCCAGGAGACGGGTCTGCGGTCGCCCGGGGCACGATACAGCGATATACAGAGACACTCTTGTACCGTGTGACTCCTGGTTTCTACGACTGGTTCAACAACACGTAGTGTCCACCTGAGAGTGTTGAACCTAGACTGGTTCGTTGCGTGGTATTCCTCGCTTCTACGCTAAAATACGTGTGATTATAATGCAATAATAAGAGGATAAATCTGTGGTGATTCAGAAAAGTGGTATAAGACCTTTTTATGAAATTGTTCAGGAGAGTTTAAAGAATTGAAAATAAGTTTAAAAAATGAATTATACCACTTTTCCGAAACACGCATTGCAAAGAAACAAAACACAGACATTTTGGTATAAAATAATGTCAACAAGTGAAATTGTACCGAATTTCACTGTGTTATAGAAATTAAAATTGATTTGTACCAGTTTTCCATAATATTCTAGATTTAAAATCGAGAGTTTTCATGTACTTAACTCGTTTTTTGGAAGAAAAAAAATAGGACTTATACCACTTTTCCCAATCACCGCAGAATTAACAAATTGTAAACAGTAGACATAATTTAATTACCTTAGCAACTCAAAGACAAAAAACAATAATTTGTGGTCGTGTTCATGTATTTAGAATAATTTCATTATTCATTAAAAAACATTATGACCTGTAATGATAAGATTTAAAAATGCATATTTGAATATTAAAATTAAAATTATTTAATATAAGCTTGCATTATTTATTTGAATTTTTTGTTGTTTTGAATTTGCACCAGTTCAACATGTATAATAACAATTTAATGAAATTTAAAATATTGAAAACGTCTGCATATTATTTCAGTTTATTGATTTTTTTTAAGTGTCCAATAATTTAAATGTTCAGTATTCAAAATAATATAATTAGTTTAATGTTGTTTTTTAGATTTGAAATGTGTTAATCCTTCACAATTTTCAGTGGTAAATTGGTTTTATTCTAAATCAAAAATTTGTTTTGAAGGTGCAAAATGTTGTAAAGTGTTTATTGGCACGTTTAGTGAATGATCCCTCTAACCCCCGCCCCTGGAGGTTAAGTGATAAACTTGACACTGACCTTAGATCCGCTGGTGCTGTTGCCAGGTTGAAGACACGTGGTACAGTGTGGGTCCCCAAACCAGTCGGTCTTCTGGTCCACAAGTTACACTCTGCAGGTGATAGAGAGATTGAGGGGGGGGGGTCAACCTGCTGGATGTGTGGGTTTTAGCAGCAGCATTCGGCGCCCGGACATAGCGTTCTAGATCTAGGCAACTTACTGAATAAATTATGAAATAAATTAAGTTATATGCATAAAATTTCTCGTTTGAAGCCTGCCCAGAATGCAACGCATGCATTCAGATGAAATTATAGGTATAGTGGTCCCAACGAAAGAATGCAGGTGGCTCGAAATTGTTTTCCCAACATAACAACTTTGTCAATTCTATTCACGCTAGCTCAGCGTGGATCTTGCTCACGGAAGAACTCTGTGATCTAGCACAGATAATTTTTGCTTGCGTTGGTAAAAGATATTTCTCTTTAATATACAAATCCATTTACCGCGCATTCATTCTACCCCCACCACTACCAAGCATCTGCATTCTTTCGTTGGAGCAAATATACTATAATATTGGAGTTATAAGACAATTGTGAAGGGATGTCCGAGGGCTGTTTAATAAGCGGATTCAGTCCCTTGCATTCGCATCAACGACTGAAGAAGACCTCGAAACAAACCTTCAGTCAGGATTGACGGTCTCGGCGGGATTTGAGCTCGGGACCTCCCGAATCAGAGTCGCGCACAACACTGTCGGTTTAAAATGTGGAAGCTCCCATCCAACTGATGAAATAGATCTAAAGATGTAAAATTAAGTACACTTTTCCGCCAACTTCTTATTGATTCTCCTATGTAATTTAAGTTAAGTAACTTCCGTTTGGTCATTAAACAAATTAAATTAAATTTTGAAATTTGTACTTAATATAATAATTTATATGGTATTCACAATTAATAATAAAAAAATGTATAAAATATCGAACTAGTCCAAAACTTACTTTTCGCACGCATTGTAAAACATTATTGCAATATTTATTAATGATTGAAATATGATACATTCTACGTTGATTTAATAAATACAATAATTTCGATGCCTTCAATTTAATTATGTTTTAACATTTTCTGTCAAAAGTATAATATATATTATTATGAGATATATTAACCTAATGTTCATGCAAAATCTGAACATTGTAGACCCACCATGTTGGTAGGATCGCCTAGTAGCAGAAGGGGGAGGGGCAGGGGGAGGAACTAATTATGTTCCAACACATTTTGTCACCCCAAACGTATGTGTTAACCCTAACAAAAATTGTTATTATTGTAAGGTTGGTCTTCCTATAAATTCCTTTGGCTATATACTACAGTAGATTCAAATTGTATTTTATGGTCTAACGTTCCTTAAAGGGGCTTAAAAACCCAAAAAAATCGATTTTACCACCAAAGTTAATTCTATAGGACAATATACAACTTACATGGAACCGCGTAATAAAATAATCTGAACAGGGATTAAAACCGAAATTTTATTCATTTTGTGGATCCAAATTTCCCGTAAAATTAGAAGCTGATGGAAAGTCTAAATCGGTTTTAAAAACTTCTCTTTGGCCAACAATGATACTAGAAGCATAGTAACCAATGACAAAGCCCCTTATTTGCTACATGATTCAAATTTTCATTAACGTGTGCACCATCCTTAACATCAAAACCCAAAAATATTGTTTCCACAAATCACACAACCTACACTTAGTAATCAGCTAAAATTTGATCGAACCTTGGGATTTACAAACAAATTGTAATTTATCAGAAAACTGTTGAATAGTATTAATGGCCAAATTTTTTAAATCCTTTAAGGTCTTATGTGGTCAAAAGATCTAGCAGTCCATGTAATCCTTATAAATTGTTGAAGTATGGAACTGCCGAAATATATCAATCACCAAATTTGTGCATTCCAGATCCCCCAATAATTTCTGGTATCAGCATATTCATTACTTGCCCCAATTAAAACAATATTTTGAAAGTGGGTTACGTCAATAATGCTTTTGTTGGATCAATCCTCCGGTCTGCGCTAGGCGTCCTGATAATTCTTTGAAATTTTCAATGGGACTACATAAATAATTGAACATTTTCTTTTTGTGAGGCAGGAGGAAATATCTGTAAGTGGTTTCATACGTCACTTAAAAATAACTCTTATGAATTCATATCTCAAGTTTTTTTATTAGCTTTTCCTCGCTGTTTCATATAAACATTTGAAATGTTAACGGAATAAAAAAATTATTCTTTCTTATACAGGAATGTAAGGTTTTACACAATATAAACTCTTATAATTCACTATCTCAATTTTTTTTATTTTTCATATTTTCAATTAAATTTATATTGCATATTTTCGGAGGACAAAAAATTTATTATTATAACTTGATACAGAATGTACGTTTTACACAAATAAATTATTTTGCGTTATAACAATAAAAGATGGTTACATATTAATTTTTTAATCCTGGAAATAACATTTCCAAGCAATTACAATACCATCGAAGCTCTGAAAGTTGAATGTGTAAACAATCTTCAAAAACACACAAGTTATTGGAAATATAATGATTGCTTTATTGATTGCCGTACAGTTATCATTGAAACATTTAATTTGTATACCATCGATCATAAGTAAATCATCATCTACTAAACTCAGCCCTTGATTTACTTCTGCTCGAGGGCGTGTATATCCGAGGAACACTTGTTTGTGTAGGTGGAATCGATTCTGATGTAAAATCTAGAAATGATCTAACACTTTCCTATTCATGTTGTCTATAGGCTTAAACCTTATAAGACAATGTATGATCTATTGCCAATTTGGAGATGTTAAATTTCAATATCACCTTTATAAGTATACATGTTTAGATTAATTTGTGAATGCAAAGTTATGTTGTTACAAATCTAAAAACTTAATTTAACATTACAAATTATCGTAGTTGTGACATTTTTATTGATCGGGCTGTTTTGTCGCGCATGATAGACGCGACAAAGAAGCCCTATCAACAAAAATGTCATCAATAGGTCGCAAGACACTTGAAAGTTTTATTAATTTTAATTGTAATTATTAGAACTATTTATGTCTTATAATTAGTTGATAACCAAGGTTTTCTGTGCCCTTTAAAACAACAACGATGTTCCATTATGTTTAATCATCCAATCGATACCACGGCTTCCAATGATGCATTTTATCTTAGTGTATTTGCTCCAAACATTCAAACCTATAAACAATGGATTCATGTACTACATGGATTAAACATTCCGCACAGTACCCAAGCGATTACCAGTTACCGTAAGGCCTTTACCCTCTAGCAACGTGTGTGGGTCTAATCTACAGGGGATGCTTTCAAAGCCCTCCTTAACATAAGGCAAAGGTCGTTTGGTTAGCATCCGTAAAATATATGCCAAGTATCTTGGACACTCACAATAGGACACATTTGGTAGTTGGCAAATAGCTATTCGCTCGGCCAAGAAGCATACAAAGTAAATACAACTTTGAAAATTTGTCAATGAAGAATACACGGACATCCCTACAGTAATAATAAAAAAAAATAAAAAATCGAGAATATAGTCCATTTTAAAATTTTTAATAACATCGAATTGAATGATATTATTTCTGTAAACCAATTATAAAAAAAGTGTAACTGTGGAGCCCCATATTTCCACTTTCCTGACAAATGTTCAAAATTTCAAACACCTGTGGTGTCATTCAGCCGAGCTAACAGGAATGTGGCTAAAACACATGTCCTATACATTCTTAACACTTTCAAAGCACCACAGACCAAACAGACAAGTAGACCTGGGTGCGATTGAGAGCCATGTGCCATGTTGTTGAGCTGTGTAAAGTCTTAACTGACTTCGCTAGAACAGTAGCAATTTAATTGATATCCAACAACCATGTATCATCGAAGACATATAACATCTCGGTAGATTTAGATGCACAGATTTGAAGTCAGTACATTACTATCAATATGTTCACACAAAGCCCCCGACGATTAGTGAGGGAAATGTAAAGTCAGGCAGTAGACTGCAAGAGTTGAGGTTAGGTCACTCATCCAAAGAAAGCCCGGAAAGCCGAAGCTATGCCCCGTGTTACGAAGGAAAGTCCGTCATCTACAAGAGAGAAGTGTTGGTTAGTAACTGCCTGGGCTGCGGCAGCTGGAGGGTGCTCAGGGTGATGCAAGAAAATAAATATTATGTTATGAAGAATATGCAGTTCGTAAATCATTACAAGGCATGAGAATATAAGTTAAGAATGTGTAGTTAAAACCAGGAAGAATTAATTTAAACTTGTATTAGGGGATACAATTAGGATATTGTGTGAATTTGTATTAGTCCGATTTGAAATAAATAAATATGCCTACAGTGAGAATGTTATTAAGGGATTTGATATTATCTAGAACGGTTAATGATTGAAGAATTGATTTCGTCATTAATTCACCAGAAAATATTAAAATGTATGTTAGGTAAAACATTTCGTGAATAGAAAGAAGATTAAATTTGGAATTTGTTAGAGTTTATCGTTTAATCTGGAAACATTTCACAGTCTCGTCTGACAAAGCGTTAAATAGCTTGTCCCACAGTTTTAAGCCGGCGATGAATTAATGTTTTGTTTGATTTCATATTTTCTACTCACCAAACTGATTCACAATACAAGTTAGAAAGATAGTTTATAATAGAGCGTAAAAGTCAGTGAATAAAATAAATGTCCAGTCCAACCGTTCCCACATAGAAGAACCAGTGTGAAACAAAGGCGTCATCCTATGCTATGCTGACTGCTGAGCTATGCTGGTGAACCGTAGCCAATCAGAATGACGCAAGTCAAAATACCGGTCGCTGGTTGGTTACGATTCACTCGTATAGATGACGCCAGCATCGAAACAACTTTATAATGAAGTTAAGTGATCGCGGACTTTGTTGTCTAGTCCGTGAACAAACTATTAACTATGGTGGGTCTGACTTGGCTTAGTGGGAACTGTTCAAGAGGACATGCCACATTAGTTCATCTAGAGCCCGCTAGTGTAAGTAACAGCGCTAGTGGTCGACCTAGCTCTGACAGATCTCATGGCAGTATTAGTTGTATTAGTTCAGTGTATTTGTTCGACATACGATGTGTAGGCAGATCAGTACCCTAAACTAGCCGACCTGTCCAGTCATGGAGCAGGTAAACCACTACAGAGCTAAGAACACATCAGCCCATCTAGAGCCCGCTACGTAGCAAAGATAGTGGGCGAACTAAAGCTGGCAGACTATTAGACCATGACATTACAAGAGTCTAAGGCAAGTCCTTCTGACTTAGTAGAATTAATACAATAGTACCCTAGACTAAGGCCAGTACTTCTGACTTAGTAGAAGTAATCGTCGTGGTAGTAGTCGATGCTATCTTCGGCGAACGAACCTATGGGGAAACCGTTTTAAACACTTTAGTACAATGATTATTCAACGTATGTGAGAACTTTTCACGATTATTAATGTACATGTGGTTCAAGAATTTAATAAAAGTGTGCTATTAATGATCGTACCAACGCATTTTATACTCAATAAGAATTATCCTGTGTGTAAATGTATCTAAACAATATCAAAACACCTCTAGGCCTAATAGTTTACAAGGTTACATTCAATAAACAAGGGTTTCTCAAATTAGTTCTCTTTACAAACTTAATATTATAGCTACAAAATCAAGAAATGATGTTATTTCACAACATTGATGACAATCTAACTAACATTTGGATAATGTCATTACTATAATAATATGATGAACCGGCACGAAGCATTCAATCAGCATAAATATCCCCATTAAAATAAATAGTCACCTCTGAGATAACATTCTTAAGTTTAAACTAATTTTAAACACATTGCAAAACTATAATAATAGAAACAACAAATGTTATAATAATAATATAATATGGATTCGCATGCACCACACCAAAATGTGTTAAATGTGTCAGTAATATTAATTGCGTTAAATTGCATGTGATTTTACTGAAGAGATAAGAGTATAATCATTATTCGGTAGACACTGGTAATGCTCAGCGTTTCTTTGGTTGTGTAAAATTAAAAGCGAATTTTAGAAACTAAATTTTAAAATTATTAGCATCGCAATGAAAAATTATATTAAAATCCGAAATGTAAAATTTGTAAATAATTTCATTTATGTCGGTTGGTGTTTGTAGCTGTACATGAAATGCTTTTCGAAACGATGGTTGTGTTATCGAATTGAAATAAAATTGATTCGTGCAGCCTTATTTGAATCGGCAAACTTATTACATAATCAAAATCTACATATTCAACAATAAAAAAATATTATTAAGTATTGTGATGTAACAAAATGTCAAAATGACAGCTTCCCCCCCGAATGTCTATTCCTATAATTACATCCAAGTTATACTTTATTATTTATATTATAAATAATAAACCGGCTAACCGGGCATAAACCGGGTAACGTGCGTTGGACGGTTTATGCTTGCGACCCCTCAATTAATAATACAATCGCGTTTAAACTGAACCGAAATAATTCACTATTTCAATTAACATTGGATTAATATGAATGTTTTTCTGTTGCGCGATCAAAACATAATTTTGTTAGTAGCTGTTAGCATTGTTAGTTGGTTATTTGAGACTATAAATACACAGAAACTGAACCTATACTTGACACTCGTCGTTCTCTAACTAACAATTTGATATAATTGCGAGGACAAACTAAAATATATCGCCATTACAGTTTGCCAAAACAAGAATATACGACGTAATTTTTGTTTACGGCAGGGTTACGAAGTGAAACACGTACTTATACTTTGTGATAAGTAGACACAACTGTGCGAAATTTGAAACAAATTCAGAGTTGTCGAGATTATTGTTCTTGTATTAATATTGCATTGTCATTGCCATTCCGGATCAAATGCGATCATGTTTTGGTAATGATTAAGAATGGACGTTGTAAGCTTGTCAGAAGTTATTCGAAGAGTCAATTCTGATGTTAGTATATAGTATACTCCCATAAATATATTATAACAAACTTTTGTCGACTGAATCGTCAAAACAACTAAAAATCTTTATAAAAACGTATGAAAAATAGGCCTAATAAGTTAATTGCCAAAGTTTGGATTTTCATTTTTGAGCTTTGCTTGACCGTAAGAATTTGAAAGGAACTTTATCGTGCAGGCGTATTACTTATACGGGACCTTCCTTGTGAGAAAGTCTGATTGATAAACCCGTGTCTTGCTTCGTGTGTGATGTTACTCTGTAGACAGCGTGGGCACGGTTGAGCGAAAGAGAGGCAAGATACGACTTGTAAATGTCATAGGTTCCGCTTTTGTGTTTGCAATGATAAAGTTGAACGTGTCTAAGCTAGTTACCGGGTTTAAACACAATAGGGCCGTTGTTGTCAATAGACGCCTTGACGGTGGACGTTGTCCCTCCCCCGATGAAGGGCCCCACCCCTCCCCCGCCGTAGTGGTGGTTGTGGTTGTGGTTGTGCGGGGGGTGGAAGGGCCGGTTGGGTCCGTAGCTCCCCCCTCCACTCGGCCTCTTGTTGTTGTTGAGGACGTTGTCGAACTGACCCCCGGCGGGAACGTCGCACTTGGTCCCGGCGATCAGCGAGTGTACCGGCGCCTTCAGTATCCTGAAGTTGACGTCGTTCTTGTCCAGCGTCCCGGCAGCGCTTCGTTGTAGCCTATCCGTGAGCGCCCACACCTCCTCGAACCCGTCACTACCCCTGATCACCTTCATCCCCGCGGCAAACTGGAAGTGTTCAAAGTCCTTGTCGACCTCGACGAGATTCACCCCTCCGTACTCCCCTTTGTTTGAGTTCCAACAGTTCAACGACGCCTTGGTCAGCTCGCTGAAGAAGAGGACCCCGTTGCTGGCCATGGCTTGGGCGGCCGCTTGACCGCTCCGAGGGTTCGGATACGTGTAGAACTCTTTCTTGACGAGGTTCGTGTTGTTCGGGAAGTTGGACTCGTTCCTCAAGATGGCGGTGGAGACGAGGTTCTCGGTGTTGCTCGCAAGGCTGTGGTAGTAGAGGATGCGCGGGCTCTGCGACTGCGGCGGCGAGAGGGCGAGGCCGAGGATCCCGTCCATCAGGTCGAACTCGGAGCCGAGGATGTCGTAGTGGCCGAACGCGGGGATGGGGTAGAAGTTGTTCGCCGTGATCCGCCAGGAGCGCTCGTGGCGCGCGTCGTACACGATCAGGCCGTAGGTGGAGACGTCGGCGATGTAGGCGAAGGTGTTGCGGCACTTCTGCTCGGAGTCGCGGACGTCGACGGCGATCGTGACAAGGATCGAGTCTGGCTTGATGACGCTCTGGGCGAAGCGGTGGCGAGTGATCAGCTTGTTGTTGGTCAGGCTGAAGACCAGCAGCTGCTTGGGGCAGATGTGCTTGATGCCGGCGAAGATGTCCACACTGCCCGTGTCCAAGACCCAGATGCGACTACAGTCGTCGATCTGAGGACACAACACTAAGCATTAGTACAACCCTACAACATTAGCAGAGGAATTTACTTCAATTCACAGTTAAAAAGTAAATTCTTAATCACGTTTTTGGTCACATCAAAATGAATGACACTCATTTTCACTACATATTATTGTCTGACTCGGATTTCAACCATTGTAAGGTCCTATTCTCAATATTGTAAAAAAGAAAGAAAAGGGGGGAAGGGAAGGGAAGGAACCGATGAAAACGCTAAAAGCAAACATTTCTACCATAAAAAAAACACCACACAATGTGTGCGCTAAATAATAAAATAACAACAATAAAATGCATTCATAATTTTGTCATAAATATCTAATTTGGCTACTTTAATCTATTCGTCATGTTTATATCATTTCTGATCACTCCAAAGACTTTTACTTCCATCATTAATCATAATCTACAGATTATATTGTTAGCAACGGCGTTCAACTTTATCTATATCACTCATCTTTGTGAACAGTGAACACAGATAACGATTTATGCCAAATCTCACCTTAAATTTCGTGGTAATGATTTTGAAGCTTACATTTAAATTACACTTAACGTGTAAATCGATCACTTAAAATCTGTCGTTCTAATTAAACGAGTTGTCAAGGTCACAGAGGAGTAACCGTAATGAATATCTACCTTACACTCACCTTACACAGACACACTCTCAATGCCAATGCGATCTGTGGCAGGACCGACAATGTGTACAAAAACCTAGTCATATTTTCTGCCGACTCTCATTGGAAAACCTGTTTCTTTTACAAACTTTATTGGCAATCAGGGAGACCCACAATCAGGAAGTGAATTGCACTGCTTTGGGTCTTGTTAGGCCCTACATACGTATCAGGGACAATCTTAAGACGGGATGAATTAGTAATATATGTGTCGTTTGGTCGAAGTCGTCGTCGGAAACCCATCACCATACTCTTGACGACCTCCCTGACGACGACGACGACCATGATAACACGAACGAAGACAAAGACGATGACGACAACGACGTGAGAACCCCCCCACGCATTTCCTCCTCCTACCCAAGGTTGGTTGCGAGTTCCGACCAGCATGGAACTGCCCTGCACACATCTCCTAGACCAGAGTGGCGCATTATGAACTAACGGTTGACGCGCCCTTTATTCGAATAAACTCAAATCACTGGCCATTTTTTGTTGTTTATTAAATGTGATTAAAGTTAATTTTTTGTCTACCAAACGATAAATAATAATTTTTGTGGGAAGCCTGCCCAGGGTATAATTCATGCCCCTCTTCAGGTGTCTAGCTAGGTATGTTGCGGATAGGACAACTGTGAAGGGATGTCCGAGGGCTGTTTAAGAGGACTTAACCCCTTGCACTCGCATTAACGACTGAGGAAAACCTTGGAAAAAAACTTCAGTCAGGATTGCCGGTCCGACGAGATTTGAACCCGGGACCTCCCCTAATCAGAGTCGCTCCAGCCAATACTGTCAGTACAGACGATAAATGCCTCAGTAAAAACCACGCCTATAGCGCGTGTGGTGCCAATGTATTGCAAATCTTGCGTTCGAAACCTTCATCCTGGCTGCGATACTAATAATTACTCTCCAAGGAAACCGCTCGCTCTGTATATCCTGCCCAAAGGTAAAGACTTGTGTCTGTAATTACCTCGTCAAGTTCAAGGTCACTCGCACCGCCTCGTTTCGTGTCAAGCGGTTACGTATAGTTCGTGCATAGAAATAATAGTCGTGTTTTTCCTCGCTACAAGGTATGAACTGTGATTACAAGGCGGCGTACAGATCGCAAGAACTTCTGCGTCCGCACTCAGTCAATCACGGCATTGTATTTAAAAGTCACAACCCTATTCATAAAAACGACATTCAAGGGAGGAAAATAAATAAAGTTAAATTAATAAAGCAGACACAATGCATTAAAATAAAAGAGAAATAAGTTAGGAAAATTTAAATTAGTAAAAAAAAATGCATAATAACTAATGAAGAGAAAAAATATGGAAAAAAATAAAATAAAACATTAAAATAAAATATTAGTAAATAAACCTCTAAAGTTAAGAAGCGGACATTCCTGGAAATACATATGAAAATCGGAAAGAAGAAAGCAACACTGAAAAGTGTACCTAAGAAGTCGGAACATTTAAATCGCGCACTCTTGAGAACCACACGGTTAAGAAGTCGCGGACACTACCCTTGGATGGAACAACTATAAATTAATTTGAATTTAAAGTCTACCCTCTCAGTTACGTAATGGTTTCAATGGGGAATATTAAATTTATAGCCGACCAAGCAAACCCTGTAGGCGCCGACACCATCGGTGAGCGAACAATGATCAACTAGAGAGCGGCATAAGCAGGAAACACCGATCATTGAAGCTGGACACGATTCAACCCGCCGATAACGCCAGAATCAACTAGGCTGATTCAGAACAACATGATGTGCCTCGTGGCTAGGACGGCTCCAGAGTCACCGTTTACACGTTCCTAAGCCAAGAAGATGTTTAATAGATCGGTTGATGACAAAGACTAAATCTAAGTCTCTGAATCTCACCTGTACTCGGAACACGGATGTGATGCCGTTGCACTGACCCTGACGGTGCCAGCTCCAGTCAGGGTAGGGGTCGAGGGTGGGGCTGGTGGGGTCGCCGACCTTGGAGAGGGTGGTCAGAGTGGCGGGGATGCCGGGGGCCAGGCGGGGGATGGTCATGAACACCCGGTCCTCGTACACGTCCACGTCGATAGGGAGGGCGGCGCCGGGGACGTAGTAGCCTGCGGAGAGCACACACACGCGTTCATTAGATCACACGTAAGTAACTTACAGGGCGTAGGTATTATGATGATTTGCAAAGGATTATTCTAATTTCAAATTTTTATATTATTATCCAATTATTTTAAATACTTGAAACCACGTCTCCATTTCATTAGTAAGCGTTAATGATTATATTATTTTAAATAAATCTAGAAAATCAAAGCCGGATTCGATATACATCTGAGACGGATTTTTAATTCTCCATTGATTTCCAACAACTAAACGTATTGTTTGGTTTATATTAAGGAATCTTTCTCAAAGTTTACATTGAAAAAACTTCCACCAATAAAAGTGAAATAAAATATGAACAGACGACCATGAACCATGTAAATGACCATTGGACCAACATGATAAAACAATACAATAGATTCTGTGTAAGTTCCCAATCAATCACAGAAAGGAGTTTCAGTGGGAGACTTCACTTAAAGAAGGTCCGAGGCTCCTCTGTTATTGCCGACGACACTTCAGTGTAAAACAATCATTATCTGGAGATAAGTATTCTAAATGTGAATCACTGTTAGATGACAATTCACCCCCCGGTGACACCTGCTAGTTCCACTAGTCTCCTTTAACAATTCCTATACTAGAACGTATGCCTGAGGCTGTAATCGAACAATGTACCTTCTGCTTCGGAATTGGGAAACATTATCGCCCCCTCATTGGGCGCCAATTGTAAGCTAAAATATGCCCAAATGTGGTTGCAATTAAATGTTGTATAAATTAGAAAATAAAGTTGAGAATGGACGTAACATTTTACAGACGTTGTGCACTTTATTCTTCGAACGTCCAATAGAGTATTGCATGCTGTGTGGAAATGAAATGAAATGAAATGAAATGAAATGAAATGAAATGAAATGAAATGAAATGAAATGAAATGAAATGAAACGAAATGAAATTAAAATTAAATATAAGGTAGCTCACCTTGCTGTATCATCGCTTTCCTTGCAGCCGGGTTAGGGAACGTGAAGTCCAGCGTCTTCCAGCTGTGAAGCACGTCCAGGAATCTAGCAGACTCGCAGCCTCCCGTCAGGAGAGCTGTCAGGATCACAGGAACCAGGAGGTTCGTCATCCTCACTCAGGATAAGACGGCTGGAAGCAGAGTGTGATATTACAACAAGTTCAATACGTGTTTGTCCAACTGGGTATCGAACCCAGGTCCTACTGCTCGTGTCACTTGAGACATCGTCAATTTTTACTCAAATCAATGGATATCTTTATTTTTCATTCTTTAAAGGTAAATATTATTATTTAACCCAAGTTACCCATTTTTTTTTTCAAAGTTATGGAAAAGAGCGTTTAATAATGCTGAGTATTTTAAATAATGAAATCAAACGGTTTATAGAGAAAAAAATGTAAATCAAATTGGTATATTCTGTACGACATTTTAATAAAATATATATTTTTATTAGTATGGGAAGCAAAAACTTACATACATGCACACATGCATTTTGGATATATTTGTACTGAAGTGTCTACAATTGTCACATTCTCTATTTGTTCGGGACCAAGTTTCGGACCTTCGGCCGTGACCAGGTACCCCCCTAGCCCTGCATTTTCTTTTTATGGAGACATACAGGTTTTATTCACTACAAAAAACTGCCTCTCGATGGATGGACTGTGTGTTTTTTTTTCAAGCGGAGAACTCTAAAATTAATCAACGGTTTCGAATTCCGTCACTGGCAATCCTGACTGAAGAATGTTTCCAAGGTTCGTTCCTCTTGAACAGCCCCAAGAGGCGCATGAAAGTTATCCCTGGACCAGGTGAGCTATGAGTTGGACGTATTTACAACAGCGACGCGAACCGACTGTTAACTGGTCGATGCAAGGATTCTGACAAGTGTCAGAGTTTGGTCAAGCAACTTGGTCTGCAAGGTTGTAGCGTGTACGCCAAGTGGTCCCACGTGCATGTTCTACTTACGCAAGGTTGCAGGTTATTACCGTGGGTCTCACACCTAAACTTTAAGGTATAAACACACACTTGTGTTGTGGCAGCTACACCCAACAATCTAGTTCAACAGCAGAGGACATCACCTCAAACTCCCTGCATGTTACATCACAACAACACGACACGGAGCAAGGTCGATACTCCTCTGGCATGTAGTTGACCCCTGCCGACCCCGACCCGTTGTAACCGCTGCATCGTCTTCTGGCAATGCTTATAACATGTATCAATATCTTCTCTTGTAGACCAAGGTTATTTAGCTTCTTATTATCCTATAACGATCTTTCGGGCAATGCTAAGTGTGATACGGTATCGCTTTTAATTTAACTCGATCCACATCCCCCCACAAAATATTTAATTTTGCAAAAATCAATTTTTTTACCTGTTGGTTTAGGTTTTGTTTTAAAACTGGTACGCAATTCGATTTTCTTCAATACAATTTTAAAATATAAATTTTGTTTTCAAATCGGTTTAGTGACTGGTCCAAAAATCGAAATTATGAATTTTCAAAGTGTGCCGTTTGGGTGGATGTTAAGCGAATCAATTTAAAAGAAAACCTTGGCCCCAAAGTTTATTAGGAACAAATTCGTAAATATCCTGGGTCTACAAGAGAAGATATTGCGATATCAGTTAACAGGGCAGAAACGACTTCCACTGAGCTCGGAACAACTTTTTTGCAATGGTAAATATCCATAAAAAAATCGCTTGAACAGCAAATTCATATTTTTGCACAAATATTTTAGATCACTTGTCGACTTTTTTCGAAATTTAACTCAAAATTATAATTTTTGGGAGGTTGTTAATAAAGGATGAGCTCATATTTATAACATTTTAACATTTTAACATATTAAATCATTGTATCAGACACAAGCTTGAGAAATTATTTACAGTTACCTATTGAGTAGCATATTCACGGTCTTAATAACAATCAAGTGAAAAAAATTTGGGAAACGTGCAATTCTTACATTCGTACTTAACATTTTGGTGCAAACCACAACCCGAAAGGACAAACGATGAAGCTTTCAAGTGATCCAGACTTTACCTCTGCGTTCTGCGTAAAAACCTGGTTTTCTCGTAAATCTTCATGATCGTAACCGCCTAAGGTAAACACAGTGGCGTCACAGTGATGGGTCACGTCGAGCTAGAGGAGCAACTGCGCGGACAACGAGGGAAAAGCGAACCTAATCGGGTAATGAGTGCGTTAAATGAAACGATTTGTTCGGATGATCATAGAAGATTTCACTTCCCTGTTTAATTTAATTAGCGCGGCTGAATTTGAGCATCAGAAATTAGTGTCCTGTAATTAATTAAGTGCAAGAACAGATTGCGAAATAAGTAAATGTTTACTTTTATCCATTTTGTTCCTACGATTTAAATAAATGTGAGTCGGAAAGGTGAACCGACGCTTAGAGTGCAACAAGCAAAAACAGCCAAAATTGTGTAAAAAGTTTTCCTTATATAACTTATATATAATTATAACATATTTACGAAATTGTTTTAAGTTTTGACAAATGATGTTGCAAAATAGTTTTTATGTCTGTTTGCACGGAATATCAAACTTTTTATATTTATTTCATTTATAACATACTTTTATGTTAACTTTGACTAAAATGTGGATAACTTGGACAATTTGTGTCCAATTTTTAAAAGTGTTTCACCAAAATGTGCAGAATTTTATACCCCTGAAGAAAATATCGAAACTTGAATTTCAAAAATGTTCAAGGTCGGTTCTCCTTTCAGGCCCACAAATAATTATTTAGCATTTTATTGTTCTGTTAATATGTTTCATCGTAAAACAACTAACCATAAAGATTAAGTAATAAAAAATATAAAGGCGAGTAACACATAGGTACTACGGTATATCAATCCTTTGTACAAGAATGTTAAAGGGGTATTTAACCGCTAAACTCAAAAAATATATTTCATTCAGGCTAACTAGTAATGAATTTAGCAATTAACAGAAAAATTATTGGGGCCACCATGACCTCCCGAAAAATTGTCAAGCATGACATTTTTCGAGCTAGGTCCCATCGGCAAAAATCTCCCATAAGAAATAACATGGGGACGATCTTTATGCCCCGTGACCTTGGAGGATTTTGATCCAAAAAAATATTGGCCATTATTGACGTACTCGAAAGCCTTTTCTGTGAATTATCTATATTTTATTTTGTAATTTGGGCCAGTAGTTCGGTCAAAATATGCTGATTACCAAGATGGGGTGTGATTTTGGAATGCATATTTTTGCGTGTTTGAGGGTTTATTTGGGCACAGTTTCAAGACACGATGTTATAAAGGGGCATTTTAGATTGGTACTATGCTCTAGTATCTATGTGGACCAAAAAAGAAGCAGGTTAAAGCCGATTTAGGAAATTTTCCAAAACACCAATCTTCGCCGATTTCTGGATCAAAAAAATTAAAAAATTCGTGTTAAATCACAGTTACAAGATATAAATTTTAAACGGTCATAAGTGTAGTATTGTGCTATAGATCACGTGGTAAAAAATAATTTTTGGGGTTTTTAACCCCTTTAAGAAAAATTAAAAACAAAACTGATGATAAACGATACACGTTAGATGGTGAAGTCATATTCTAGACAATGTACCTTACTTGGTACTGCATAATAATTATTGCAAATGTTACATTGATGAGTTGTTATTTGAGTATTGTGTCACCACAAGACCGCAATTACACGCCTTTATACACCACAAGACATCCAAGGTCAGACCAAGCGTCGCACTGCAACGAGAACTGTCATGAACGACGAAATGACAAATATCTGAATACCTTATTAAACTTTTGTTCAGTAACAGATGCACAGAGAAAGACGAGTTGATGTAGGCAGCTCTTCCTATAGCTAGGTCTTCGTGGCTTCGACTTGAAGAACAACAAACATGTGTACACATTTACATCTAGCCCACTGTTAACAGCTTGGTTAACAATTAACGATAATTATATAATAATTAAAAATATTAAATTATTAGGCTACTGAACATCGGTTAAATTGATGAAACTACATGATATCATGATCCAATATGATGATTTGATGTTTATAACTATAAATAGGCACACAGCTAGCATATATCGTGTAAAGAAATAGCAAACTAACAAATTATGTAAAAAAAATTAAAAAATGTTTATGCTACTGGTTACTAATTAAGTATTTTCAATTCGATCGCAAATATTGTTAAGTCGGTATACATCCTGTGCTGCCAGTGAATTAACATTATTCAACTTGCCCTTGACTGAGACTCAAACCCAGATCTTGTATTCATCTAATTTTAAAGTATCGCAGTGCTCTATAGAGTATCTCAGTCTGAATGGTGTGTGAAGTAACCTTGCTGATGATGACAACATGCATGCAGAATTTACTTCTTGCGTGGCCCTACCACAGGTTTGGTTATGTGTTGTGAGTTTTTTTTGTGTGTAGTAAGCTGATTTTTAGTGCCACCATCCGCCTGATGAGTCCCAGAAGGACGAAACGCGTCATGGATTAGGGTAAAATCAACTAAATTATCTACAGTCGTCATCTGCAGGAGAAAAGTTTTGTTGCCCCCTCTTCACCAATTTAAACTTAACTTTTATTTTCATCTGATTAATTTAAAACTTATTCCTTTTTAAAACCCTTTTAATCATGGCATCCATGATTATGATCAAATCAATCATCAAATCCATAATTTAAATCCGGGTAAGTGATAGGTTTTTCAGTTTGACCACATTTAAAAAAAAATTGGTTGAATTTGAAAAAAAAGAAAAATCGTTTCAATGGATGAATTGTGGGCCTACCTTTATTAGAGTAGATTGAAAATACACATCCGCAAAAATTGCTAAAAATGTGAAATTTTTTGTTTGTCCCTAAAATGTAATATCATTTTTGTTTAGTATTGCTGTTTTTTTTTTTTTTTTTTTTAGATAAACCAAATCTAAAATATACAAAAAATAGGGAAAAAAGTTCTTTAAGAATTAAACTAAAACTGTATCCTTAGTTTAAAATTACAAAATTTGTCCCAAATTCCTTAAAAATAATGCTAAAAAAATATTGAAAAACATACAAATTCTCAAAAAAATACGAGAAAAATTAATTGTTTGCTGAAAATGACCTAATTAAGATCAAAAATTTCATAGATGACTGAGAGGGTTAAAGTGTCGTTTTGCGTCCAGTTTACCCATAATTTCAGCAAACATTCGAACTCTATTATATATTGTGCGGACTCATCTAAGTGTTCTGGCCTCGGCATTCTTGTATCTACAGAACTATCTGCAGATAAATATCGTCAGGCCAACGTAGATCAACAGTTTGAACTGCGCAAAACGAATCGTTATAAAGTGGAAACATTCTGCGTCACCATTTACATAATAACGCATTATTTCAAAGTTATTTTCCACACAGAATTACACGTCCACTAGGTTTTAACTCTTAAACTATCTGACTCGTCTTGCTACGCTGCACATTACCTACATAAAAACTGCTTACATTGCTATATTTCTTTAAATAGTAAATTTGTTCGACTTTTAAAATGTAATTATTGCCAGCTATAAACCTGTAAGTGCGTAACCAATGTTATAACCTCAATTATTCCAAACCTACGCACACAAACTACGTATTTTGTATTCATGACACAAATATCTCGAAATGCCTACTCATTTAATCAAGGACGTTACCCAATTAAATATAATCAAAACACTAAGATAACATCCATATAATATTGTGGAAGACAACCATTCAAAGATTGTAATCTTCAACTGTTTAACAACACTATGCCTACATTGTGCTTGTAAGCCCGTGTATCTAACCATATTTTATAGTAATAAAATATAATAATTACTTTAATTCACATCCTATTGTTGTAAACAAGATTGTTCATATCAAAAATTTATAGATAGCTTGTTGTAATGTGGCAGCAATAGGCATACTGTTTCCTAAGAACGTACTAATAAACAATTGTTATCATTTGTATGTTTAAAAAAATGGTAATACAATACTTTTTTATATTTGATTCATTCATTAAATGCATATAATATCATTCAATTTGTTACCAAAATTCTTGTGTTAAATGCATTGTTGTTGTAATGCTACTATTTCAAATATTTACGAAAATGTAATTTATTGTTGTTTCTGCATCTATGTAATTAGATTTATTTAGTTGTCCTCCTTTGTAAATCAGTTTTTATAACTGAATAGGATAGACGTTAAATAAATAAATAAATAAATAAATAAAATAAATATGAAATTATAATTTTAAATTACATCATGGCCTATTGTTGTAATTTACTGTAAGATGTAAGATTATCAGACCAAAGACAGATTGTTTGTTGCAAAGTGGCAGCAATACTGTTAATAAGTACGAACTGTATTAATAACTTTTTAGATTAACAACTTTTATATATGAAATAATAAAATAACAAAATGTAATTTTAAAATTAATTAACATCCAATTGTTGTAATTTTACCGCAAAACCGAAGATTTCTCACTTAAAATGACATAATAATAATTGCGCTAGATAGTAAACTAATCTCCCGCCTAATAACACGTCACTGATGCTAGCACTACACACACGTATAGCGGGTTAGAACTGCGCGCACTCAACGCTGCTCGGGCCGGACAGGACTAGTTCAACTTGCAGACATTGACTTATATATTGTTGTGCCATACGGAAGCAGCCAGGACACGCGAGACCGGCCAAACAACTCGGTGAAGACCGCTGCGTGCGTGCGTGGAGTGCTTTGACTTGAGATCTACGTTACTTTCCATGGAGTGCTTTGACTTTGGATCTACGTTAATTTGGTTTTATCGTACGATAAACGGTTTGGAACGAATTTCCAGAATTGATATCCAAGTTTTGGATTTTCCATTTTTTCACGTTTTGGGCTTATGTCTCGCAATGGATCATTATGGTTAATTTTTTTTCAACCAAGTATGGATGTGTACATTCATGCAACATTTGGTAATGATATTACCAACCGTTCAGCAGAAATCATCAACACCTGAGCGCGCGCATTTCAGTTGGGTCAAGCCCGTCTCTGGCTTGTTTTCTTAACGTTAATAGTGAAAGTAAAATATATTTTACATTTTACTAATGTTTTTACTTTTATGTATTAATTATAAAAACGAAATTGCTGAAAACTCAGTTTACAGAAGACATCACTGAGCAGTTACAGTTCTTGTAACATGGGTGGGTCGACTCTAAAATATGTTTATGTTCATTTAATTGAGGATATTTATTTTTCTACAGGACTTAAATCTTTCTAGGTTGTAGCTCCATGGTTGAATCGTCGAAAGCCATTGCGTTTCACTAATGAAGAGATAAAACCCAACCTTCAAGTGTTTTCTATAATAATAATTTAATAATAATTTTTATTCACCTTGACTGGTACATTGCACAAGTATAACTCTTAATGGAGAAAGTGAATAGCCTAGCCTATGGTTAAGAATAATACATACATTTTAACTTATAAAATTATACATAAAAATATACATTTCATAATATCTTCCCTTCTATTTCTATACATAATAGGTACTTATTTTTGTCTTGAATTGCATTATTTTCAATTATATTCATGTTCATACGTACAAGTTTCAGGAATGTGAAGGAAAGTTGAGTGTAAAGCTATGGATGGGGGATTTGTATGTCCGGGCGCACTAAATTAAGTTAAAAGTCAGCTGGATGAAGGTATTCATTGATTGTGTAGAAGCAATGCTCTATTAGAAATGATTTCAATGTGTATTTGAAAGAGTCTAGTGATTGTATGTTTTTAATTTCTGGTGGTAGATGATTGTAGATTGTTAGACATTGGTAATGAGGTCCTTTGGAGAAACGCGTTGTATTGTGAGTTGGGACATGAATTTTTGATTGTGATCGTGTATCATGGTCATGAATTGTTGAGTTTAATTTGAAGAGGTGAGGGTTTGATTTGATAAAGACTGCTGCAAGTTGTATTAAAGTACTTGCTAAGGTCAAGATTTTTTGGGTAGGAAAGATATTTCTACACGAGGTACGCCAAGAGGCTCCTACTATAATTCGAATGGCCCGTTTTTGTAATCTAAAAACTCTTATAGCTTGTGGCGAGTTTCCCCAGAAAATAAGTCCGTACGATATGTGTGAGTGGATGTGAGCATGGTATATGAGAATAAGGACGTTGTGGTTGACTAGGGCTTTTATTCTTCTGAGGAGGAAACAACCACTCTTTATCTTTGAGCAAACAGCGTCTATGTGGTCTGTCCAATCAAGGGTGTCAGTCATATGTAGACCCAGGAACTTGATGGCGTCAGAGCAGGCAATGCTCTTAGATGAGATGCGAATGAGGAGGCTTTCGGTGGATCCAATTACTTGTGAGTGGAAATTTAAATACACCGTTTTTGACGGTTGAATAGAAAGGAGGTTTTTGTTGCAGTATTGTGACATTATGGAAGCTTGTTCGTTGGACATTTGTGAGAGTGGTGCTAAAGATTTTCCTTTTTGTGCTGTGAGTATATGGCTGAAATCATCGACGTATTGTGTTAGTGTACCAGCGGTGAAACATTCTGGCATATCGTTGACATAAAGGAGGAAGAAGGGTGGTCCAAGAATGGTTCCTTGTGGGACACCACTTGTCAAGGATTAAGTCTACTACATGCTGATATAACGCACGCAATAAGTGTAGATTTGTTTAAACAATTATCACGTTTCTCCAGTAGATTGTTGAACAATGTCTCGGCCAAGGATAACCACAAACTATTTATAGAAGTTATTAAACAAGTGCAGCCGAACTTAACGCTATAAAAGCAAATATATGTTAAGATTTCTCAATCCCTTGTCGAGTTGTCAGGATTTAACCACGACTATTACTGAAGTTACATGACTTAAGCTTAAAGTGCACTTTAAGATGATAACCTACTCCGTGATTACATGGGATTACCTCGAGCGTCAGCTCAGGGTCAACACGGCAACGACAACGACAACGACGACATTTACAGAGAGATTATTAATAATTCAAATTCAATTCAATATTTTTAGTTATTTTAAGTTGATAGATGCAATCGTTAAAGATATATCATAATTTACTGAATCCAGATAATATGAAAAATATAAACAAGAAGATCTGCATAATAAAAGAATATGTTTTACGCTTATCAAGTAGATTTTCAATAATATTATTATCCTTTATCATTATCATCATTATCATCATCATTATCATTATATTTTACACAAAAGTTTCACACTATTTTTTTTTTTAACTATATCCTATTCATTTGAAAATCTGTAAAATAAAAGAATATTTTTTACGCTTATCAACTAGATTTTCAATAATATTAAGATCAGTAAATAACCATTATCTTTTACACCAAAGTTTCACACTATTTATTAGTTTAAAGTTTATCCTTATCATTTAAAAAATGTTATACTAAGGACCACTAGTCCTTCTTAAGTTAGAATAACGAGTAAATCTATGTTTTTACGACGATGTTTCATTGAACAATCACAACGTTTTCTGAGGGTTGTGTACAGTCTGACAAGAATCTGTTGTACATGTGACCACCACCGAAGGTGATTTGTGTTTCTAATGCGAAGGCTAATCGAGACGATGAGTGGTCATAGATGACGATTAAGTACAATTACAAATAAAACATGTGTTATGCGGGATTCAAACCCACGTCCTCGTAGAGCCAGCCATACGCTCCGGACCAGCGCCCTAATCGTATGTGTCCGCGGACGGCAGCTACCACCGACCTAAGAGTATGAGTGAGTATAGTTAGTACCGTAGCCTGCGATCATCAGTGTGGTAGTTCTGAAACTGAGCCATATTTCTACCGTCTGTATATCTTCAGTTTGACGCCTCTTCTTCGCAGTATTCCTCTTCGTGTTTGCATCCCAGGCCATGTACTTAGGCTAATAGATGTATTCATACATGTCTTACGTAACTTTGTTACCTATAGCAACACAGCACTGTAAATAGCGTAGTAAAGTGTGGCTCGTTGGTCTTGTGGTTAACATCTCTGCTTCCAATGCAGAAAGTACAGGGTTCGATTCCCGTCAAAGTCAGAAGTTTTTTTAACTTCTGATTTGGACTTCAGTTGGACCATCATTTCTTGTTTAGGAGTTTGTAAACGGTGACTTTGGAGACGTCCTAGCAACGAGGCACTTAATAAATTCAGAGTTGTTCTGAATCGGCCTTGTTGATTCTGGCGTTGATCCGCGGGTATTCGCACTGTCCATACCACTGATTGCTATTTTTTCTTTTAAAAATATCGATCTTTGATTGGTTATCGCTCACTCGTCGATTGCGTCGGGGCCTACAGGGTTGGCTTGGTCACTTAGGTTTACTGTCCCCCACTGAAAATCAGTTATATAACTGAGTGGGTAGACTCTAAATACAATTTATGTATTTATTTATTTATTTATTTATTTATATATTTTTATACATTGTAACTATCGGCTCAATTAAATTAATAAGCTTTAACTCAACAACATGATCTTTCCATTTTAATATTCATAATTTAATCGTATTTTTACCGAGATGAGGAAATATTATTAAAGCGTTTAAAACAAGTTCAATGTGAATAAATCACTTTGCAGTTTATATTACAAGAACCAGATCTCGTAATTACTCTTAAAGTTTATTATTTCCTGCTCGTTTCAAGTTCACTTTTAAATTTATTCTCGCTGCATTGACACAACTACATACGTGCAGTTTCTTGCAAGACCAACAAAATTACTACCGTATTTATTTTATTCTTGAAGTTGCTGACATCAGAACAAGATATCACATATTATTCCTTACAAACGACAGTGTTGGCTCGAGCGTCTCTGATTCGAGAGGTCCCGGGTTCGAGTCCCGTCGTGACCGGCGATTTTTTATTTATTTTACTTATTTATTTATTTATTTATTTAACGTCTATCCTATTCAGTTATAAAAACTGATTTACAAAGGAGGACAACTAAATAAATCTAATTACGTAGATGCAAATCTAATTACATAGATGCATAGATGACTGAAGGTTTTCTTCGAGGTTTTCCTCAGTCGAATGCAAGGGATTGAGTCCTTCAAAGGGGGTATTACTGGGGTCGCCGTCAACTGGTTAGAGTTTTTGTTAGGTTTTGGGTCGCAGTTGGCTACAAATACATATGTTATAAAGGATGTTCTAAACTGCCAACTGCAATCCCTGGTTGGATTCTTATGGTACTGCACATGCGCACATTTGTTCTGCTCATTTCCGGTTGAAGCCAATGGGCGGCGACCCCAGTGTAATACGAGGGGAATTACACTGGGGTATTACTAAAGAGCTCTCGGACATCCCTGCACAATTGTCCTATCCGCAACATACCTTACAGTTTACCCGAAGAAGGACATACATTGCACCTTACAACAGATTTACATAGGTAAAATTTAAATTGTCCCACAAATACATTAAATTTAACCACTTCAACACTCAATCAAACCATATGCTTGCCTAAGCTCAGCCCATCTCTCCTCGGTCCACCAAACAATAATATGTCAATGTGCCTAACGGTTCAACGCCCACCCCCCAATATGTTTGGCGAGATCCCGTATCAACTAATGTATAAATAACTGATGTTCACGTATCCTCTTGTATTCACACTCACTGCAACAGCTGTAGTACGCACCGAGGCACATAGGGTCACCCGGCCACATATGAATCAACCGACCGCTATTCACGCCCTGATGTGGGTTTGTTTGTTTACAATACGTCGAGGAATATTGTAGTTTATTAACGTGTTGTTTATATTTGTTTGAACTCCCCAAACTACAACGTGCTTGGGTGAACTCAACTTAGAGAAACTATTATCAACTGAAATGTGTACAAATATGCGCGTAAATATAATAATAATAATATTTTTTTGTGGGAAGCCTGCCCAGGGTGCATTCATGCCCCTCTTCAGGTGTCTAACTAGGTATGTTGCGGATAAGACAATTGTGAAGGGATGTCCGAGGGCTGTTTAAGAGGACTCAATCCCTTGCATTCGCATTAACGACTGAGGAAAACCTTGGGACAAACCTTGAGTCAGGATTGCCGGTCTCGACGGGATTTGAACCCGGGACCTCCCGAATCAGAGTCGCGCGCTTAACGCTCGAGCCAACACTGTCAGTCGTAAATATGGTATGTAATCACATTGTTGGATGAGCGTAGCGAGCGTAGCGAGCGAAGCGAAGATTCCATTTCACTACACTGGAGAAAAAAATCCGGAATGTTTTTTTTTTTTTTTTTTTTTTTTTTCTTTTTGTATTTTTGTGTGTCTGTTAACACGATTCCGGCTAAACCGATACTCCGATTGTGATGAAATTTTATGGAGGCCTTCGAAATCTCTGAACTTAGAACTGCCACGTTTTTGAGCGCAATCGGAAAAAATTTTTTCATAAAAACGCAATTTTACGATTTTTTTCGAATTTAAAAAAATTTCTTCGACTTATAACTCCTACATGCTTTATCCGATTGTAATGATTTTTTCACAGAACCTTAATTTTATGAATTAAGATATTCGTGTAAAATTTAAGCGTAATCGAAAAAATATTTCTCATGAAAATCGAAATTTTACGAGTTTTTTTCTTTTTTAAAACAATTCTTCGACTTATAATACCTACATGCTTTATCCTATTGTAATGATTTTTTCACAGAACCCTTATTGTATGAATTAATATATTCGTGTTAAATTTGAGCGCAATCGAGAAATTATTTCTTATAAAAATCGCAATTTTACGATTTTTTTTATTTTTTTAACAATTACAATTAACTTAAAAAAATTAATAAATTAAAGTTAATTTTTTATTTAATTTAATTTAATTTAAAAAAAATTGAACTTAGTTATGATTTTTCCACAGAATAACAGAAAATCCGCATAACACATGGCAGCTCAATGCACCAATTACGCTCATCCAACAACGCGGCGGGACTTAAGCGTTTTCCTTGTAGTGTATACTTTGTATTTTAACTATTTCTAGGGTGACACTAAGCACTAAAAGTACGATTTGTTTTCTTTGTTGCACTCGATCTCCATAATGTTCTATTGGTCATTATAATAAATATTATAGATGATGTCCGTATAGTATTTCACAAATTTAAATGATGCTATTACATCATTTCGTCAAAAATCAATTTTTTTGATAAGAACATGAAGATTGTAATAAACTTGTATATGTGGTAACTATATATTTGCTTATGTATATGTATGTCTTGCTTTACGTGTCTTATTATACATTATATTTTAATAATACTGACCTAAATAAAGAACCAATTAGAAATTTTGTTAATATTATTAAATCGCAATGTTAGTGTTTATGCCAATAATTTCGTCATGTTATAACTGTCAACAAACCTGTCGGAAATGGTTGATTAGTCATAGAAAGTATAGCATTTTGGGTACAATTTTATTTCATTTAAGAACAATGTATATCTTCGAAAATATACGCATTCTTACAAATCTATGTTTCGGGCTAATTTATTATTGAAGACTATGTGTTTTTTGTAGAGGTATTTCACTAATATTGATTCTAATCTTATGGTTAAGAATCGTCTCTTAGCATTGCCCTTACTTCTAAAATGTGGCTGTACAAATTATTAATATGCATATGGTTATGATATATTAGAAAATATGAAAACATAGCTTAAGTAAAGTTCTTTGTTTCACCAAGTTTCACCCATGTTCCCCCCAGGAGTCTCAAGTTCGAGCACATTGGTTGAGAGTAGGAGGACTCTAGTGCAAGGCAGTGCTGGTTGGTGTAGACATAATATCAACACTGAAGCACGAATAATATCACTGTGGGCGGACCTAGAACGTCGCTTATCATGTAAACATGAAACATTTGAATCTTGGAAGTGTAACTAATGAGATGCAGCCTTGAATTCTGGTTCGTAGACTGAGCAAACGTGATTTCAAGCTTCCACCTGTTCAAAACACACACTTAACATTCACTGACGTCATCATTCCGTCCACAAGACGCAGGGGGGGGGGTACTCGTTTCTTATAATGTCTTTGTATGAAATTTCACTTTGTCGAGAATTATTCCAGTTTATTGATTGATGGATATTGCTTAACGTCTCATATTTATGCACTTTGGCTAATCGAGACGATGAGTGGTGATAGATGAGGATGAAGTATGAACAGAAGGGAGGAGGGGAAACCCGGTACCGGCACGTAGCCTACTCCTTTCGAAAAGTACCAAGGGGACCAACGGCTTAACGTCCCATCCAAAAGGACGGTGTAACCTTGACAGTCATATAGGTTCCTCCACTAACCCGGACTGCCGAGCAGACGTCGAGGAGAACGAAGCCGTTACACTAGCTCTCGAACCCTCCATCTGCTCTAACCAGCGGTGTACGTGAGTTTCAGGGCAGAGCGGTCACCCACTCTCCCCCTGACCACGCGCGAGTGGGAACCGGTTCCAGTTTATGTATAAGTAATTTGTTGGGGGAGGGTTGCATCATATCTGGTGGCAATGTTTGACAGTGGGAGGGGGTCAGCCAACATATGCTATATACATGACAAACACAACTCCCAATGCAGATAAGCTTTTAGTAAGTGGTGGACAAATATAATTGATCTTGTATCTAGTGAATAAATGAAAATATTCTTGTTCACTGAAAAACGAGAGGACCAAAGGTACTTTGTTCATTCACAGCACTGATGAGAGGTGGAATCGTGTCCAGCTTGATTGATCGGTGTTTCCCACTTAAATATTCTGGTCTCTTTAGTGGGGCTTGTTCGCTCGTCGATGGTGTCGGTGCCTGCAGGGTTGGCTTGGTCTGCTTTAATTTTAATGTCCTCTATTGAAAACCAGTTATGTGACTGAGTTATTTATTAACTGTTTGTGATTAATTGTGTCAATGATTGAGGAAGTGATATTTAACTAATTAATTTTAAATGATTGTACAGGTAAAAATATAGAAATCCCAGTCCGTCAATGAAGTAAAGTTAATCACCATGGAACTAAGTAATAGTTGTTCCCTACTGAAGCGAGTAACTTGAGGATGAACAGGTGTTGTCGTCAAGCCATGCAGGCAGACTTCTTCTGTGTAATGTTGCTAATCACTAGGAAAACGCGTTGTTGGATGAGCGTAATTGGTGCATTGAGCTGCCATGTGTTACGCGGATTTCCTGTTGTTCTGTGCAAAAATCATTACTTAGTCGAAGATTTTTTTTTAAATTAAATAAAATTAAATAAAAATTAATTTAATTTTTTTAATTCATCGTAATTTAAAAAAAATAAAAAATCGTAAAATTGCAATTTTCATAAGAAAAATTATTCGATTGCGCTCAAATTTAACACGAGTACATTAATTCATGAAATTAAGGTTCTGTGAAAAAATCATTACAATAGGATAAAGCATGTAGGTGTTAGAGGTCGAAGAAATTTTTTAAAAATCGAAAAAAATCGTAAAATTGCGTTTTTTATAAGAAAAAATTTCCCGATTGCGCTCAAAAACGTGGCAGTTCTAAGTTCAGAGATTTCGAAGACCTCCATAAAATTTCATCGCAATCGGAGTATCGGTTTAGCCTGAATCGTGTTAACAGACACACAAAAATACAAAAAAAAGAAAGAAAGAAAGAAAAAAAAAACATTCCGGATTTTTTTCTCCAGTGTAGTGAAATGGAATCTTCGCTTCGCTCGCTTCGCTCATCCAATTACAACTTCAATTAACACTCAGTTGAGGTCACTGACTTACGTTTCTGACTGGGCCGGCTCAGCGATAGCGCACGAGGAGTGGGGAGGATTCCCCAGTCAGAGACTGAATGTTCAGACTGAGTCGCGAATAAGACATTTCACGCTCGATCCTGTATTTCTCAATGGAAGTTTGGTGCCAATATTAAAATTTTTGGATGAGCGTAGCGAGCGTAGCGAGCGAAGCGAAGATTCCATTTCACTACACTGGGGGAAAAAATCCGGAATGTTTTTTTTCTGTATTATTGTGTGTTTGTCAGCACGATTCCGGCTAAACCGATACTCCAATTGCGATGAAATTTTCTGGAGGCCTTCGAAATCTCTGAACTTAGAACTGCCACGTTTTTGAGCGCAATCGGAAAATTATTTTTTCATGAAAATCGCAATTTTACGATTTTTTTCGATTTTTAAAAAATTTCTTCGACTTATAACACCTACAGGCTTTATCCTATTGTAATGATTTTTTCACAGAACCTTTTTTATGAATTAATATATTCGTGTTAAATTTGAGTGCAATCAAATAATTATTTCTTATGAAAATTGCAATTTTACGATTTAAATTAAATTAAAATTTTCAAAATTTAAGTAACTAGGAAAACGCTTAAGTCCCGCCGCGTTGTTGGATGAGCGTAATTGGTGCATTGAGCTGCCATGTGTTACGCGGATTTTCTGTTGTTCTGTGAAAAAATCATTACTTAGTCGAAGATTTTTTTTTATTAAATTAAATTAAATAAAAAATAACTTAATTTTTTTAATTGGATGAGCGTAGCGAGCGAAGCGAGTGAAGCGAAGACTTCAATTTCACTGACCCCCCAAAAAATTTAGCTCGGGTGTTTTTTTTTTTTTGTTTTTTTTGTTTGTTTGTTTTTCCGTCTGTTTGTTCGCTCTCTACCGGGCAAACGGCATATGCGATCTTGATGAAAATTTGACAGGACCTTCGTTTTCTCTGAACTTAGACTTGCCACGTTTTTGGGTACAATCGAAGAAATATTTCTCATGAATATCGTACTTTTACGATTTTTTTCGATTTTTAGTGCGATATTTTCGTGCCATTTGGGCCAATTCTGACCAAACGGGTGGGGCTACAACGTTCATATTTCACACGGACATTTAGGTAATGGTGATGTATTGCTTTCTGAAAGAAAAAGTTGAAAAAGTTAGCCAGAATCGAGAGAAATAAAGCTTTTAATATACGTTTTTTGACTTTTTGTGCGATATTTTCGTGCCATTTGGGCCAATTCTGACCAAACGGGTAGGGCTACAACGTTCATATTATACATGGGCATTAAGGTTATGGTGATGTAGTACCTTTTGAAAGAAAATGTTGAAAAAGTTAGCCAGAATCCATAGAAATAAAGCTTTTAGTATAAGTTTTTTACGGTAAAAAATACCAATTGACAAGAAACAAAAGAAACTTGACAACATTCACCTACAATGCGTAGGCAGCAAAACAAAGCACTTGCAAAAGTAAAGATATCCCACGCAAACTAAAAACTTTAAAAAGCTCATCCATCAACGCGGCGGGACTTTAGCGTTTTCCTAGTTAATCGTAATTTTTAACAAATGAAAAAAATCGTAAAATTGCAATTTTCATAAGAAATAAATATTTGATTGCGCTCAAATTTAACACGAATATATTAATTCATGAAATTAAGGTTCTGTGAAAAAATAATTACAATAGGATAAAGCATGTAGGTGTAATAAGTCAAAGAATTGTTTTAAAAAAAGAAAAAACCCGTAAAATTTCGATTTTCATGAGAAATAATTTTTCGATTACGCTCAAATTTCGCACGAATATTTTAATTCATAAAATTAAGGTTCTGTGAAAAAATCATTACAATCGGTTAAAGCATGTAGGTGTTATAAGTCGAAGAAAGTTTTTAAAAATAAAAAAAATCGTAAAATTGCGTTTTTTATGAGAAAAAATTTCCCGATTGCGCTCAAAAACGTGGCAGTTCTAAGTTCAGAGATTTCGAAGGCCTCCATGAAATTTCATCGCAATCGGAGTATTGGTTTTGCCGGAATCGTGCTAACAAACAGACAAAAATACAGAAAGAAAAAAAAACATTCCGGATTTTTTTCTCCAGTGTAGTGAAATGGAATCTTCGCTTCGCTCGCTACGCTCATCCAAATATTCTATTTAATTTAATTAAGTTTAAAAAAAAAATTCGACTTAGTAATGATTTTTTCATAGAACAACAGAAAATCTGCATAACACATGGCAGCTCAATGCATGAATTACGCTCTTCCAACAACGCGCCTGAAAAAGCGTTTGCGAAGCTTCCTAGTAGTTGTATTGACTAATTTTTAACTAATACAAGCTCACACCAGCATAATTTAGGCCTTGCAATAATATACGGGTGACAACAACATAAAGCTCCCTGCTATATCTATAGAGAGCAGGTTACGAAGTGCTCGCTGAAGTAACACTGATGTAACTGTGCTCAACTATGTTGGTGTTGGGTAGTGACAAGCTCCGGCGAGCACGTCGTTGTCAGGTCATTGTCACATCATCGTCAGGTCATCGTCAGGTCATCGTCAGGTCATTGTCACATCATCGTCAGGTCATCGTCAGGTAGTCACGTCAGGTCATCGTCAGGTTACCGTCACATCATCGTCAGGTTACCGTCACATCATCGTCGGTCATCGTCAGGTTACCATCACATCATCGTCAGGTCATCGTCAGGTTACCGTCACATCATCGTCAGGTCATCGTCACATCATTGTCAGGTCAATAGTCACTCACATCAAGTTATTATCAACCCACAAGTGTCAGCTAACAAACTACATACATGATTTGGTACTTACCGATTTTAATTATACAACAAAATAATACGATAAGAAAAACTTGAATGAAAATTTTAAATATAAAAAAGCGTCTGAAAAAACAAGATGAATGAAGAAAAAAATGTTGTTATAAAATACAAAACTGGTGAAAGGTGATAATGGTGACAATATCGATATGTTGGTAAACTGACATAAACAGCTGCTTTAAATGAAAGTGTCGTTGATGTCACTTTTTCTGTATCAATGGCTAATAGTTTGTTGTAGGTGTGTTGAATTCGGTTGAATACTCACATCGTTATTGCTTCGTCAGATCATTGTCTGACGATGGGTCCGTTGTTCCTACATTACAGGCGGATTCCGTTCAGTTTCTGAGAACCAACTAGTAAAATATCGATACTCAATCCCTAACATTCGTATTTTGTCTGAGGTAAAACTTTGCAAACAAACTTCAGTCAGGATTGTCGATGTTGACCAAGTCTCACGTAGGTATAACACACGAGCTACCTCTATCGGTGACGAGCTCGATCTCCGTTCTATCCCAAGTTAGAGCAGACGGAGGGTTCGAGAGCTAGTGTAACGGCTTCGTTCTCCTTGACGTCTGCTCGGCAGTCCGGGTTAGTGGAGGAACCAATATGACTGTCAAGGTTACACCGTTCTTTTTGGATGTGACGTAAAGATATTGGTCCCCTTCGTACTTTACGAAAGGAGTAGGCTACGTGCCGGTACCGGGTTCAGAAATTCAAAAAGTCCATCCCGACCGAGGTTCGAACCCGGGTCTACCAGATTCTAGGTGCCTGGAATGACGGTGGCTCGTTGGTCTTGTGGTTAGCGTATCTGCTTCCAATGCAGAATATCCAGGGTTCGATTCCCGCCAAAGTCAGAAGTTTTTTAACTTCTGATTTGGAAATAAGTCCATCAGTTCGTGTCTTAGGAGTTTGAAAACGGTGACTTTGGAGCCATCCTAGCAACGAAGCACATAATAAATTCAGAGTTGTTCTGAATCGGCCTTGTTGATTCTGGCTTTGATCCGCGAATGTGCGCACTTCGCACTCTCCATACCACTGATTGTTACATTTCCTATTAAAAATATCGATCTTTGGTTGGTTATCGCTCACTCGTCGATTGCGTCGGGGCCTACAGGGTAGGCTATGTCGCTTTGATTTACTGTCCCCCACTGAAAATCAGTTATATAACTGAGTGGGTAGACTCTAAATACAATTTATTATTTATTTATAGACTTTTTTAATTTCTGAATCGTATTAAATATTATCAATTCCACCTTCGTTAGTGTGTCCCGACTATTTACAACGAGAAACAACAACAAGTCGAGTTACACAGCCGTCAATATCGTCTACATGTAATTACAGAGAGAGCGAGTATAATAACACTCTGTCTGCGTGAAGGTTGGCAGGAATGTTCTGCGCCCAAGTTCAAGACTGACATTGTTCTTACACAACACAACTAACAATCATGCGTGGACGTAATATGATGGCGGCTCAGTCTACGATACGAGATAGTTCACCTTGAGAGTAGGTAGTCATTAAGTTTATTCGTGCAAAAAATATTTTAAGAAAGAGAATGTAAATATTATATATTTTGTTTATTATAAAAAAAAAAAAACAGAACGTAATTTTTTTTTCGTTCAAATCCCAATTCATACAATATACCTATATATATTTTATTTTATTTTTATTTGTATTTTAGAATGTGGTTTCAAGAGGTATAACTGGGGCCTCATGGCTCTTTTCTAACTTTCTATTGAGTTGCGCATCTTAATTTTAATTTAATTGTACAATTTTATATTTTTTTAAAAATAATAATATCCAGTAATAGCATTGAGTACATAACCATATAGTAATAATGTTTCTTTATATGTAGTTGATCTTGACATTGAAAGTGAAGCCTAATTACATCCGTTATGCGCGAGCTACGAAAAGTATTCGTAATTAAATTACCAGTTTGTTTTAATTGCATGCTTAGTGAGTGAAGCGTAGCTTACTAATATTGTTCGTTCTTATGCTGCTGTTTCTTTACCCGAACTGCTTAAACTTAATCTTTTGTTCGGACTAATGAATTGTATGCCCAAGGCTGTGTCTACATCCTTGACCATTGCATTGAAGTAATGGCCGTAGCCTCTGTTTGATCGCTGACCACATTACCATTCTTAGCGAGTTAGGAATTATTATTAGTTACTATTCTTCCTATTGTTGATTCTGTTTGGAGTTTGCACGTTGCGTTAATACAATACAGATGTTATTATTTATTATGTATTTCATCAAATTAAGATACACAATAAACTCAAAATGTTGATGAGAACAAGGGTGCTTGGTTCTAGTACGTCATGCTGCTGATGCTAATGTTAATACTCTAATGATGTTAATGATTTTGATAATGCTATAATACTACAATGCCAATGATATAATGATAATGCTTTAATAATGCTATAATGCTAATGCTATAATGCTTAAGCTATAATGCTAATGCTATAACTAGGAAGCTTCGCAAACACTTTTTTTAGTCGCGTTGATGAATGAGCATTTTTGTAAGTTTTTAGTTTGCGTGGGACCACTTTTCCTTTGCAAGTGCTTTTTGAATGCATTGTAGGTGATTGCTGTCAAGTTTCTATTGTTACTTGTTAATTGTTATAATAAACCTAAAAAAAACATATTAAAACGTTTATTCCATGGATTCTGGTTAACATTTTCAAATTTTTCTTTCAAAAAGCAATACATCACCATTACCTTAATGTCCATGTAAAATATGAAAGTTGTAGCCCCACCCGTTTGGTCAGAATCGGTCTAAATGTCACGGAAATATCGCACTAATTTTTAATTTTTTTTAAATCGTAAAAGTACTATATTCATGAGAAATATTTCTTCGATTGTACCCAAAAACGTGGCAATAAGTTCAGAGATTTCGAAGGTCCCCTCAAATTTTCATCAAGATCGCATATGCCGTTTGCCCGGTAGAGAACAAACAAACAGACAAAAAACAAAAAAAACACCCGAGCTAAATTGTTTGGGGGGGGGGGGGGGGGTCAGTGAAATTGAAGTCTTCGCTTCGCTCATCCAATTAAACAATGATCATTCTTATGCTTCTCCTTATGCTAAAACGCTAACGTTAATGCTACAATGCTTATGTTAATGCTAATGTTTATGCTTATGTTATCCTAAGCATGGCCTATCATTAGCTCATGGCTTATATGTTGAGCAATTAACGAATTCGTATGTCCTTGCTTAAAAACCATACCGTGGTTTTGCCCATGGTACAAGGGATTTGCCTGTTGTCAGAGTGGGTTGTGTGACAATGAACATGGTTGGCAGACACATTGTTTTGACGTGCCTTATCTCAAGTGTAAGCACTTTGATGTGTGGACTGTTGGGTCTATCTATCAAGTTGATATTCTTCAGTTCTTACACTCGGCTAACAGACAGACAGGACGTTTCAGGAATATTATTCAATTTGCTATTGAAATAATATATAAATAAAGAAATAAAGAAAGAAAGAAAGAAAGAAAGAAAGAAAGAAAGAAAGAAAGAAACATGATGAAATAACTCTATAAGATTAATGTATACACCACTTATGTGAATGATTGGGAGATTTCGTTACGTTATACCTACAACAATCCCATCAAATGCAGGCCATTAGAACAGAGTACAGACGCTCTTCTGCAACGGAATTCAATGCGCGTACAGGCGACGAACCTTGCAAAGATATCTTTGAATAACCAACAGAAAATACGTGTATTTGTCTAGAATACGATTGATTGTTTAAAGTAATAATAAATAATGCTTATTTAAGTTAATAAAGATAAAGAAAAACAATGATAATTTCACGGAGCGCTGTTATTATGTTCAAATAAACCAATAGACACAAGTACCAACAATCCAACTGATCTGAGTTTAGTTTGTGTGTCGTCTACAGAGGGCAGATCTCCAACACATCTTGCAACATCTGATCAACAAATCTTCGCCTGTTCTTGGAACAGAGTTGGTGATATCGACCATGACATTCTGTTTCTCCACACGCGTGTGTTATGAAATGGGAAATACGACCGTTGCGTTGATACTAATATATGTTACTAACATAAACTCAATGACAGATCCTTGACATCGCTCCAACCATTCAGAAACCCCACAAGTCACTAATTTAAACGTCCTTTGACCAAACATGTGTTCTCTAGATTTTCACGTAGGAACAGCACAAGTCCATTTGCTCCTAGGGTATTAGATGTGGGTTGGGTTATTAACTTCTTTTTCAGAAGCCCCAAAAGTCCGGGACTTGTGGGGCTTCTGTCAAGAAGACTGTGGATTGGCATTTAAATAATGTAGGCCTAATCGTTATACATGTTAGTATTGTGACTTTGATTTAACTTTTAACAGTTCATGTTTGCTAAAAACAATAAAATATTATGTTTATATACAATATTCTTCTATTTTCAAAAATAAATATACAATACAAACTGCTTAGATTCAGAAACACCACAATTCCGTGGTATATAAAAATTAATTGCTAAACACTAAGCATGTTGACAATTGTGTATATATCAAAAAGTTTTTGTAAAAGAGGGATACTTAAGATAGCTTTGTAATAGGATGAATTTTGTGATTATTTGAGAACATAGTATCGAGGACTTGTGGGGTTTCTGAATCTAGGGATTCATGGCCACTTCAGACGCTGGCCACACGGTGGATTCAAATGGAACACATATATTACACTGTTGCTGACTTATATTTTACTATCTGGGAAATTGAATTTATACAAACGACAGTGTCAAGCGCTCGACTCTGATTCAGGAAGTCCCGGGTTCGAATCCCGTCGGACCAGCAATCCTAACTAAAGGGTTTTCCGAGGTTTTCCTCGGTCGTTAATGCGAATGCAAGGGATTGAGTCCTCTTAAACAGCCCTCGGACATCCCTTCACAGTTGTCTTATCCGCCACATACCCAGTTAGACACCTGAAGAGGTGTATGAGTATTGCACCCTGGGCAGGCTTCCCACAACAATTATTTATACCTAGAATTTTAATTATGTCACAAGTAATATCTTGTATGAGCGATGAAAATAAACATTACTATTTTGTAACTAAATGATTATAACAGTTTAGGATTTACAATGTGTGACATTATCTTTTCTAAATCATGTTTTGTAACGGTGAACTTTCAAACTATGAAGTGCGTATTGAACAAAATATTATTTTAATAAATGGAAATAGTCATACAGTTAATACACGTTTTTGCAATTAATATCAACTCCCGGAAAAGTGGTATACACTGAAGAGAGAAAAAAAAATATATATATAGGCCTATATATATATATATATATATGCAGACATTGTATTTTCGGGTAGTCCGTGTGGTTTTATTATTAGTTCCAACGTTTCGGGCAGTTCTCCCTGCCCATCTTCAAGGAAATTTAAAACATAAAACAATATCAAACAAACAACCTTAACAAACACTGCAACTGGATACAAAGACAAAACCAAAAAGCTTAGAAAACATAGGTACTAATGACAACATATTATGAACATCCAGATATTTTAAAAACTGTGAAGACATCAACACACTCTATTACTTTTTAGATGACCTCAGCGTACGAGTAGATGGCTCAAGGGGTTCTTGTTGAGTTTTCTTCCTCTTGTCAACTCTTGTTGTCGGAGGTGGACGGCCTAAAAACATGTCCACATTCACACAGGCCGTCCACCTCCGACAACAAGAGTTGGCAAGAGGAAAGAGAACACAACAAGAACCCCTTGAGCCATCTAATCGTACGCTGAGGTCATCTAAAAGTAATAGAGTGTGTTGATGTCTTCACAGTTTTTAAAATATCTGGATGTTCATAATATGTTGTCATTAGTACCTATGTTTTCTAAGCTTTTTGGTTTTGTCTTTGTATCCAGTTGCAGTGTTTGTTAAGGAGTAAGGTTTTGTTTGTTTTGATATTGTTTTATGTTTTAAATTTCCTTGAAGATGGGCAGGGAGAACTGCCCGAAACGTTGGAACTAATAATAAAACCACACGGACTACCCGAAAATACAATGTCTGCATATTCAATCCGTGAAAGTCTGCGATATAACATATATATATATATATATATATATATATATATATATATAGAACAATGAAGGAACCGGTGGGATGGGGTTGCGTCCCTCCTTCAAGTTTGTCCCAGGGGGAAGGGGGGGGGGAGGTTAAATATTTAACTACACATAATTTTTGTAGTTTATAGATGCTGTAAAACATCGTTTGTACAGAGTCCGAGAGCAGGAAGTTTAGTTTTAGTTTTTGAGATATTAATTAAAATCAAATTGAAATTTCGAAATTTGAAATTATATCATTAATAAACAACACGGTAATCCCATAAGTGGCCATTTTTTCAGTTTCAGGGCTTCGCTCCAGACCCCAGACCCCACACCCACGGATTCTGCTAGTTTAATGCCCCCCCCCCCCCCCCGTAACTTTCAAAATGTCCCTACACGCCTGTTCCTATAAAGACGTGGGTTCGATCTCTCGCGAGGCTCCCACACGTAACACTCAAACCACAAACCATCACGCCTGACCCAGCTAATGATTCATGCACACTGATCTCAAACAGCCTTGACTGTGGCTGCCGAACACACAGACCATACGTAACCAGGGAATTCCCAGTACGTGCTAACAATAACAACACACATTGAATGTAAACAAATAGTCATGCTGGGCGCACGACCTCACTCTCTCAACGCTGGTGACGTAAGCCGTGGAGATAACACGGGCTGTACCGTTAGGGGTAGCCCAGTAGCATCCGGACACCTCTATTCTAACCAGCATTCCAGTTGAGCCGTTTATTATAAAAACAGCCATGTCCAGAATTACCGATTTCTAACCCATACCATAGAAACATTCGTATTTTCACTGGGAATAATACTATCAAAAAAGTTTTGACAAAAACCACCTATGTCACACGTTTAGGCTTGAAAATCAACAGATTAGCGCAGTCTAGCTATGCAGTGCATTAAGGTGACAGCGGTCCAGCTGTTCTTTGTTGGAACTATAGGCATATCCTATATATCCTATATATCATATAGAACTTTTTGGAACACTACCTGAACAAAAATGCATACCTTTTCGAAATATTTTACAAATACAATAAAAAATTCGATCAATTTTGTTTTGGCCTTCTGGGAGAAATATGACAAAATGTCATAGCAGAAATAAAAGCTATCATCAAGATACACAGTTAAAACCAAAAATTTTAATACCTTTATTACAGATGGTATGAAGTTTAATTGATCTGCAAAACGAGTTTTTTTTGGACATTGGCTGTTTTTGAAATAATGGCCTAAATTCAAAGCCCTTTCTATTGCTGCAGTCCCATCCGGAAACTACACGATGCGATTAATTGTCTGGAAGTTTTCACAGTTCATTTCTATTCATTTCTAAAATCTGATTTTCAAAAGAGGACATATAAATAAAATTAAGTAACTACATAAATGAACACAAAATGTTATTAGCTTATTGCGCAAAGATTGAAATAATAATAATCATCATATTCATATTCAAATATACATTGTCTACTAAATTATTATCTTGAAACAATGATTGATATAATGAAAAAGAGGAAGTGTGTTCAAACTAATATTTCCTGTGCAATTCGAGTTAGTTATCCGACAAGAGCAAAGTGGATTCAACAATGAAAGGTGTTATAGTTTGCATTAGATACATTTCCTTGAGCTTAGTTAGGTTCTGTATTGTTCTTCAGAACTCACGGTATTGGCTACGGCAGGGCGAGCATCGCATTATAAATGCATTAATGAAATGTGTATAGTTTGAAATAATTGTTCAGATTTGTACAAAGGATGCAGTCAGTATAAAATTAAATCTTTGTAGCTATACTAGAATAAGCTTATACTTTTAACAGAGAGCATTCGTTTCTAACGCAATGATTCAAACAACTTTAGTAAATTTTAAGCTTGCTTGTTTACGATTAATGACGTTTGAGAAAATAACAGGTTATAAACTTTTCTAGGTTATCAGTCACCTAAAAATATCGTTGAAATCCAGTTTTAAGTCTTGAGACAGGTTCAACTATAAACATTAAGTTTTGGGGGATCATTGACCTTGTCTCGTAGACGTGGGTCAGGCTGGGTCATCGTGTGCATCACTGAGCTTGTGAAACCAGGTGCTACTCGGATGAACACAACTTATACGGGTCATTGTTGTTGTTCGTCATCTAAGTTCGTTGTACGATCATACTCGCTTCGAACAGAGAATTATTATAAATAGTTGACCCACGGATGTATACTAAAGCGTATCGCGTGGGACTCTGATTGTGGAGGTCACGGTTCGAATCCTGCCATCGGTAATCCTAAATGAAGGTTTGCCACAGTCGTCATGCGATGCAAAGCGTTGCGTACTCCAATAAAATGCCCTTAAACATTATCGTAACAATTATCGAACTTAGAAATTACCTAGATATACATCTGAATAGAGACTAATCGTATACCTGGACAATGGACTTGTTTCATAAGAACAATTTAAAAAATTATGTTCATATTTGCAAGCCAAATAATATGTAGAGATAAGTAGTGTTTATTGTATTTTAAAAACATTTTACATTTTTAAATGTTCAATTCGTGATTATTTAAAAAAAACAGAATTAATACAACATTCTAAACAAAGACCAATGTCTGAACAGTTTGTATTGTAACAGTAACCATTATGACTATCTTGCCCATGAATAATTGTATGAAGAATTATTGTATGAAGAAATTACAACTACTTATGACTGGAGAAGTTTACGAAAATTCTCCAGTACGGATTGCCGGTCGCAAGCATCGAACCATCGACCTCCCATGAGCTTCCTCTATCGGTAAACTCGTACACGTGCATCAAGACGTGTGATAACAACTCTAATCAACGAATGCAATTAGTCCTCTGACAACAAACAGCCCTCGGACATTCCTTCACAATCGTCCTATTCACCTGAAGAGGGGCTTTAATGGCCCCTATAACAGTATTATTAAAACTTAAATTGTTAAAACAGTTAGGTTATATTGAAATATTTTTTTAGACTCTATGTCATGTAAATAAAAGTCTAAAAAAATCAATATACCCTACACCAGGTTTCCCTCACAAACATGTAACCAACAAGCCAGCTAGGGTAGCGTATACTTAGTCTTACCTTGTGTGAGTCCTACAGTACAGAGTCAGCAAGTACTATACGCGTGTCCGTGTTATCTCCAGCGCGTGCCAGGTGTAGCGGTGTCTGATCGCTGCGCTGCAGACAGTGACTATGATGAGTCCGACTCCCGCTCTTCTGCCTGCGGTAAGTCACGCTGTGCTGGCGCTAGCTGGTGCGGGGGGAGGGGGGGCAGCACTAACTCTGTATTGCTGAAGTAGAGACTGATTTGCATACATGCACAGCTAGAGGGTTCAATATTTGGTCTTAAAACACACAAATCTTGGCTCGGCTTCCTGTATTGCAGAAGTGCACAGATTAATAAGACAAACATTAAAATATGTTTTAAACCTGCCCAGGGTACAATGCATGCCACTCTGTAGGTGTCTAACTATTAAATTGGGAATTAAGACAATATTGGTAATGGATGTTCGAATCCCTGAAAACCTTGGGAACAACGTTCAGTCCGGATTTCCCGTCTCGTCTGGATTTGAACCCGGGACTTCACGAATCAGAGTCCAGCGCTAAACGCTGGAACCTACGCTGTCAATCACACATCTTTTTTTAAATAAAAAAAATTCATTTTTATTATTAACCTTTGCGTGTCCATTGCATTGCATTTATAACAATGAATGATAATAATTGTATATAAGGTAAAATAAAAATATACTTTATTGATAATAAACAATTAATTAATATCGAGACCTATTTCCAACTAAGTCGGGTAGGGGGTGGGAGGTTCCCACCACATTCTTAGCTCCCCGGGGTTATCGAAGCCGGCTAGCCATGCCTGACGCTTCTCCCACATCATCTTTTTCTTCCTCTGCATCATCTACTTCACTTTCTTCCTCTTTACTGTCTTCTTCCTCAGGGACCACCAGTTTATAATAATAATATGGCTGACACGAACCTGTATTAATAGCTCACTTAATGGTGAATCTTTGGTGTTGTATTCTTTGCACACGTGTTGGAAGTCTGAGGCGTAGAGCCTAGAAGAGCTAATACCATGTTTACTAGCTGCTGCAAGGTCATTGCCTGGAGGCGAAGGTCACGAGAAGACGAGAGAGGAAGCACACTGAGGCGTCTCGTAGAGCCTGGGAAGAGCTAATACTGTGTCATTAGGCTATTCGAATGTGCCGCCTCACGGCTTTGAATAATGAGCCACCTCACGGCTACCTAGAAGAACACTATATTCACAAAGGCGGTGTATAGGCAGACGAATAAATGGCCGTCCAAAAGTGATTCAGTTTTCTAAAACATACTCACCTTTATCCTCGATCATCCGAACAATCCTAATACCAAAGTGGTAAAAACATGGTGACAACGGTCGGAAAAGGGAAAATAAGGGAAATATTAAAATATATTTCAAAGTATTCTGTTACACATATAAGTAAATATGGCAGAAAACAAACCAGACGCCCGGTGTGCAGAACGAAAGCACATGGCGGGTCCAAGTGGACCCACCTCAAATCTTTTCTTTTCAACCCCACGAATGGCCTTCGTGGAGGAAAAGATTTGAGCGATTTAGGACGTGTTCTGGACTAGAATCTGTGACTTCAAAGAGGCAAGTAAACACTCTTATATACACAATGGGTGATCGAGCAGAGGAGATCCTAACCTCTTTCATCTTGCTCGGGAGGAGGAAGATGACTATGATGTTGTAGTACAAAAGTTCGAGAATTATTTCATTCCTATGAGAAATAAGATATATGAAAGGGCATGTTTTCCTACGGCGAAAACAACAACCAGGTGAGTCAATCGACACCTATACAACATCACTTCACACTCTATCTAAGACATGTGAATGGGGCAATCTAGCAGACGAAATGAAGTTGATGGCTCTCATAGTAGGCATGAGCGACCAGAGACTAAGCGACAAACTGCAATTAGATCCCAAGCTCACTTTTGATAAGGCCCTCACCCAAGTTCGGTTATCAGAGGAAATAGCTAGGCAAAGGTTAGTACTACCTTCTGATCCTAGTAGGCCTAGTGCTAGTAAACCTACCCTTCCCCTGGATGAATGCAATAGTAGGCCTAAGCATTCCACCTTTAAGAAGAAAGAAACTTCAAAGTATAAAAACGATAACAAAGGTAAGAAGTCCACAGGGGGGTATCAAAATGTAAATAACAAGGTTACAAACTGTAGATGGTGTGGCTACAGCCAAAACCATGCCGATAACCGAGGCTCATGCCCAGCAAAGGATGCAAATGCAACAACTGCGGCATACAGGGCCACTTCGCTAAGGTTTGTCGTCGTAAGAAAGTCGCAGAGGTCCTAGACAACAACCAGGCTGACTGTGTCTTTATCGGAAGCATAAAATCATCGGGATCAAAACCATGGATGGTTACAATCAACGTCCACGGTAAGGAAGTAGACTTTAAGGTTGACACTGGAGCAGACGTGACGGTTTTACCAGCTACTGAACAGGTAATCGAGAATATCGCACTTACAAAACCAACCAAAATACTCTGGGGCCAGATAAAAGACCACTGGATGTTATTGGGTTGGCAAAGTGAATCTCAAGTTCAGAGGAACAGTATCCACTGAAACCGTGTATGTAGTGCAAGGCCTAGATACTCCACTTCTAGGTAGACCAGCTATTACTAGCCAAAAAAATCCTAGGACTAGACCAATCTATCGATCCAATCGTAAACTACGTCCAAGAAACAAATTGGAAACAAGAATTCAAAAATCTCTTCACGGGTTTGGGAACCATCCCAGGAGACTACAAAATCAATGTAGATCCTGGAGCGACTCCAAAAGCCATTTTCACTCCTAGGTCAGTAGCCTTGCCATTGTTAGGTACTGTAAAAAAGGAACTAGATAACATGGTTAAAAATAGAGTCATAGCCGAAGTAGAAGAGCAACCGATTGGTGTGCACCAATGGTGGTAGTGCCAAAGCCAGCAGGTGGTGTCCGAATATGCGTAGATCTTACTCCCCTTAATCGTAGTGTGAAACGGGACATACATCCAATCCCTAAGGTAGGCATACACTAGGAAAACTTGCTGGAGCTAAGGTATTCTCAAACTAGACGCAAATGCGGGTTTCTGGCAGGTTCCGTTGGACCCAGAATCTCAGCATCTCACGACATTCCTCTCGCCATTCGGGAGATTTAAATTCCTAAACTTCCATTCGGTATCTCGTCGGCCCCAGAACACTTTCAGAGAAAGATGAACATTATACTCCAAGGTCTAGAAGGAGTAGAGATCCACATGGATGACATAATCGTGTGGGGAGACAGCCAAGAAGAACATGATCGCCGTCTTCGAGCTGTACTAGAGAGATTAGAAAAGATCGGAATGACACTCAACGAGAAGAAAACGGTGTTTTCCGTTGACAAAATCACCTTCCTAGGTCACAAGGTCAGTGCCGAGGGTAATTGCGCCGGACGAGAAGAAAATATCTGCGATTGTGAACATGGAAGCACCATCGAACGTCACAGAATCCAGCGTTTTCTGGGAATGGTTAACTTTCTCGGGAAATACATTCCTCGGAAAGCAGAGATCCTCGAGCCTATAAACAGTCTACTCTCAACAAAAACTCATTGGATATGGGGCCCACATCAAGAGGAAAGCCTTCAAGAAGATCAAGATTTTGTTAACCAAGTGCACCATTACTAGCATTGTACGACCCCACAAAACCAACTATTGTTTCGGGGGATGCGTCGTCATACGGGTTGGCGGGGTCTTATTACAAGAACAAGATGATGGGAAGAAGAGACCAATAGCATATGTGTCAAGATCCTTATCGGCTGCCGAGAAAAATATGCGAATATCGAACGGGAGGCATTGGCATTGACGTGGTCTTGCGAAAGACTCAAGGACTTCATAACCGGGTGTCATTCTCTATTGAGACTGACCACAAACCCCTAGTCCCTTTGTTTACTTCCAAGAACTTTGATGAGATGTCCCCGAGACTACAAAGATTCCGAATGCGGATGATGAGATACAGCTACAAAATCTTCTATTCTCCCGGAAAAGATCTAGTCGTCGCAGATACGCTCTCAAGAAGCCACTTCCATGCGAAGAAACAAAAGAATTAGAAGAGGAAATGTCCGCGTACATACATTTGGTGAACAGCAACATCCCAGTCACAGACACATATTTGGCAAAGATAATAGAAGAACAAAATCAAGATCCAATATGCACAGCACTCGTAGAATATACTACTAAAGGGTGGCCCTCAAAGAATAAAGTAGTACCCAAACTACAGGCTTACTGGTCCGTTAAGGATGAGCTTTCAATTAACGATAGTTTGTTAATGAGAGGCACTCGTCTTATAATCCCGGAATCCCTCCAAAAACAAGTATTGGAGAAAATCCACGAAGGCCACCAAGGAATAACAAAGTGTCGTGCAAGGGCTCGTGAAGCAGTGTGGTGGCGAGGAATTTGTACTCAAATTGAATTTTGAGTCAGATCATGGCCACACGTGCATTCAACATTCCAGTAACAGTCATGAGCCAATGATTGCTTCAGAGTTTCCTTCAAGGGCCTGGCAGATTGTTGCCATGGGACCTATTCAAGTTAGAACAACAGTGGTACCTCGTCGTAACCGACTATACTCCCGGTACTTCGAGATCGCTGAGCTCTCAAGTCTCAAATCAAGGGCAATAATCAACCATTGCAAGTCAATATTTTCACGCCACGGTATACCAGAAACGGTCCGAAGTGACAATGGACCCCAGTTTGGCACTTTAGACTTCTCTGAGTTTAAACAGTTCTCCGAATCTTACCCGGGGTTTAAGTTGATAACCAGTAGTCCGAAGTACAGCCAAAGCAATGGATTTGCTGAAGCAGCGGTGAAAATAGCGAAACTACGATTGAAAAAATCGGAAGATCCATTCCTAGCTCTTTTGGCCTATAGAACAACACCTTTAGCTAACGGGTTAAGCCCAGCCGAGCTTCTCATGAATAAAAACTACTTCTACACTACCTTTTGTCTCCACAACAACTGGACAAAATACCGGACAAGTCGAATCTTCGGAGGAAGGAAGAGATAATAAAAGCAAAACAAAAGTCAAATTATGATCGAAGACACCGATGCCATACTCTATCGCCATTAAAACCAGGTGATGCTGTATGGATAATTGACATGCGGACACACGGAAGAGTTCTTCACTGTGCTACCGAACCAAGGTCATATGTAGTCCAGACCAATCGTGGAGCAGTCAGGAGAAACCGATGGCACCTAATACCAGAGCCATACTTCCACAGCGACGAGAAGAAGGAGAGGAAAGCTTCGAGCGAGTAATACCCAGACGGAGGACTCGCACGAAGAGATAGCACCCCCCGGAGCCAGTTGCAGTAGCCCGCCCCTTCTACAGAAGCTCTCAAACTAACTGTCTGTGGTCCTCAGCCATACCATGGTGGTCCGTATCAAACGAAGAGCGGGAGGAGCATCCGTCCTCCTATGAAGTTAGATTTATAAGAGCATAATCCTCCAGTAGATAGTTTCATTGTCATATGTAATAAAATTCTCTTCCCGAATAAAAGCATAATTAAAGTTCATACTTAAGAGGAGGATTTTGTCATTAGGCTATTCGAATGTGCCGCCTCACGGCTTTGAATAATGAGCCACCTCACGGCTACCTAGAAGAACACTATATGTCACAAAGGCGGTGTATAGGCAGACGAATAAATGGCCGTCCAAAAGTGATTCAGTTTTCTAAAACATACTCACCTTTATCCTCGATCATCCGAACAATCCTAATACCAAAGTGGTAAAACAAATACCATGTTTACTTGCTGCTGCAAGGTCATTGCCTGGAGGCGAAGGTCACGGAGAAGACGAGCAGACTGCAGGACACACTTTGTAGGCGTCTCGTAGAGCCTAAAAGAGGTAATACCATGTTTACTTGCTGCTGCAAGGTCATTGCTTGGAGGCAAAGTTCACGAGAAGACGAGCAGACTGCAGGACACACTTTGTAGGCGTCTCGTAGAGCCTAGAGAGCTAATACCATGTTTACTTGCTGCTGCAAGGTCATTGCCTGGAGGCGAAGGTCACGAGAAGACGAGCAGACTGCAGGACACACTTTGTAGGCGTCTCGTAGAGCCTAGAAGAGCTAATACCATGTTTACTTGCTGCTGCAAGGTCATTGCCTGGAGGCGAAGGTCACGGAGAAGACGAGCAGACTGCAGGACACACTTTGTAGGCACGTATTTCTATCCTGTATCGTTTATCCCATGATGTATTGTGACTCGTTAACATTATAATAATTTGTTAAATTGTGGACGAAGTTCGATGTGACAGTTAAATTAGTCCGTTAACGCCACGAATCTTGTCCAAAATGTGCGTTCGTACTTTTCGAAATGTCTCCATTATGATAACTTTTCGTACGTGTTTATACTCAGAGCTAGTGCCCAGTCCATCCCCTTACTTGATATATTTTACAAACTTTTGCCCCATTCGGTCACACGAAATGTTTAAAAATCGACCCAAAATTTAGATTTATCATGTACTTTGAGAACTCGCAGAAAAAAACACTGTGACAAATGGATAAAAAGTTCTATGTAGGAGAAATAATGATTTGTTTTCCTTGAAGCAGAGTACAAACAGAACACAAATATCTGGTTTTCCTGTATGTGTGTAAGTGTTCTGACCGAGGGGTGATGACATTGTGACCTTCAGCGTCATCAAAACATTTTATGTCGTCCTCGTTCAATACCGATGTATACAAACTAAAAACCCTCATGTCAACATGCATAAACTTGAGGTTATCCAAAACCGTGCAACGTTTTTTTTTTAAATGTGTTTTATTCTGAAAGTGCCTCCGAGCGGTTAAACAAATGTGACCTGCCGTCAATTTAAAATTATTGGATGAGCGTAGCGAGCGAAGCGAAGATTCCTTTCTACTACACTGGAGAAAAAAATCCGGAATGTTTTTCTTTCTTTCTTTTTTCTTTCGTATTTTTGTCTGTTTGTCCACATGATTCCGGCTAAACCGATACTCCGATTGCAATGAAATTTTATGGAGGCCTTCGAAATCTCTGAACTTAGAACTGCCACGTTTTTAGCGCAATCGGAAAATTATTTCTCATGAAAATCGCAATTTTACGATTTTTTTCGATTTTTTACAAAATTCTTCGATTTATAAGACCTACATGCTTTGTCCGATTGTAATAATTTTTTCACAGAACCTTTATTTCATGAATTGATATATTCGTGTAAAATTTGAGCGTTATCGAAAGATAAATGTCATTTAAAAATCGCAATTTTACGACTTTTTTCGATTTTTAAAATTTATTTGGCTTATAGCCCCTACATGCTTTATCCGATTGTAATGATTTTTTCACAGAACCTTAATTTCATGAATTAATATATTCGTGTGAAATCTTAGCGCTATCAAATAATTATTTCTTATGAAAATTGCAATTTTACGATTTTTTCCTTTTTTTAAAATTACGATTGATTAAAAATTAAAAATTAAAGTTATTTTTTTTTATTTAATTTAATTTAATATAATTTAAAAAAAATCAACTTAGATTATGATTTTTTCACAGAACAACAGAAAATCCGCATAACACATGGCAGCTCAATGCACCAATTACGCTCATCCAACAACGCGGCGGGACTTAAGCGTTTTCCTAGTTGTAAACAAAAGGATGTTAGATTTTAAAGGAATTTAACCCTTTATAGGGCACGAGACTGGGACTCAAAATTTTGAGTTCTATCTTAAAAGGATAGACCATTTTCTGGCGCGGAGACGGAGCTCTCGGCTTTCTGTTTTTTTTCTTCGGGTAAACGGTTTATGACACCGTTAACAAATTACACACTAACGTAAATAAAGAATAAATCTATGATATCCAGTACGGGTATTCCTAAATTAATCAATTGATTTTGAATAAAAAAAATGTGAAATCACTGTTATTTACTCCATTGTGGCAAACTTCGGGAATTTATTCCAAGTGTACAGATTTTTTTAACTCGAATTTGTATACTGGATATCAACGTTTAAATCAATGTAAACGCGCAAGTTAATTTGGTTTTATCGTGATATAAACAGTTTGGTGGGAAATTTCTAGAATTGGAATCCATGTTTTGGATTTCCCATTTTTTCACGTTTTGAACATATGTCTCGCAATGGATCTTTCAGGGAACACTCCAATGAAAATACTGTTAAACTACCCTTTGACCTGTTATTTTTTTATTTATTTTATCTTCTCTTTAAGTATTATACTTTTGAATTATACTAACATCAATGGGCTAACACGCCTCCATTTAATTGAAAATAATTTTTTTGAGTTATTGCGCGCACGGAAATGCTGTTTTTTGTTGCCATTTTCTATACATATATTTAGTTAGTTAGGGCCATAACTTAATCAATATATTGATTATTTCATTACTTATTAATTAGTTAATTAATTTATGAAACCTGTGGAGTAGATAGTTCTTACATACTTGGGAGAGCATATTACCATAAGAATACAAAATTAAAGTAATTTCATGTAAAAAAATCTTTCAAACCATTTTGGCGGATAATATTTTTAGCACACTTTTGGAACTTAAAAAACTATCTTTTTCTGTACCACTTGTCCGAATGAGCTAATTTTGTTTTTGTTTTATTACTTGTACATAAATAAACACAATTGTGGATGCATTTTAAGATATATTCATAACTTTGGCAAAAATATAATATCAAACTTCTATCTGAACTGTAATTGAATCACGAAATGCAGAAAGGGCATCAGTCCAAGATACATAGTTTTGAGTAAATGACAAAAAACTATCTGCAAGCACATTGTGAATCTTTATTTAGATTAATTGTTCACCACAATTGAAGTTATAAATAATGTGACCACCCAATGTATTTTTTTTTAAATTTGCACATTGGTTAGCCTACTGTTGCCTACTAAAATGGCTGGACTTATGACCTTTCTGCAATTAGAAGTAAAATTAGCAACTTTTATTTTTTTTATTAAGTATTGTGATACAGAGCCTCGAATTCACGTTAGTATGTATATTATTGATAACTAGGAAAACGCTTAAGTCCCGCTGCGTTGATGGATGAGCTTTTTTGTAAGTTTTTAATTTGCGTAGGACCACTTTTCCTTTGCAAGTGCTTTTTGAATGCATTGTAGGTGATTGTTGTCAAGTTACTATTATTACTTGTTAATTGTTATTATAAACCTAAAAAAATTCATATTAAAACCTTTATTTCTAAGAATTCTTGCTAACTTTTTCAACTTTTTTTAAAAAAAGGTACTACATCACCATAGCCTTAATGTTCATGTGAAATATGAACGTTGTAGCCCCACCCGTTTGGTCAGAATCGGCCCAAATGTCACGAAAACATCGCACTAAAAATCGAAAACAATCGTAAAAGTACGATATTCATGAGAAATATTTCTTCGATTATACCCAAAAACGTGGCACGTCTAAGTTAAGAGATTTCGAAGGTCCCCTCCAATTTTCATCAAGATCGCTTATGCCGTTTGCCCGGAATCGTGCGAACAAACAGACAAAAAACAAACAAACAAACAAAAAAACACCCGAGCAAAATTTTTGGGGGAGGGGGTCAGTAAAATTGAAGTCTTCGCTTCGCTCATCTAATAAATTATGTTAATTAATTTTTAATTATAATTATAAATCATTAAGACTGATTACTAGTAAGTAAACAATAAACATGTCTCAATAGTGCATTATAAGTAACATAAGGCCGGTCACTTAATCTTACATAAAACTACCGGAGTCTTTTTATGAATAGTCTTCTTCTGTTTTGGGGAATGGTCGTGGGGCTCGAAGCCTCTCCCCTGGTAGTTTTAGTGCCTGGTGCGAAGCACCTATAACTAAAAATCTGATGTGTGCCAGAGTTGGGCGATGGACAGCGTCCTTGCGCTGCATGGTAATTGGTGACAGGCACCGTTGATTTCGGTAAAATACCGCCGGAACTTGAAAATGGCAACAAACTTCTAGGATTTGCATCCGTGGCAGAAAAGTTCCACAAGAGACATCCAAGGAGAGTTATTTTTATCGTCACGGAGGTCTTAGTCGTGGGTCCACTACACCCACTCGACGACGACCGGCGATGAGACGTTGACGAGCCCGCAGAAGCCGTGCCTGACGACGTGGAGGCAAGAAACGAGGTCCAAGAGCTGCAATGGGGCGCGGGAATACGTCGCTTTTTCTCGGAATAATGTGGGCAAGTGCAGAAACCTGGGGATTTGGTACCGCTTCTAGAGATGCGTAAAATCTGGCAGCTTGTGCAGCAATGCATTGGTTGACGGTTTGCAGACCGAGGTCAGCGTGAACCTCAGACATTCGTGTCCAGCGAGGGAGAGAAAGGGACACACGAAGAATCTTGTTTTGCACCACTTGAAGCCGGTTGCGGTGGGATGCTGCACATCCTCCCCAGACAGGAGATGCGTATAACGCCGCTGAACGGATTACAGACGTGTAGAGGCGGAGCTTGGCCGTTACCGAGAGCTGTGCATTCCGCAGAAGGGGGTACAGAGAGACGAGTTTACCGGTTGCTTTCTGAGTTGCTGACCGGATATGTGGGCCCCACGTAAGTTTACGGTCTAAAGTTATGCCCAGGCATCTATTGGTCGGTGCCCATGGTATGGCGACATCATTGAGACGTAACCGAGGAGGAGGCCGTTTTCTAGACCATGAGAAGAGAGTACTTGAAGTCTTCTCCACATTGAGGGCCATGCGTGAATTTGCGTACCAGTCTGAAATAGTGTCAAGGTAACGTTGTCCAACGCGAACTGCGATCCATGGGCGACGATTAGTTGACAGAGCCACGAAGTCATCAGCAAACATTGCCGAGGTAACACCTTCCGGCGGAGGTGGCATGTCGGCTGTGAAGACATTAAATAGAGCAGGGCTCAGCACCGAACCCTGAGGTACTCCGGCAAGAATTGGGCGCTGTGAGGAGGAGACAGAATTGAATGTGTGTCTTGTCTACCCTTTTATGACTATAGCTTCAAGATAGAATGAGAATAATGCCAACACTAAGAGGGTCAAATGAAATTCATTGAAGGTCATAAATATAGATTCTGACAGGCCAAGCCACGATTTCGTCGCAGAACGCGCCAAATTCTCCGGGGACATATTGTAATACTTTTTGAATATCTTGAATTTTCAAGGGATTCATAGGAATTTTGTTGTCCCCAACATAAGCTCTGTCACTAGGCAACGTTACAGTCTGTCGCAGGGGAGCATTCATTTTAAAAGAATGCATTTTGACACATTAAATGAACGGAGAAGCTTTTACAACTCCGACTTGTGCACTATTGTCCTCAAAGTAATGGAACGTTGACACAGCAAATAACACCTTTTTCTCCCGAGGAATCTGCCTCGATTCAGTCTCTACAGAGTTTGTTTGTTTCTTGTTGTTTCGTGTAGTATTGTGGCCACCATGATTACCATGATTTGATTGAGTTATTACTGGAAATTTAAACACGTAAAGTGCAGAAAGGGTGCAAGTCCCGGACTTAGAACCTTTCTGCTCTTAACGTGAAATTGAATGGCCTGCCATCATGCACATATTCATTCGGACTAATGCCCATTCTGCACTACACGATGGCCCTTGGAACTGACTTATGAAAACTGGGTCTAACTCATTTCACAAAAAAATGTGACTTACGCCCTTTCTGCATTTCGTGATTCAATTAATAAAACTCACTATTCAAAATGCATAAAATTAGCCACAAAATGAAAAATAAACAAAACCCATGCACAATTGTCTTTGGTTATGTCAAAACAAAGAAAATGTAAAATTTCACAAAAATCGGTCCAAAAGGAAAAGTTTTGTCTTTTCTACCAAAGAGCTTAAAAAACAATGAAAAAAATCAAATGGGTCAAAACATAAGCCCTCAAAAAACAAAAATGTATTTCATCAATTTTTAAAGGTGTTTCCATTGCCCACACCAAAAATTGTGTTGTAGCTCAAAAACTGTGGATTTTGGCTTTTTCAGTGGAGTGGCTTAGTTTTTTAAAACCAATGACGGATATCAATATAAAAGTTTATTATTAACATCCGTTCGAAATTTGGTAATTATATTACCAACCGTTCAGCAGAAATCATCAACACCTGATTGCGCGCATTTGAGGGCCAAGCTCATTCAATTTCAAATTGTTAGAGGGAACCTCTAAAAAATTGTTATTCGCGATTTTTTTAAATTGAATTTTAGAATTTTGTAGATATTTTTCCTTGATCATTGAAGAATAAAATCCTGATTTTGGATTCCAAACTGACATAAATTTAAAAAAATATAAATATATTTTATATTCAAAAAAAAATGTTGGTGATTTTTCATTTTTTTACTTGGTTCTACTATAGGCAACAATATATGTGGGATTTCCAGGAAATTTTTGTATTTTTGTGTTTTTATACACAATTTGATTTTTGAACCATTATAATATCTTCTTATAAATAAAATGTGAAAAATTCTCTACCAATTCCGAAGAAAACAAAGCAGCTTTTTACCCGGGTTAAAGGTATGAAGAACTGGCAGATTCAATTTTGTAGATTTTGAAAAGTGATGGTAAAAATATGTAGCCCGCCGTCCAATAAAGTGTTTAGTCACTGGTGTAACGGACCTTGAATCAGGACAGTTTAACCGTCACAATACTGGCCTTATTTTGACCCTCCTGGGATAGCAGTATTATGAGGAATACTTTTCCTCTACAGGTTAATGATACCACAAATTTCAATAGTAAAATAAAAGCTTTTTGTATTAAAATATAACTAAAAAATATGTTTTCTTTTCGTGATTTTGATCCTACATCACTTTGTTTATTCGTATTACACTCGTATTTTATCCTATTATTATATTATATATTATTTAGTTTATTTAGTTGTTATGAAGGGAATCAGGCGTAACTTGCTATGGGTCCACGCCTTCTCTGCTTCTCTTCAACAATTATTTGTGATCACTATGCGTACCTTGACTTGTAAAATAAATAATACATATTTGGAGGAATGTTCGTTTTTATACCGTGATACGTGACACACACACATGCACAGACGGACATACACAAAGAAAGAGATTCTTATAGAGGAGCTTCGTTAATTATAACTTTTAATGCAATTCAAACACGATTGGACTAATACTTTATTACGCATGACCAATCCTGTAGAAAATTAAATAGATTTAAACTGTTGAATAAAGTAATTTATTTTTTAATTTATCTACGAAACTAGAAACTACTTCGTCAGTGCAACAAGGGCCATCTGAACATTGTTCTATAAACAACGGACTCGATAGTTGAAATACAAGATTTCACATGAAATCCGGATATATCAAAGTTGAAAAACACTTAGTAAATGATTTGTAGATAAGTTTGTTTGAAATAGGACGAGGTGGTTTAGTAAGATGGACTGGGCTCGTTGCCTCATTGGAGCCATTCACTATATGGCCCACTGTAATCTGATACCCCAAGATTCTATAGGGAGTTCAGCCAGCGTAAAGATGCTCACTCAATGACAATAACTCAATGAAATAACTAAATAAATATTAGTTGTTTTTTAAGATAGAAATAAGAAACTGAATCCACCGGATGTTGAAAATATTTATTAATATATCAATATTTCTTTCAAAATTTCAGTGCTGCTATCTTGAACTCTTTCATTTCGTATGAATGCCAGCCATTTAATTATAACAAATCTAACATAGAGATAGCGAGATATTATCAAGAATTATGATCCAAGCAAAGAAAAGTTTTTTATAGTCTTGTATCAGATAGTGGAAAGAAACACCATTAGTTTCTGAAATCCATCAAATTTAATGTTACATTGCAACAAAGTTATACCTATTTTGGAAATACTATGTAGCAATGTGAGAATTGCTGTAAATAGCACATTATATGAAAATAAAATTGAGATTCATGGAAAGACCTTTTATCCTGTCATCGATTAACAAACTTATTTCAAATAATAAGTTATTTTTGTTTGTCTGCTCGGTATGGTACATACACAGTGTTGTATTAAATAAATAATAAACTCGTATATTTTAGAGTTTACCCAGTCAGTCACAGAACTGATTGTCAGTGGGGGACATTAAATTTAAATCCAACCAAGCCCTGTAGGCGCCGACACCATCGACGAGCGAACAATGACCAACTAGAAACCGGCTTATTTAAGTACGGAACACCGATCTATCAAGCTGGACACGATTCCACCCGCAGACAGCACCAGAATCAACAAGGCTGATTCGAAACAACCTTAGAATATTTAATTATGTGCCTCGTGGCTAGGACGGCTCCAAAGAGGTTTATAGAGATAATGTATTGCGGGTGTTGATATGAACACATCACTCACCTAAGGGGATTGTTTGTTCATCGAGTGATGACTGCAGTGCATGGCGGGAAGGAGGGAATCTGTCCCAAGTACTCGCAAGTCTGCCCTTGCATAGGATTCTTCGTTCCTCGAGTGATGACTGCAGTGCATGGCGGGAAGGAGGGAATCTGTCCCAAGTACTCGCGGTTCTGCCCTTGCATAGGATTCTTCGTTCCTCGAGTGATGACTGCAGTGCATGGCGGGAAGGAGGGAATCTATCCCAAGTACTCGCGGTTCTGCCCTTGCATAGGATTCTTCGTCCTCGAGTGAGACTGCAGTGCATGCGGAAGGAGGAATCTGTCCAAGTATCGCGGTTTCTGCCCTTGCATAGGATCTTCGTTCCTCATGATGACTGCAGTGCATGGAGGGAAGGAGGGAATCTATCACAAGTACTCGCGGTTCTGCCCTTGCATAGGTGTGGACAATTCTCAAATAACCTTCGCAAGTTTTCACAATTCTTTATTACAAGCTTGTATAGAACAATGCTATCTACCTTGAACTACCAATACTCACTGCTGTATGCTATAGGTATATGGAATTGCTGTAACTAAGACGATTTAATGCAGGCTAATGAGAGGGCCATAGAATAATTATAGATGTCTCTGTTTTTTGGAGTGGACGTATTTGATCCGGACACGGAAATTCAATTAGCGTATTAGATAGTAGCTACTATAGTTAGTATTCTGGGTAGTAATCAGTATAGTTTACCTCCAATCATATAATAACCATCTTAGTTCCCGGAACAATAAACCATACACAACTAGTTATGTATTATGTCATGACATATAATTGGTATTGTTATATGCATTTATTACTTATTTTTCATATCAATTCAATCTTTAATTACATAATATGGCCGATTGACATTGGATACCACAGTGATCCAGCTCACAAATCAATACAAAATACGAGTTTATGGAAATAAATAAAATCACAAATATACTAAGAAAAGTATGAAATTAATAGTTGAACATTGTTGTAAAGATGAGTTGATGAGTGTTGTTATTTATTATTTAAAAAAACAATTTATTAAAAATTCTCATAGTTTGTGCAATAGCAGCAGAGATGGCCAAAATACTTTTTAAAAAAAGGTATTTGAATTACATACATCTTAATTGAGTATTTATTGAGTATTTTTAAATACAAGATACAAATACTTTCCAATACAGTATTTGAAAAAGAAAATACAAAAAAAAGTATTTCAAATACATGTATTTTCAATACTTCCCATCTCTGAGTAGCACTAATTATTGTACTCTTCTGTGAATGTGTTCTGATCGCAGAATAAGACAGATATAATAAGAAACAATGTAACAAACTGAATGTTACGCTCCATGACTTTATGTATGATCATTTTAATGAGAAAAACACATCGCGCAGCTTAATTAAAATGTATGTTTTAATCTACACTTAAACCTGCTTTTTATATCAGTTATTTCGAGTAAGTTTCCTCATATTGCTCATAGCACACGCGATCTAGTTGAGAATCTGGCAGGTTTGCCTTGGACGTCCAGACTTAGATCCGATCAGAGGATGACGTGGTTCTCGATACGACGTTATGTGCAGATAATAATATTACGTAGATACAGCGCAATAATTACACGTATATTCGTAGCCAATGTAACAGAAGGGAAACAGGAAAGTTTTGATGAACATATTTGACTAGGTAGAGTACATGATTCTTTGAAAGACTTCTTAGAGGGTAACAATTCGGCTTTAATCAATTTTGTGCATATATATGACAACTATCTGTTCGTTCTCATTACATAATAATACCACTAAATGCAGAATTATTCTGCGAGTATTGAACTTTGTCATTAGATAAAAAAAATATATATAATAAAATATGTAGAAGATATCTATTAATGTGATAAAATATTGTCAATTAGCAAGTATAATTTTCTAACGAGATAGGTGAAAATAGATAGGAGACAATCAGTGTGTGTGGGTATAGACTCAAAATACGAATTTATTTATTTAAACATTTTTTCTTGTACAGTCAAATTTACTTCTAAAAATAAAGGAAACAATGTTTTTATATATATTATGTGGCCTAAGAAAACATTTGGCTAATACAAATTGAATTGAATACCAGAGAAGGAAAACCCTCGGAATAAACATGTGTAATTATCTCGAGGTAGACTCAGATGCGTGAAACATCCCCTCATCATTATTTATTGTCCTAAAAAATACTCCGCCCCTTTTACATATTGTTTTCTAGTACAAGTAATCTATGACGCCATATTGTAATAATATGTAATACAATCCAGAAATTAGGAAACCATACTAACAATTGAGGATCGAACCGCTCTTCGAATAAAAATGAAACGGGGGCATTGTTGTATTTAAATTAACTTAGCAACGCAAGAATTGCATCATTTTTTGTCCTTGAATGAAAGAAGATGGATGAACAGATTTCTGGTTATGAAAATAAAGTATACGTAAAATAAAATCACTGAGCAACTGAACCAGTTTATTTTTTAAAATCTGTTAGAGTCGACCTCGCGACCCATTGATATGACATTTATATTGTACATATTATACATAATATATACATTGATTTGATTGGATATTGCTTTACGTCTCATATTTATGCAACTTGGCTAATCGAGACGTAGGGAGGGACGTAAGGGATGACGCGGGGGGACAAAGGGGTGGACAGGCCTGTGCTGGTCAGAACCAGCCACAAGCATATGGGGAGGACAGGGGTTCCCCCACGTCGTGGTCGTCTCCGTTTGTGTCATCATCCGTCCTTGTTGTCTTTGTCGTCGCCGTCGGGGAGGTAGTCAAAGGGAAGGGGTTCCCCGACGACGACCCAGAGCTCGCCATTAGTTTCAGGGAGTGAAACTCCCCTATTCACGGGCCAAACCGCGAGAAGGTGTCGAGTTGGAATTTGAAGGCCCTAATAGTATATATTTTTTTTAATATATACATAAACGATCGAGCACCTTATCAATAAATATGTACGTTTTGTTTTTGTTCTTTCTTAGTTTATTGTTACTGTATTTTCACGACTCATGTTCTTCAATGGACATAAAGATTCAAACGCGGCAGCAGACAAAACAAATTCGTAACCTTGGCCGTGAGCATTGTGTTATTACGAATCCCTTCATGAAACCTCTGTTGATGTAGTTCCAACTTCTGCTCACAGGTAGCGCGAGTCAGCCTTAATGGGGGTAGTCGGATAGGGCCTAGATGGATGACAGTGGACGGTGTACTTACTTACCGACTGCTGCAGCGGCCACCGTCGCTACCACCCAAGGCGGCTCGGAATGGTAGTGCCGTGTTGGAAGGATGGTAGTGGGCTAACCTTTTAATCGAAGGTTCGATGGTTCAAATCTCCGACAAAGCGATTTTTTTTATATTCTATTCTTATGTTTTTCTATTAAAACAACAGAATAGTAACAATAACAATTAATTAAATCTCCTTTTCAGATGAAAGTCCTTCATATTTTACATAGAAATAGGTTTTGTAGGTTTTTTTGGGTAATGAATGGCAAATGTTGTACAAATAAATAGAAATAATAAAAATAAATAATAAAAATAAAAAATAAAATAAAAATCTCCTTTGCGGATGAAAGTCCTTTATAATTTAAATAGAAACGTCAAAGGTTTTGTTGGTTTTTTGGTTTATGAATGGCAAAAATAATATTTAATATTTCGGGTGAAAGTCCTTTATATTTTAAATAGAAACGTTATAGGATTTCTAGGTTACATTTGTTAATGGATGATGACAATTGTTTAAGCCGAGATGCCTAACCGAGATTTAAGTGGACTGTAATTAGTTTTTAATAGAGATAAGAGAGCAAGGAAGAACACAGGAAATAAAATGCAGAAGAGAACTTACATATGATTGTGCAGAATACTTCCTGCATGGACTGGTTGCCCCCGACGTCGTGAGGTTCGGATGTTGGCGAACTTTCTTGCGTCGCGTGCGTCGCGACGTCAGTGTGTCAGACGTCGAGGGGGATAGGAAAGGTTTAATAGAGCTGGCCAGTTGAAGAGTAGAGAAGTGATAAGAAACGGAAGAAACAGGTCAGAGAACTTTTATTGCAGCAGTGGCAAAGACTGCACTCAAAAAGCAGTGCAGGGAGTACGAGAGAACTGAACTGGTTATGCCCATATACGGGCGAGAGTGATAACAGAGAGCGACCTTTCAGAACGACAGACCGTCGTGAACTAACCTAGAGATGAATGATATGCGAGTTCAAACGGAAGATAAACAGAAAACGAACGTGATTGGCTGACCAAATCACATGACAAAACCGGGCAAAAGCACTCGAGTAAAAACCAAATGAAACGATGAAAATACAAATACAATGAAAATAAGCACTAAACAAAGCGACGAAAATACCAAAATATAATCGGCGCGAACATAACCGCCCACCTAAAATGAATACATTTTAAGTAGACACAAGAGAGAACAACTATAAACTACAAATATAAAAACAAGCCCGACACGAAGAAACTAAGGGGGTGGGAGGGTAACTAATTTGTTTACCGGACGGGAAAACACTCCCTTAGTAGTACGGACAGAAACCACTCTAACTGTGCCGTCCTTGCTGGGGCACAGTTGTACTACTCGGCCGATGGGCCACGAAAGAGGAGTACAAGAGGGTTCCAAAACGAAAACCACGTCGCCAAGTTTGAGATTAGGACATGCGCGAATCCACTTTCCTCTTTGCATTTGAGTATGCAAATACTCAGTAGACCAACGAGTCCAGAACGTTTGGTGCAATTGACGGACACGATGCCAGCGAGAGAGGGGTGACGCATCGGTGGCCAAAGCGTGTTCTGGAGGCGCTAAGAGAGTGGTGCCAATTAGCAGGTGGGCGGGGCTAAGATAGTCAGGGCCCTCGGCGGGGTCAAATGAAGTGGCACAGAGGGGGCGACTGTTTAGCACGGCTTCAATACGCGCGAAGAGGGTGGCAAACTCTTCAAAGGTGTGAGGGGTGTCCTTGATCAGGCGACAGAGCAATAACTTTGCGGATTTAACCCCGGCTTCCCAGAGGCCACCGAAATTGGGGGCGTAGGGAGGGTTAAAATGCCACTGAACGGCACGGTGGGCGAGCGCATCAGAAAAAGATGTCTCGGACAGAGCGAGAAAGGCATGAATCTCGCGGAGAGTACGGGCAGCACCGACGTAATTACGACCACAGTCGGAATATATGTGAGCCGGAAGGCCACGACGAGCAAGAAAGCGATCTAAACAAGCCAGGAACGCTTCCGTGGATAGATCGGAGACCATCTCCAAATGGACAGCCTTAGTAGCCATGCAAATGAAAAGACATAGGTAACCTTTGGTGATGGGGGCGTTTCGGCGAGTACTCGTCTTCACAGAAAAAGGTCCTGCATAATCAGTGCCGGCGTTGAGAAAAGCGCGTGAAGGCTGAGCACGAGATTCAGGAAGATCAGCCATGAGAGGCTGAACAGGTTTGGCGCGAAACTTGTAGCAAATTAAGCAACGTCGAATACGTTGTCGGAGTAGACCTCGCAGAGACATAATCCAGTAGTGTTGCTGGATGAGGGCTTGAACGGTACGAGGACCAGAGTGCAATGAAATGCGATGAAACTCGTCACACAAGAGTGAGGAAAGATGCGCCTCTTTGGGGAGCAAGAGGGGGTGACAAGCTTCTTCAGGGAGCAAGGAGTTGTGTAACCTGCCGCCCACCCTGAGAAACCCGCGGGGGTCGATGAACGGCTTGAGAGTGGAGAGTCGAGAAGACACAGCGGTCTGGTTGACAAGATGTTTAAGCTCGTCAGCATAGTAAAGCTTCTGAGTGAGCCGCACAAACAAATTCATTGCGTCATCAAGCTCAGACGGAAGGAGCGGCCCGGTGGGCAACGGAAGGCGTGCGCGACGGGCGAGAAGAATTCTTGAGAAACGCACCACATGGCCGAACACGCGCTTCGCTTTCAAGAGCGTAGAAAAGCTTTGCAGCTTAACAAGCAAGGGATCAACGACGGGGTCATGGCTGAACAAGACAGTAGGGGACGGTTTGAGCTCGGGCACGTCGTGGGTGGGGTCGAACGAGGTGACCACGGAGGGCCACGTGGAAGGGGGAGAACGCATGAACGGGGACCCATTGAGCCACAAAGGGTGCCCTAACAGTTCTAAGGGGAGCAACCCCCGCGAAGCACAATCAGCTGGGTTCTCTTCAGAACGTACGTGCGTCAAACTGGTGGGAGAGTTGCTCACGAGAATTTCGACTTCCCGATCGGCGACGAAAGTCTTGAGTTGGTACGGAGGGTCACGTTTCAGTCGACGCTCTGGACTATGAAAGTTCTGAAGAGCGACGTTGAAGTTATAACCTGGCGTTTTACAATCAGGCTTGAAGGGGAGAGAAACAGAGTAGCGACCAGAGGTGTCGCGAGAGTGAGTATGAAGAAAATGCTCTTCAGCGAGCATATCCAGTGGGTCTGATGCGGTGGGTCCAGACACTTCTTCAGACTCGCAGAAAAGACAGAGCGTGCTCTCCAAAGGAGGGTTGGCGACCGTGAAAAAGGAACATGAGGGCTCAGAGGACGGTTTGATAGTGTTAACTGGTCCTAGCAACACCCATCCGAAGACCGTATTGAGTGCGGCTGGCCTACTACCCCGGACTGAGTCACCATTCTTGCATAGAATGTCTGAGTAGAGATCTGCGCCGATGAGGAAATCAATAGCGCCAGGCACATTGAAACGATCGTCCGCAAGATCAAGATCACGATAACGTTCTAAGACGTCAATGGACACCGAAGATGTAGGCAGATTGCCGGCAATAGAGGAGAGAACGTGTGCATTAACATCGATATACGTTTGAGTAGAGCGACGGGGTGCGACTCTACAACGTATAGTCCCAAGGACACGAGTGGATGTGCATCCAACACCTGAGAGTTGTGAAGTGGCAGGTTGGATCTTCAAACCTAACCTTTGCACTGGCGAGTTAGTGATGGCTGAGACCTGTGACCCAGAGTTTATTACCGCACGGAAAGGTTGCAAAATCCCATTAGCATCGCTGATGAGCGCGCGAATCGTGCCCAACAGGACAGTTTGATGCGTGGGATTCGAAGCCTGGACTTGACATGAGAGAGCATGAGGCGGCTGCTGACTTGGGCCTGAGGTGTGATTCACTTCCTCAACAGAGGAGGGGGTGGAGTCCGTGTGAAGCATTGAATGGTGTTTGTTGCTACGGCACACAGAACACGAACTTTTAGACGCACATTGAGAACGCATGTGCGCCCCCATGCAATTAAAACAACGTTTCAAACGTCGCAGAGTGTCATAGCGTTCATTGACAGCTTGACCTCGAAAAACATCGCACTGATACAAAGTGTGTGATGACTTGCAGAGAGGGCACGCAAAAGGAGAGGAGACCACATTAGCGCGAGATGAGTCATGACTAATGTGTCTCGTACTAGAGTTCGAAACAGGTGCGGACGATACTAGAAAAGAATTAACCTTCTTAGAGGGATGAGAACTCTTCATAGACGTAGTCGAATGTTTGCCTACAGCGCAAAGTTCCATAGTGCGAGACTGCTGTTCCAAAAATTCGATTAACGATTTATAATCAGGAGCTGAGTTTGAACAATGCTTGGTTTCAAAAGCTTTCCGAGAAGAGGGATCGAGATTCGCCAACGATAAACAAAGCAGTAGAAAATCGCCTAAATCCGAAATATCTAGTGCTTTCAAAGCTTCAACCGAATTACGATGGACTTTGAGTAAGTTTTGAAGTCCTTCATAGGACGAAGTCTTGAGAGGAACAAATTCTAATATCTTCTGAACATAGACGCTGCCTAGAAGTCTCTTGTTTTGATAACGTGAGATAAGAGCATTTAATGCAAGAGGATAGCTTTCCTCACAGATTTGAAACTCAGAGATAATAGCTATAGAGCTTGTTCAGACAACGAGGATTTGAGGTAATGCAGCTTCTACACATTACCTAACAATGTGTTTTCGTCTATCAGAGACTTGAACAGGGAGTAGAACTCGGGCCATTTGCAAATGTCACCCGCGAACTTGGGGAGGTCAATGACCGGCAGAGAGATGTGAGATTTCACAGAGATGGGGGCAGCCCCGGATTGAGTCACACTGACGGGCTGAGTCAACTTGACAGCCGCGAGGAACCTAGCTTTTGCTGCATAGAGAACAGTCTCAAAACTTTCTTGGACCTTATCGATTTCGGTGGGTCTCGCCGTGTCTTTTAACTGCGTGTTAATATCAGAAATTGACAGTTGGATGTCTTGAAAATCAGACTCCAACGCAGAGAGCTTGTCGAACCGAGGCCTACACGAATCGACATCAACGGGTTTGATCTTAGAGAACGCGTCGTGAGTTCTCTGAACGCTAGCAAAGACAAATTCACGACGAGCTACCAAACGTTTCTGTTGTGCTTGTAACTCTTCCATGGTGAACGATAGGTACAAGTACCAAACGGAGAACAAACGACAAAAAACACGGAAAAGAACAATTCAAAACAATGAGCACGGTTTATTAAACACACGAGACAGAATAAACCAAGCAATGATGTGAACACAAGGAGAGAAAGAGCAGTTCCGTATATTGACACGTCATTGCAAACAGTGTATGAGCGAAAACGATGCGTGTATAAAATCACGCGAGACGAGAGTATAAACACAAGAAAAATCACTAATATAATATGTGCTTTAGAGCCAGAGAAAAAACACATACAAGAAATAAATCGAGAAACAATTATGCAAAGAAAATCAGACGTCGAATGCCTGAGAACGAACCAACGATATCCAGCGAGAGATATCGTGACGCCAGAGAACGTGAACAAAAGCACGAGATATACAAAAATACACAGCAACTTTAGCGAATAAGTACAATACAATGAGAAAACAAATGATGAAAATCTAAAATGAAAGAAGAAAAGTTTGCATCCGGCCCGGAGGACCAGCTTGTTTAGGCCGAGATGCCTAACCGAGATTTAAGTGGACTGTAATTAGTTTTTAATAGAGATAAGAGAGCAAGGAAGAACACAGGAAATAAAATGCAGAAGAGAACTTAATATGATTGTGCAGAATACTTCCTGCATGGACTGGTTGCCCCCGACGTCGTGAGGTTCGGATGTTGGCGAACTTTCTTGCGTCGCGTGCGTCGCGACGTCAGTGTGTCAGACGTCGAGGGGGATAGGAAAGGTTTAATAGAGCTGGCCAGTTGAAGAGTAGAGAAGTGATAAGAAACGGAAGAAACAGTTCAGAGAACTTATATTGCAGCAGTGGCAAAGACTGCACTCAGAAAGCAGTGCAGGGAGTACGAGAGAACTGAACTGGTTATGCCCATATACGGGCGAGAGTGATAACAGAGAGCGACCTTTCAGAACGACAGACCGTCGTGAACTAACCTAGAGATGAATGATATGCGAGTACAAACGGAAGATAAACAGAAAACGAACGTGATTGGCTGACCAAATCACATGACAAAACCGGGCAAAAGCACTCGAGTAAAAACCAAATGAAAAGATGAAAATACAAATACAATGAAAATAAGCACTAAACAAAGCGACGAAAATACCAAAATATAATCGGCGCGAACAACAATTAAATATAAAACTCCGTATAAAGTCCTTTATATTAATTGATAGAAACGTTAAAGGTTTTGTAGGGTTTTTTTAACGTCCGCTTTAATGTATATTTACCTAATATAATTAATGAAATCATAATAAAACACAGCAAACAAGTTACCTTGTTAAACCACGCGCCTAACCGCGTGACGCGCCAACTACCATTATCGACTCCAAGTGTAATCCATCTAGGCCTAAGTCGACACTACTTGATGGGCTACAGTGTACTTCCTTACCGACTGCTGCGGCGGCCACCGTACATGGTTATAAGCGACATACGATTACAGTGCGGTGAGGCAGAGTGGTAGAGGATTCAACTTCTGTGCTAGGATTCCTTGGTTCAAATCTCTGTCGATATATTTTTCCTACATTCTATTCTTTAGGTCTATTGCGCCGCCTGTGATGTAAGTTTAAAAGTTGTATTTGATGTTTCTTCTTTTCTTCTATAAGTATTTCTGTAAATAAAAATAAAAATATGATATTATAATATAGGAAAAAATGATATTGAGAAATGATTTGGATTTATTCGAATAAGGCCTAAGGACGCGTCAATCGTTAGGTCATAATGCGCCACTTTAGTCTAGGGGATAAGGGGAAGAGGGGCCCATGCGGTGCAGATCCAGCCATGGGTTTATGGGAAGGAAAGAGGGGCTCTCATGTCGCGGTCGTTATCGATTTTGTCATCGTTAGTGTTGTCATTGTCGTCATCCAAGACGACGGCCGCCAGAGCTCACCTCCAGTTTCAGGGCGTAACACGAAGCCATGCTCTGGGATAATTCTACCCCGGGCCCAGCTCAGACGGGGTTGTGGATCAGTACAAAATATGGAGTTTACCTTTCGTTGTTTGACAGTCAGTCTGTCGTCGCAGATATGGCTGGATAGGCAACAACTGTCAGGATAGGCAACAACTGTCAGGATAGGCAACAACTGGCTGGATAGGCAACAACTGGCTGGATAGGCAACAACTGTCAGGATAGGCAACAACTGGCTGGATAGGCAACAACTGGCTGGATAGGCAACAACTGGCTGGATAGGCAACCACTGACTGGATAGGCAACAATTGGCTGGATAGGCAACAAGTAACTGGATAGGCAACAAGTGGCTGGATAGGCAACCACTGACTGGATAGGCAACAACTGACTGGATAGGCAACAACTGGCTGGATAGGCAACAACTGGCTGGATAGGCAACAACTGGCTGGATAGGCAACAACTGGCTGGAGGGCCATTTCGACAATTGGAATAATCACAAAGATGAAATCATCGATCATCGATAATTTAAAAGAATAATTGGATGAGCGTAGCGAGCGTAGCGAGCGAAGCGAAGATTCCATTTCACTACACTGGAGAAAAAAATCAGGAATGTTTTTTTTTTTTTTTTTGTATTTTTGTGTGTTTGTTAACACGATTCCGGCTAAACCGATACTCCGATTGCGATGAAATTTTATGGAGGCCTTCGAAATCTCTGAACTTAGAACTGCCACGTTTTTGAGCGCAATCGGGAAATTTTTTCTTATTAAAAACGCAATTTTACGATATTTTTCGATTTTTTAAAAATTTCTTCGACTTATAACACCTACATGATTTATCCGATTTTGATGATTTTTGCACAGAACCTTTATTTTATGAATTTAGATATTCTTGTGAAATTTGAGCGCAATCGAAAAATTATTTCTCATGAAAATTGAAATTTAACGGTTTTTTTCTTTTTTAAAACAATTCTTTGACTTATAACAGCTACATGCTTTATCCTATTGTAATGATTTTTTCACAGAACCTTAATTTCATGAATTAATATACTCGTGTTAAATTTGGGCGCGATCGAATAATTATTTCTTATGAAAATTGCAATTTTACGATTTTTTTTTTTTTAAATTACGATTTATTAAAAAAATTAAGTTATTTTTTTATTTAATTTAATTTAATTAAAAAAAATCTTCGACTAAGTAATGATTTTTTCACAGAACAACAGAAAATCCGCTTAACACATGGCAGCTCAATGCACCAATTACGCTCATCCAACAACGCGGCGGGACTTAAGCGTTTTCCTAGTACAAACCACGATGAGAAACTAGGACACTTCTACCGGGTAGGTCCTATTGAGTCGCCTGTGATATTGTTCGAAAAAAGAATTTGATTTTAGTTTGTCTGTTGATTATTGAATTACGAAATGTTTTGATTTTGAGAGTAAAGTAGTGCCTATAAAATCCTAGTTTTTTCTTTATTTATTTGGAGTTTGAATTTATTTAGATTTGTGATTGGATGAGCGTAGCGAGCGTAACGAGCGAAGCGAAGATTCCATTTCACTACACTGGAGAATAAAATCCGGAATGTTTTTTTTTCTTTTTTTTCATGTATTTTTGTCTGTTTGTTAACACGATTCCGGCTAAACCGATACTCCGATTGCGATGAAATTTCATGGAGGTCTTCGAAATCTCTGAACTTAGAACTGCCACGTTTTTGAGCACAATCGGAAAATTATTTCTCGTGAAAATCGCAATTTTACGATTTTTTTCGATTTTTTAAAAATTTCTTCGACTTACAAGACCTACATGCTTTGTCCGATTGTAATGATTTTTTCACAGAACCTTCATTTAATAATTTGATATATTTATATGAAATTTGGGCGTTATCAAAAAACTATTTTTTACGAAAATCGCAATTTCACGACTTTTTTCGATTTTTTAAAATTTCTTCAGCAATTATCACCTACATGCTTTATCCTATTGTAATGGTTTTTTCACAGAACCTTAATTTTATGAATTAATATATTCGTGTAAAATTTTTGCGCAATCGAATAATTATTTCTTATGAAAATTTCAATATTACGATTTTTTCCTTTAAGATTAATTTAAAAAATTTAAAATTAAGTTTTTTTTTAAATTTAATTTAATTTAAAAAAAATCTTCAACGAAGTAATGATTTTTTCACAGAACAAAAGAAAATCCGCTCAACACATGGTAGCTCAATGCACCAATTACGCTCATCCAACAACGCGGCGGGACTTAAGCGTTTTCCAAGTTTAAAGATTTCTGTTTGGTAACGTCTCATATAAATGCACTGAGGCTTTTCACTATTTTGCTATCTAATCTAGCCTAGGATTTATGAGGAGGAAAGTACCATGCTTGTCAGAACCAACCACGGGTAGGGTGACTAAGGGTGGTCTCACGTTGCGATCGTCATTGTCTCTGTCATCGTTCGTCTTTTTGGGGTCGTCATCGTCAGAGCGGTCCTCAAGGGAAGGGTGAGCGAGGTACCCGACGACGACTGCCAGAGCTCACCTCTAGTTTTAGGGAGTACTACCCTACTTACTAGCTGATGATTGCGAGATGGACTATGCATCTTATATTTGAGTAGCAGAGCCATGCTCCGGGCCAGATTCTACCCCGGGCCCAGACGAGGGTTCTACTGCTACAGAGTTGTACTTGACTTGGCCTGTTAAGACAGAAAGAAACATCGTTAATAACATCAAATATTTCTGTGAATACAATGCATTAACATTCTTTGATCAAAACATTAAATTATCCCATACATGATATATTGGGGAGCGAAGCGCCCCTCTAGGCCTAGCTGTTCTGACGATAATGACGACACAAAACGAACAAGACCTCAGATTGCCAAGCGTTATTTTGTAATTTCTCTTCAACAAAGATGATACAGAATGTTTTTGGTGGAGGAAGCGGGGCTAGCATCTCCCAAACTTATATAAATAAATAGCTGGCACCTCCACCAAACACGACAATTCATTGCACGAACAGAAAGTTTTGTGGTTTATTTGGTTAAGGGCGTACGTCATAATACGCCACTCTATACTAGGGGATGTGGGAGGAAAGTCCTAAGCTGATCAGAACCAGCCACAAACAGAGGGAGGGAAAAGGGGAGAGTTCCTCACGTCGACTGCCGGAGCTCGCCCCTTGTTTCAGAGTATTTTGTATCTTATTTATATTCATACACATTTAGGTTAATATTGTTCGTAACTTATATGATTTTATTATATTTCGTAAATAATTGGCAAATAAAAAATATTGTGATATTATAATTGATTTTTTTAAGAAAGGAATTCCAATCTATCTACTTAAACTTATATAGGTTTCGAATCCCTGTTCGCTCGACTGACTGACACCACTTGTGCGACATTTAGCGCAATCACTGCAGCGGAGATGTTGGTCTTGTGGTTAGCGTCTCTGCTTCCAAAGCAGAAGGTCCAGGGTTCGATACGCGCTATGGGCAGAAGTTTTTAACTCTGCATTTGGACTCAATTATTGGGTTAGGAATTTGACAACGATGACTTTAGAGTCGTCCTAGCAACGATTCACACACACGAGACAATGTTGTTCTAAATCGGCCTTGTTGATTCTGGCGTTGATCCGCGGGTGATCGCACTGTCCATACCGCTGATTGCTTTATTTCCTATTAAAAATTATTGATCTTTGGTTGGTTATCGCTCAATCGTCGATTGTGTCGGGCCCTACACGGTTGGCTTGGTCGCTTTGGTTACGGGTTAGAATTTTGTCAAGCTCAAAATCAACAATCACGTGAATATCTGAAGCTTATTAACCAAAAACATTGATAAACAAGTTGTGGATAAATCCGCGCTTGACAAATGCGCACAGTTTTTCAAACGTCGGATGCTTTCTGGCCAAGCAAATATAGCCCTAGTTTACTTATTTGGATTAAGGGTGCGTCAACCGTTAGGTCATAATGCGCCACTCTAGCCTAGGGGATATGGGGAGGAGGGTCCCATGCTGGTCAGAACCAGCCACGGGTAGGGGAGGAAAGAGGGGTGGGTCTCATCCCTCTTAGTCTTAGGCGCCAACCAGGAATGTAGCAGACTCATGATCAAATACTTATCCGATTTTTTTTAAGTTTCTTGTTAATCTGATAATATTATCAAGTCCACCATCCTAAGTGTTTTCACACTAACGAAAGTAAAGACAAATTTTAACACTCTTGATCTGGGAGTTTGGCCAGGGTCGTTGACCTTGCATTGCAACACTCTAGGTGGGCTTTAGATAGAAATGAGTGAATTTTGTCAGAAAGAGTAGGCTATTGTCTTGCAGAGGTGATGAATACTTTTGCATTTTTCAGATTTCAGTTTTTTTGCAAGACAATGCTTTTAGTAAGGTTGTGTTATATACCATGAAATAATATGTTGACATGTAATAATAGCTAAAAATTCCAAATAAAGTGAAATGAATTGAATCAGTCCTATCACTGACACTTTGACCTTTGAGCTGTTGACCTCAAGCCACCCAGGGTCTTTCAACTTGAGAGAACTTTGCATCTGAGTCTACTTGGCGAGTGTGGATTGGCCTAATTACAACACGCCATGGCTGGCCGTGTGTTGGGTGTTTGCCATTGGAATACGGAAATCTTGTGATTATCTCTTGCTTCCAAGTCCACTGACGTGGTGTTGCTCCCGGCTGGTTGTATAAAGCGACGACCATATCTAACTCATCATTCTCAGCCCAGAGCTTCGACGTCTCATATTATATTATCTCTCTGTCAACATGTACAAGTCAGGTCGCCGTGCTTATAATAGCAAGACTTCAAATCGTCCGTAAGTAACTCTGACTTTAAATGCAATTCAGAAGTGACAAAATCCATCCCTTACTGGGGTACGAACCTGGGTCTTTCACATTCCAGGAAGGCGCCTTAGCCAACTAGACTACCGAGACGGTAACTTATTAACTTTGTGCTAGCTCGAACCCCGGTCTGGATGGATTTTTTAACTTCTGAATTGTATTAAATAAAAACAATTCCGACTACAGAAGATCAACCTAATCGAGAAATCTAATGTTATTTATTAATTTTACATGTCTTTTAATTGGTAACGTAAACTCATCTCTCTTCAACATCGTCAATATGTGTGTTGTGTTGAAGTTTTATTATTTTTATGAACACATACATTTCAGTTCAATGTAATAATAATATATAAATTTTTAAATCATATTATACAGTAGAATATTAATGACTCAGAATGACAGGTTTATCAGAACAGGTCCACTGCAAGAACATGTTGCTGTCCTGTAGTGTTGTTGCACAAAACTGTCTCATGTTGAGACGTCCGTTTGGGAAACCCGACACCCGGGCTCAAACCCCGCTCCCCGCCCCTCGTTATTGTAGCTCTAGAATTGTGTAAATTGAATGTCTAGAAATAAACCCTTGCTGTATCTGCACAAGGTAATTTTTTTTTAAAGCAATGTATCGGTGGTCTGTGCAATGGCATCTGATTCTATGCAGTGCCCTACCAAGTATTCAGAACTCATAATAATTGATACATTTTACAAGTTGGTTAGACGTAGGATCGGTTGGGCAGAATTAATATGTCCGTCCGGCCAGTGGGGGACCCTGGTTGGTAACTAAAACCATGTCTACCATCACAAAAATTAAAACAGATCTAAAATCACATCTTCTTTCTTCAACCTTTTGACTTATAAAAAAATGTTAACTATTTGTTATTTTGAATGTAATTTTTTAGGTTTCACAAACTACCTTTATGTGTCAGGCAACAATGGTATTTTAAATATACTTTTTTGTGTGTTCATTTTGGGTATGTTTTTGGTTCTCTGTATGTCACCTTCCTATTATAATGTTGTATATGTATGTTACACCCCATAGTTAAGTCATGTTCTGGATTTGTGTTTTTTTTTAATCAAAAAACTTATTAAATTTTGTTTTGCAGCCTATGTAATAGTGAAAAATATAAAGTGAAGAAAGTGAGGACAAACATCTGTCTCACAACCTCTGATGTCTTGTCTCCAGGTGTCGCGTCCTTCAACCTCAACATCAGGCCAGACCATGTGCGTGTTACCCAGGCCGCCCAGACTGTCTCATTCACCTGCTCAGCTGACGTGGCCCTCGCCGGGTGTCAGGTCAGGTGGTGGGACAAGGAAACAAGCAGGTCCGCTGCTGGAGCTGAGCCGGGGGCCCCAGTCCCAGGCCGACCCTGCCCACCTGGACAGCAAGCTAACCAGCTACAGCTACAGCGGCCGGGGTCTGGGGGCCGGGGACTGCGGGGTCTCGCTGCAAGTGGCAAACCGTAAGGAATGGATGGTCGCCTGTCGCGTCCGAGCCGAGGGTGGAGGCTGGAAGTACGCCTGGGCCGACTTGCTTGCTCACAGTGAGTTGAACACAGTCTTCACACAGTATAGTATCTGTAACAACACGGGATGTGAGACACGTCCACCCACCCTCACAACCTAGGACGGAATAATACAAGAAACCTCGACCACTCACAGTAGAGACAGAGTATCGGCAGTCAAGTGGAACACGTGGTAATTGAGGTTTCTTAAACTGGTTCAATTTATGTTGGGGGTCGAGGGTCTTGTGTGGCAGAGCCAGGGCACCATGAGCAGCATCTCCCAAGTACAGAGTTAGTGCGGAAGTTTAGATATTAACCGGAAAACATATTTTGCACAGACAGTTTCACGAACAGTCAAGTTGAAAAGTGAAAAGTAACTTTTTCAAAACTGGTAAAAATTGGTTTAACCTGCTCCGGTTCAACCTTATATTCAACCTTTCGTGTCACACACCACGTACGAGTTATTTTTATATACAGGATCAACCGTCTAAAACACATTTGTGTTAACAGTTTTGCTCTGTTACAAGATCCAGATTGATGGTTAAACCTTTTATACAAACACCAATGTTGTCCAAAAAATTAATTTGTAGCCAATTCAACATTTGATTAAATATAATGTGAAAAAAGATGGAACAAATGTGAAACAGGAAATTTTTACTTGTAAATCTAGATTTTTTAGCCCCAGGCTGAAAACGTTCGAACTCTGATCGAGGTCAATCAGTTTTTCAAACTCCACGTGGAGTAATTTACTTCTCAGAATTCCTTGTGAATTGCTATTCATACTCGCACAAATCAAAGTAGTACGGCAACTGTGTAAGACGCGCTAGGTGGAGTAGGACCCCTGGAGTTTGACCGCAACCCTTATTCCGCTTCGCTGATTTGGAGAAATGGGACTCTATATCTGTCTTCAACTCTACAAGATCCCTAGATTTGACATGGTTATAACCGGTTTTTGACCAGCGACACCAATGTTGGTCCAAATAAAATTTTATTTTCGCCACATCATCAGACGTGTTGAGAGAATATGAATTTGAAAAAAAAATGAAAAAATGAATACAGATTTTTACCATGTCAAATCTAGAGTTTTTGTCCCAGCGCAAAACGATTGACACCATCGTGATCAGAATGTCGATCCATTATCTAAAAATACCTCGTACGGGGTGTGTGACTGTGACGCGAACGGCTGAGAATTTAGTGAAAATGGGACTAGTTTGAACCAGTTTGAATCACTTTTCGAGAAAGATTTTCCACGTCTTAACTAGATTTTCCGATTATCACACGGTGTAGTAGATGTTTTCCATGTATCGCCTCGCCCACACTTACACTGTACTTGGCGACATACCCCAAAATCAACATACTCAAGATGTTCCCCCCCCCCACTCAGCTCGGTACTAGTAGTTGTTGATGTTGTTGTTGTTGTTGTTGTTGTTGTTGTTGTTGTTGTTGTTGTTGTTGTTGAGCCAGAAAGTGAGATAAGCAACAAGAGTACAAACTCTCACTCTGATATCAACGAGAAGGTTTCCTGGTCCGACATGGTTGGATGGAGTTGAACAATAGACAGTCTTGACCCGGTCTAGTCTGAGTAACAACAACACGTAATGAGTTTCTCCCTCGTTACAGGCTATGCCCCCCTCCCTCACTCACTGACACCGAGCGAGACGGTCTTACTCCCGGGCGGGGAGGCGAGGTACATGCTGAAGGCGGGGGAGCCGCTGGGTTACTGCTTCTTCATCCTGCCGAGCCCGACTGGTCAGCTCAGCTTCCACCAGGAAGCCAGGTCTGCCCAGAGCACCGGACGGCATCTCTACCTCGGGGCCGGACTGCAGAGCGGAGAGTGTGGCCTCACGCTTACCAGCATCAGCGAGGCGGACAACGGACCGGTCAGGGGTATTATTCAGACCTCTTCGAAGCGTGATGAGAGATACATTGCGCTCATCGTGGCACGTGAGTCTAAGATTATTACTTATTACGGCCAACCAGGTAATATATTTGGTCCAAAATCATCATTGATTTAATTATTTTTTTATTTAATATACTATATATAAATATTTGTATATATAAATATATATTATATATTATGCTATGAAAGTCACTACATTGTAAAATTAAACGCAATTCCATGTCTTGAGGCAACATCATAGGGAGCAAAAGCCTATTGAAAGGTTTATTATCATACATTTTTATTGGTCGAATATTATAAAACAAATTTTACCTGTATTGCAACATGATCAGGCCGAGCCAAGTAGGTGCGGGTTAAGCGATATTTGACAAACGTCTATGGCATCACACCAACCCAATCTCGAACAGACAAGGAATTGTGAAATACATTTCAAAACTGGTAAAAACTGTTATTTTACAAAGAATTGTGTAGCAATATTTCTAAAAAAGTTTCACTTTTCTTCAACAAGCAGACATTATTTACAAAAATACGAACATTTGACAAAACCAACAATCACAGCTATGTGGATGAAAAAATAATTGCAAATAAGTTGTGTTATTGTAAGTAATTTAAGCAAAGGTGAAAAGAAATATATATAAAAACGATCTATCCCTAGCTCAATATGAAAAAGCAACTTTAGTTGAATAAAAATAGTAGTTATAGGTTCAAGTAGATAAAATGATAGATAATTAATTGTTAGTTGACAGTTTATTGTTAATAGTTTCAGTTGTTTGTTTTTGTTGACAGTGGAAAAATTTAAAGTTGAAAAGTTGAAAGACGTAAGCTAATGTTTTGATGTTGAATTGGTTTAAACTGGTACCAGTCTTGCCTTAATTTTAACCATTTGTTTCACATACCCCGTCCGAGGTGTTTTTGAATACGGGATGCCCTCCTTAACACAACAACTGATTAAAGTTACGACAAAAAACTCTAAATTTGTCATGATAATATCCGTTTTTTGCCGGATTTTTTAATGAAGGTCAAATTGAAAATCGTTTTCTTAACATCATCAGAGTCGATGAGAGTAGATTAATTAGAAAATAAAATCGGGGAAAACACTTTTGGTTCACTTTTAAGTACAAAAATGCGTTTCTTCTCCAAGGTTTGTACAGTTGATGTCATTTACCACCCGCTATGGAATCGTTCGTACGAACACGATGGTGTTCACGGATTTGCGCGGCTACAAAATCTCCACATTTTGTAGCAACACAGCGACAAGTTCGCGCGTAATGATGAAAATATTGAGTAGCCAGTCTCATCTTAGACCATTTTATTGAATAAGAACATAATATAACAGACACAATTGTTAAATTTTACAAGGGTAATATCCCGGAGGAACCTGCGTAGCTCATGTACTGTTTGTTTTCTCTATACGAGAAACAAAGAAGTTCCCCAGTGTTTTCTCTCAGTCATGCCATGTGGTGCTTCAGGTCGCCCCACTGCACCAACACTGAGCCTGGTCTACACGGGAGACAACGTACAGCCACCTGTGAGGTGCAGGAGAGTCGCCCTGTTGCCTCAGTGTTTTCTCTCAGTCATACCATGTGTTTAGGCCGAGATGCCTAACCGAGATTTTAAGTAGACTGTAATTATTTTTTAATAGAGATAAAGAGAGCAAGGAAGAACACGGGAAATAAAATGCAGAAGAGAACTTACATATGATTGTGCAGAATACTTCCTGCATGGACTGGTTGCCCCCGACGTCGTGAGGTTCGGATGTTGGCGAACTTTCTTGCGTCGCGTGCGTCGCGACGTCAGTGTGTCAGACGTCGAGGGGGATAGGAAAGGTTTAATAGAGGTGGCCAGTTTAAAAGAGTAGAGAAGAGAAACGGAAGAATTGTTCAGAGAACTTAATATTGCAGCAGTGGCAAAGGACTGCACTCAGAAAGTAGTGCAGGGAGTACGAGAGAACTGACTGGTAATGCCCATATACGGGCGAGAGTGTAACAGGTGCAGCGACCTTTCACCTACGAGAGCCCCTCGTGTTTCTAACCTAGAGATGAATGTATGCGAGTACAAACGGAAGATAAACAGAAAACGAACGGTGATTGGCTGACCAAATCACATGACAAAACCGGGCAAAACCACTCGAGTAAAAACCAAATGAAAAGAAGAAAAGTTTAAATACAAGAAAATAGCACTAAACAAAGCGACGAAAAACAAAAATATAATCGGCGCGAACACCATGTGTTTTCAGGTCGCCCCACTGCACCAACACTGAGTGGTCTACACGGGAGACAACGTTACAGCCACCCCGTGAGGTGCAGGAGAGTCGACCTGTTGCCTCAGTGTTTTCTCTCAGTCATACCATGTGTTGCTTCAGGTCGACCCACTGCCCCCAACACTGAGCCTGGTCTACACGGGAGACAACGTCACAGCCACCTGTGAGGTACAGGAGAGTCGCCCTGTCGCCAACATGTCCTGGTTCCTGGGCGACGCTGTCTTCCTCAAGGACATTATCACTCACGCCACAGCTCAGGACGAGTGGAGGTGGCCCTGGACGACAGGGGCTATCAAGCAGACTCTCACACTACAGCTGCAGCCCCAACACAACGGCCAGGTCTTGAAGTGCGTGGTCTCCCACGTCACCTTGGCCCAGCCACTGGAGAAACGGAGTTCTATCGCATTAACTGGTGAGTTATTTCAGTTATTTTGTAATGATATTTGGTCTAATTTATCAATGGTTTTTGTTGAAAAATCTCGTTTCATGCGCGGTAATAATTTTCACTTTCATCGCACGTGTGAGGTATAATTATGTTGTGATGCTAATGAAGATCACATACTGAAACACATACGTAGGAAGTGTTTGATCAGTTAAGGCTATTGTACCGCCTCTGGCCGATAATTTGAAAGTCGAAGAAACATGTCTGAAAAGTTTGCTGAATGAAAGAAGGCCTTTAAAATAACAGAAAAAAAATTGTGAATTTTTTTGGGCGGGACATAACCTGACTTTTGGAAATTATATTAAGATTTTTGGACAAAAGTGTGATATACAAGACTCGTTCAAAATTAAATTTTGAGAATCGGTTTTCTGGACATAGTTTCTAAACACCTTTAGCTATAACTTGACTTTAGCTAAAATAGTTTTCTGAAAATTCGTACACCAACTGTTATTTTCAGAAAACTATTTAAGCTATAGTCAAGTTATAGCTAAAGGTGTTTAGAAACTATGTCCAGAAAACCGATTCTCAAAATTTAATTTTGAACTAGTCTTGTATATTACACTTTTGTCCAAAAATCTTAATATAATTTCCAAAAGTGAGGTTATGTCCCGCCCCAAAAAATTCACATTTTTTTGTGTTATTTTAAAGGCCTTCTTTCATTCAGCAAACTTTTCAGACATGTTTCTTCGACTTTCAAATTATCGGCCAGAGGTGGTACAATAACCTTAACTGATCATTTAATATACATTTTAGGAATGTCTTACTTATGTCGGAGAAAATTAAGGTTTATCTGAAACAAATACCCCCATAAAGAAAAAAATTACAAAAAACGACAGCAAAGCTCTCCTTCAAAATTCTTCGACTGTTAATGCTGTAAGATATAGAAGTTGAGCCAAGCTTTTCATTCTTTCTCCCTAGTTTTGCATTGAAAAGAAGTAAGATCATTTCGCCTGTTGACGAGCGCCAAGCCAACCATTTTCGTGGTAAAAAAGTAAAAATTTAAACTCAAAATCATAAAAAAAATGCTTGGGCAATGACTTTTTAGAGTACTCGTAATGAACCAAATTCATGGCTAAGCAATTTTTTTTTCATGATTTTGAGTTTAAAATTTCTACTTTTTTACCACGACAATGGTTGGCTTGGTGCTCGTCAACAGGCGAAATGATCTTACTTCTTTTCAATGCGAAACTAGGGAGAAAGAATGAAAAGCTTGGCTCAACTTCTATATCTCACAGCATTCACAGTCGAAGACTTTTGAAGGAGAGCTTGCCTGCTGTGTTTTACTAATTTTTGTATTTGTGGGGGATATTACATCTTTTTGCTGTTTGTTTCCTATCAAGGAGTGTAATACTTTAAGAGATATTCTAGGAAAGCGTCGAAGTTCAGCGAGAAGCGAGTTCGTTTTTTGACATTTTTGGGCCCATGGTTCCTTCAAATTTATCCCCTAGTGTTTTGGACTCAAAATATTTATAATGGTTAAAAGCATGTTTTTTTTCGTTTTTGTACAAATAACCACGCCTTAGTAATTCGGTGTTTTGATTATCATCCAAAATTTTGATTTCCTCCGGTCCCTGTTAACCGATTTGGTTTTGAATGCAAAAGATACGGCGTATGAGGTACATCTAAGTGTGGTCCAAGTTTCATAGTTCTAAGATTTACCGTTTTCTCTGTAGGCTCTTATATCTCCGAGGAGAATTAGCTAGCTAGCCAGCCAGCCAGCCGGAAGGTTTTCGACGATGTTGCGACACTTTCTCAACACAGAACGGGTTATCGGATCGTTTTTTTTTTTTTTTGGTGGGTCATGGACCATATATCAGCTCATATACCGAGTTTCAAGATTGTACATCTTTCGGGGCGGAGTGTGCAGATAGCTGAAAACCCCCCAACTCTGGTAGCTGTAAACAGGGTCCGTGTTCGTCGTCGCCTACTAAGCAGTCGCGTGCGCTTGGCTGCGGGCGAACGACCGTCGCTCACGCCCTAGATTTCTCCACAGTCAATTAAATGTTCGAGTTAAAAGAACACGGTATCGAGTTTCCAAGTACTAAGAAATCCCCCATACAATACAAATAATAGTGTTGAACCAATTGAAATAATAAACTAACTTTTATTTTATTTTTCAGGGCCACCCACCACGACCACTTCCAGTACCACTGCCAGCACCACTGACAGTACCACCCCCAGCACAACAATCAGTACCACCGCCAGCACCACTGACAGCACCGTCCCATTCCCGAACTGTCTCGCTACAAACTACCTGGACCTTCTCTGCCGGGAGTACAGGGTGAGACCTTCACAACACGGTAACACCTGTTGTCCCAAGGACGAGGTGCACGAGTATCGTATCAGAGAGGCCGAGGCTGCGGCCAAAACAGCGGAGATAGAGGAAGAGATGGCCAAGACGAAGCTAGAGTCCGCTAAGTCCAGCGCCAAAGCAGAGGAGGTGCGAGCACAGCTAGAAGTAGATGCTGCTAGGATGAAGCTAGAGGCGGAGAATATTGCAACTGATGCTGCCAAGGTAGCGCTTGAGTCCGCTAAGTCTAGCGCCAAAGCAGAGGAGTCTAGAGCCAAGGCAGAGGAACTAGCTAAATCAAGAGTTGCTCAAAGATTAGCACAGATAAATATGGACGCTGCCCTGTCGCATGCTAGGGCTGAGGAGGCCTGGGCTCAGAACGCCGGGGAAGAGCTCCAGTTTGAGAGGGAGCGACGCACTAAGAGTCTCCAACACTCGCAGAGCCCTCACAGTCAGCAAGGCTAAGGCAGCGACCAACAGTCTCATGGTTAACTGTTGACTTGTGTATTATTTACTGCACAATCTGAATTAAAACAATATATTTTAATATGGACGTTTATTTGAAACCACTATTCCCATGTTAGCATTTATATATCCCAATTTATAAAATTATTCCTGTAAATATGTGCACAGCCGTAGACACAATACAATTTTATTCAGAACTCTAATATGGATTTTAATTTTCCACTAAAGCAATAATTAAGCATTTTCTGGTGATTATAGCACCTAAATTAGCAACAGTTAATAATAGACATTATTCTAATTTGTAGATCAACAAAGCAACATATTTGATAATAAATAATCCAAATACAATAATTGTGAAACTTGATTTTAATATTATTGACCTATGTTTCCAGGCCAGTAATCAGTGTCGCCCGTGAGCTCTGACACGAGAGTGATAACACTGTGAGATCACCGCGTGTTGTTCAAGGCGGTGTTGTTACCAACCAAGACAGGTTAAATATAATTAAATTGAGATTTTATTTTTATTTTCAACATAGAATACAAGGAATATTGTCACTATTATAGGCAGATTATTTTAACTTTTTGTTATGAACAATCAAGTCTTCTATCACTACTCTCAGCCACGGGAAGGGGGAGGAAGAGGGAGTGGTTCTCACGTCGCGGTCGTCATCGTCATATATAGTTTTTATAACTGAATAGGATAGACGTTAAATAAATAATAAATAATAAATAAATATAAATATCACCGTCCGTGTTGCTGTGGTCGTCGTCTCCGGGTAGGTCGTCAAGGGAAGGGGGAGAGGTCCCCGACGAGGCTCGCCTCTAGTTTCAGTGAGTAATATTCTACCCTTCTTGCTAGCCGATGTTTGCGAGTTGGACTCAAACATGAAGTAAAAAATAGCTCTACCTTCTCTTTGTTGCCAATATGGGTTATTTTCCAAATCGGCCACCGTTAAATTTGTAAAAAATGTCGCAAGGGTGAAAAAGGGTCGCACCGCAGATACGACAACGCCCGGGTGACGCTAACGGGATGTAAACGTGATGGAATTTAAACGGGGGGCGAAATTATTAAAAAATTTGAATGTGGGGGAATAAATAGACAAAATGTAGTAAACGAACTGCCAACCTCGGCACTTTGGCCGGGGCGTCGAAAAAACATTTCGGGGCGCGTGCCGTTTTGAGAAAAAATAAAATTTGTTTTTTGGTAGAAACATTGAGAAAAAAAATTTTTAAATACAATTCAGAAGTTAAAAAATCATCCGATCGGGTTCGAAGCGAAGCGTTCAGAGGCCCTTTATTTTTTAAAACGCCCGGGGGACTAGTCCAACTGGGCCTCAAAACGAATTTTTGATCCAAAAAATGTGTCCCTTTGGGTATTTTTGGTCATTTTTGGGGGGATGCCTCGTCGGGGCACTTTTGTTATTTTTTACAAAACTTGGCCATACGGTACGGTCAAGTGTTATACACATTTGGCAAGGAAAACCCAAATTTAAAACGCATGGTAAAAAATTTATACAGATATCTTTATCCAAAACCTTTTTTTTAATTCCAAAGTAAACTCATTTTGGTCCGACGCGCCGTGCGAAATAAGCACAACTTGGTTTGCCTGTAAAAATTGCTTTTGATTCGTGTGAGACAGTAAGTTGTGGGAATCCGAAAAATCCAACTTGGCGGTCGTGGGTTCGAACCCGGCTTCACGGGTTGAATTCAAATGCGTCCGGGACACCGATTCACACAGGATTTTTGGCATTCTCGGATCCAAAATGCACGGCAAGTACTTTTGCGGGGCAACGAGAATTAATGAGGACACCAGATCTATTCTTTGCGAAGATTTGTATACCAAACAAAGTGCATTTGGGCATGTTTGTCGGCACGTTATATGCCCGTCTTAGAAGTGCAATGCGTGCCGATTGCATCGTTGCAAAATACATGCATGCAAATGGAAAAAGCAATTAAATAAACATGTACCATCTCAACGAATAGATTTTCGTTGTCAATCTACTAAAAAGGTAAAAAGGTTTGTGCATTTTTTAAACAACATCTTGGCCCAACGTTTTAACATCCTAGGCGCTGGAAACGCAACTGAACATTTTCGTATTTGTTTCTCGGCCGCGAATATACACATTGCTTATCTTGGGGAGCATAACTCGGTCGACTTTCATAAAGTGTTTGTAGTGTGAGTAGTTTTAATGACTAGTACAACGTACTCTACCCTCTAGATGATGCAGGTTCGAGGCTCGACGGTCGCAGGATTGTATTCTCTCGTATTGTATCGTAGTTAAGAGTCAACCGGAGTTTGGCCTGTAGGCCTAAGTTGGTGATAATGGAGCTTGAAAGAGGCACTGGAGGTGGGATTTCGCAATGTCACTCAGAATATTCGAAAAATAGCCGCCCCAATAGACGGCCGTAGTTGCAATGACGTCTGTGGCTGCACGATGTACGGGCAGGAAGCTCCGAACGGTGCGGCGCCGTGAGTCCGGCTACGGTCCGCGAGGCGCGAAGCACTATTATTTCACATCGTTCGCAGTCTCGCTCCGTGGACGATTTTAAAAACAGAGGGTGCTAGATCTAGGGTGATTGAGTAAATTTTATGATCGGGAAATTCCAAATTGGTTTTTAATGTATGTGATGAATGAAAAAAAGTGTATAAATCTTACCGACTAAAAACTGTGGAATCAAAAACACGCCGTAAGAAGTATATGTATATTCGAACGCTGTTTTAAGCCCACAAGACATACTTGAGGCATGATTGGTACATATTTTAATCTACTTATTATTAAAATTTATTATGCGTGGGTACGTGTAACGTGCCGTTTATTGCGCTATAGCTAAGTACATAAGTAAAACCTTTAATATTAATATGGTTGTGCATACATTTATAAGGATGATATTTTAGCTAGCTGTGCAAAGCCACCTCCTGAGCAACCATGCAACTGATCCATTGATGACTGGTAATTATAAGAATGGGAATTTGAAATGGCTTCGAAGAAAGTGCTGTTTTTTATTATTCATTTGACATTTGCTACGATTGAAACTCGTCACATTTTCTTCTATCAAGTCCGTATCCATAAAAGTACAGTGTGTATAGTGTACAAAAATAGTACCTATCATTGAGTTTATGATTCCGTTTTTTTTTCTGACTGATTGAACGGAAAGATGAAAAAAGTCAACTATTCTCCGGCCTTTTGATTATGACTTTTGTTCTGTAGGTGGCGGCCTAATAAGAAACATAAATATTTAATATTCGTACAAACATTTCCATGTAATAACCTATACATTAAATTCATTCAAATATATTTTCTTCAATACCTATTACCTATACCCAATAGCTGTACCCAATGACATCCAATGTAATGCACGTAAGCTACAACGACGGCAAGGCACGTATGTTAATTAATGAAGTTGAAAAAAAAATTTGTGATAGGAGAAGGAACACCAATGTAATGTGTGTTGAAATATGAAACGGTAATAAATTTTTTCGAAGTATATTTTTATTTTTGCTAACTTGCGTTATTTTTATTTTTATTTCTCGGGATATTTGAAATAACCTTTCACATTATTTTCTCTATTCAAGAATGCATAAAAAATTTTTTAAAGCAACACCATATTTTCTCGCTAAGTAAAATACGTAACGAAGTACATCATTGATACAGAATGAACATTGCTGCCTTCATTTGATGTGTCAACCATTGTGTACATGTTGAAGTACAACTTCAATTCAGCTTTCGATTTCGTTCCCGGGTGTGACCGTTTTGCTGTAATGAGTCCAAAGAGTGCATGAGAGCTCGAACCAAGTCCATTTGGATTATAGAAAACACTGTATTTTACTACATGGAATCAACGCTCTGGCATTATTCCTTTCGGCCTTGCATTGACGTACTATAAAAAAATCCTCGGAAGGTCGGTAGAAGTGCGTAAAAGTTGTATATAAAATTGTCTTTGTAAAGTGTTGAAAGACTCATCGCCGGGCATTGGCAATGTGTTATTGGATCACTCGAGCGGCAGGGGCAAATGATATTAACGAAAACACGCCTCTCTGTTGTGTCCGTTTGGAACAAATTTTCCAGACCACAAATATTGCGACATGTCTCCAGCATCTCTGACATAGCATTTGCGAACCCTGCATGGCTTGCTTTGACCGAATAACCGTTAGAGGTAGCCATGCATAACGCGTGAGACTCTGATTTGGAAGGAAACGGTTGAAATCCCGTCACCAGCAATCCTAGCTGAAAGTTTCATCCGGGAATTCTTGAGCCCTTAGGCAATGCCGGGATGCAAGCCCATTTTAGTTTTTTTTTTCTAGTGCCAGTGCGTACAATGTTTTTTACTTATATTCAATTAACAATTCTGTAATTAGCAAAATAAAATACTAAATAGGTACGTCGTCTCTATAATGCTAATTGGTTGGAATCCGCCGGGGAGTGAAAATCCTGAGATCTATAATATATCTTGTGGAGACAATTTTTTAATTTCTGGGTTTTATGATAACCCACCAAAAGCACTTCTCAGGGCTAAACAAAAAATTTTACGAACATGTCAATCGTGGGATGTGTGCGTGTGTCAATACAATGGATCTACTGAAACACGCGCCATCGAAATAATGGATGGTCATGTAGAATCGAACACAAAATAATTCCAAAACTGAGCCCTACTCATATTTTTTATATGCACATTACAACAAACCACAATCACTGCGTGAAATGGTCCCCCTATCTCGAGCGGAAAATTTATTAGTTATGTTTTATTTTATTAAAAAAAAAAAAAAAAAAAAAAAGTAAATACGGCCTAATACAAAAATACTAATAGTAGACCATATAATACATTACCGTTAGACTACGTTTTAGCATTGTTTTCCAACGAAAATAATATATGTCGACTCTAATACATTCATTATATTTACGAGTATATATATTTATATATAATTCAAAAAGTGACTACACCGGGGTTTGAACCCGGGACCTTAGCTGTCCGGGCTATGCTCTTACCAACTGAGCATGCAGCCACCAATTTAAAACTGTCTAATTCTTGGTCTATTTTGTACATTACATGTACGGACAGCTTAAGGTCCCGGGTTCAAACCCTGGTGTAAGTCACTTTTTTTTAATTTTTTTCTAAAGTTTCTAACATAACAGAGTCAAAGTCGCCTACTTATAAAGCCAAGGTTAATCGTATATCCCCTAGATCATGGTATATCCCAACTCTAGGGTTATAGAGATGGGTTTTTATTCTCTAGTTTTTTTTCAGTGCTGCTCTACAAATGTACAAAACAGACCAAGAATTAGACAGATTAAAATTGGTGGCTGCATAGCTCAGTTGGTAAGACAAGCCCGGACAGCTAAGGCCCCGGGCCCGGTTTAAACCCCGGTGTAGTTTACTTTTTAATTTCTGTCTAAAGTACTAACATTAACAGCGTCATAGTCGCCTACTATGAGCCAAGGTTAAACATATAAATAAAACCATCGACCCAAGTCAAATTTATTACACACACAACACGAAATGTCTTACAATTACCGTATTTTTATAATAAACACGCTGTGACCAATTGTTTTTTCAACACTAAACCCTACACACCTACACCACACACTTCTTTTAGCTTATTTTCATGGGAGATCACACACTTTCTAAGTATGATAACTAGCACAGAATCACGAAAATAATTGAATGAAAATAAACCAGAATTTGCCTATATCTCGATGTGACAGAATTTCGTCGGTTACAAGGTCACTGCATGTTAGAAACGAAATGAACGTCTGGTGTCCGCTTGACACAAGTAATTTACGAATCGGTGGTGTCATCGGTCTACAGTGTGCAAATCTTCAACTATAAGTAGTATAATAGGCAGATAACTTATCCAGATAAAATGAGGAAATACGATTTTAATTTTGTCTATATTTTTGGAACACAGATTGATTTTTAAATTCTTTTTGGCATAACTCGTTTTAATTCCTGTTTCCTTCCAGAAGAGTTAGAGTTAGAGTAAGTAAAAGAACTTTTTATAACATCGTGGGGGCAAGTGAACCAAAGGTGAATTCACATCAGAGCGCTTTTGCTTTTGCTTGATGTCCAGATATTATTTATAGTTGGGGACTATGACGCTGTTATGATGGTAGTCTTATCATAGATTAAATTAAAAAAGGTGCCTCCACCGGGGATTGAACCCCGAACCTCTGATGTCTGGGGAGATGCCCCTCACCCCCATTTTATTATTAATTTTCTTAACTTCAAATAAAAATGGTCCCGTGCCGTGGTTGAAATAAAAAATATAATTTCATCTACCAAAATTTAATATTCAAGCCATAGCCAACAATAAAGCCACTTTGTTACGACTTATCTCATCTTAATTTGACAGCCGTGGTTCAATCCCCGGGGGTAACACTGTTTTAAAAAACCCTTATAATATATACCAATGTTAATTTAAATTGCCAAATAAAGTCGAATAAATACTGTATTTTGATTATGTTTGTTATCATCATGGAAAGTGGTTTTCCGCGTGCTTCAACCCATTTTTTCACTATTAGAGATGTTTATGTTCGTACCCAAACAAACGGACTTGTTGCCATGAACCCTCCTCCCCCCCCCCTCACTTCGCCTCAATTCATATTAGTACACACCGCTTCATAGGCGATACACTAAAAATTATCTTATTCAATTCACGGCATAAAACTTGAAAACCTAGAGATGCATAATGTAATAACGCGCCGTGCTGGATTTAATAATTTTATTCTGTTGTGTTGTGATAATAAACAAATTGTCACGAGGGATCGAACTCAAAAAAAAATACTGTCCTGTACATAATTTCATTGTATTGGGATGTTCCGGTATCGAAAATGTCTGTAAGAGTGCAATAAACTGACGCCAAGCATGGGATTCTATAGGAGATCTATGCAAATGATCAATGTGTTGCAGTACTTCCGAGCAAAGTCATGCAGCCAACAGAACAAGTTATTAACAAAATAATGACTGTCACTCAAAGTGGTGAAAAGCTTCGTGTCGCTGGTTGCGCCTTGCTGGAGTCAAAAAGCTAAAATAGGCGAAAATGCTTTCTACTTCCATTTACGCGGACCCCTTGTCCAAATTCTCAGATTTTTAGGAGTAGTTAAGGGTCTTTACACGTGTAGTATTTCAAAAGTGTGGTACGCTAAAAAAATCCAAAAAGGGTAAATGTTAAAATTTCCCAAAAGTTAAAAATTATTTAAAAACAAGGGAAAATTGGAAAAAGTACTCAACACACGTTCATTGGACGTCTTTACTGAGTAAAATAAAAAAAAAATTATAAAGATATCTCAATTGTGTCGTTAGATACGATGGAAGTACGAAACCACTGCAACACACCGAAATAATACAGGGTCCAGTAGAGCCTTAATTAACATTCTTAACCCGTTTTCATGTTATTAATTAAAATATGTCTTGCTTACCGGAAATGTGTACTAACAATACTAACTAAATCATATATTTTATTTCTTATTAGTTCATAAATACTTGAATATTTTGTCGGGTTTAACAAATATATTATTTCCATTGTTTCGTGTTGAGGTAACAATTTTGTGAACAAAGGAATTGTTGTTAATAATATTTGTGTTTTACTTTTATAACAACTACACTAACAATAATAATTCAATAAAACTCCTTTTCGGGTGAAAGTCCTTTATATTATAAATTTTTTTTATTATAAAAATATATTATGTAGTTTTTTTCGGGTGAGTCTATATTTTAAACAGAGACGGTAAAGGTTTTGAAGTTTTTATTGTTTTTCCTAATAATTATTAATTCCTGATTGAATTGCACCGAAAACATGGGTCAGTTTGTTAAGCCACGCCCCTAACCACGTGACACTAACCACCTTTATCGACCCAAGTTTAATCCTTCTAGGCCTAGGTCGACACTACGCTCTCTGATTCTTGTAGTTCCAACTTCTGCTCATAGGGAGCGAGCGAGCTGCTCTGATTCTTGTAGTTCACCTGTTTCACATCCAGATGTCGTGTGGAGTTAGCCAAGGTTCGTGAATCGTCAGGCCGACTTGGCTAACCTTCCCCCACCTCCGCGCGCTCACGGCTCGCTTGCGATGCCACTATACACGTTTATAGGCTAACAACGTCCACAGTGCGCCGTAGCAGGGTGGTAACGGATGGGATTACTAAGGGAGGGTTCGCTGGTTCAAACCTCTGACAATTTATTTTTTTTTTAAATAGAAATGTTAAAGGTTTAGAAGGTATTTTTAGTTTATTTTTTAATAATAGTTAAAGAACTCCTTTCCAGATAAAAGTAATTTATATTTTAAATAGAAACGTTAAGGTTTTGAAGGTTTTTTATTTTATTTCCTCAGTCAAAACTGCGCGGCAGACATTATGTGATGCGCGCGCATACTGAGACGTGGTTAGCATGGTGCGCGCGCCACGCTAGACAGAGAGGGAAAAGGTTAGCCAAGTCGGCACGATGTCATATTAAGCCAAGGTCTGCTGGATCTCCGCCTAGCGGAGGATCGTCTAACTCTCTAGGTTAGGTCGTCGCAGCAGCGAATTAGAAGCCATGCTGGGCCTAACTTTTTGTAACGCGTTATGGCCGACCATGTGTTATTCTTGACATGCTCTTTTAAAATTGTCTTTTTATAAGTATTAAATACGAAATATGCCGGGTTGTGCAGCAATTAATAGTACAGGACAATCTGATGAAGAATTTAGACTTATCGATCCACTGTTTCATCAAGAAGACGGGCGAAATGGCTCCAGTTTAAAAGACGGGACAACTGGACTGTCAACTTCTGATTTCAAGACTGAGGTTAGTTTTCTTTTAAAATACTTTGGCCTTACCCACCTAGGACCAGTTATTATTGTCTAGGCTATTGACCATGGCTTATTTAAATTTTTAGGTTTTTGCTCCCTGCCAATTGAAGGGCTAGGCCCTGGGGCTTGCCTAGGTCCCAACCTTAAGTATTTTGAGGTTACGCGTAAGTCTAGGCCTTTGGTGGGGGGCCTAGGCCTACCCAAATTATTCAATGCCTAGCCTGGGCCCTAGGGTTTGGGATAAAAAAAGGGCCTGGGGCCTAGGCTACCCTAGGTCTAGGCCCTACCCCAAACCCAAAGCTAGGACGATCTTAGTACACTCAAAGGGGGCCCCCCTAGCCCAGGCGACGTAATTTTGTAATGCTAGGCCTTATTTGATTTACAAAAAATCCTGGCCTACCCCAATCCCTGGGGGCCCTGGGCCCTAGGCTTGTCCCCCTAGGAAAGGGGCTGGGCCTGGCTTGGCTTGGCCCCTACATAATAGATCATCTACATACAGAATACTATCTAGATCTGCATATGATATCCTTAATTAGGTGATAGGCCTAGGCTTTATTTTTTTGCCGATTGTAGGCTGTGGCCTGGGCCCAGTGAAGTCACACAAAGGTGGGCCCTACGCCTTAGACGGAGTGTAGACGATTGTTGGACAAAAAAATTTTGCTGTGTACATAAATCGTTCGTTGGGAGAGGCCAATCGCCTTTCCTTTTTTTGGCGAAACTCCATTGGGTTAAAAAATTCCCTTTTGTCTTTTTAAAATAAAAATTTTAGGCCTTTTGGGTTTTGTGGTATTGTTTTTGTTTTTTCACATCAGTAGTTTTTTGGGAGTATTTTTTGACAGAATAAATGCCCGATTTTTTTTTTGGGACCCCCCCCCCCCCCTAACCGTCCCGCCAACCGAATAGTTCTGTGTTACAAGTCCATACTGGTACGCTGATAAGGTAACCGCTATGCTATCTTATTTCTTTATTTATTTTTTTCGATGGCCTGCGCCTGGAGATTCAAACGTAAACCCTTCACACCCTGACCACAACTATTTCAAGATGAAAAAACAGATGGGCCACGTAATGTCCAGGTTTGTAAGTTCACGCTTTGGCACTGGGTGATCTATTGCTTTATTACACGGGGTAAATTTTCCCATGTTACTGGGTAGATAATGGGCCCAGGTATTCCCTTCTGAGCGGGTAGGGGTTTGAATTTGTCCCACAATTTTACAAAATTTGTCATAAGTTTTCGCCAAAAAATATTTTTGCCTTCCACCTTGCTATAGGGGTGGTACGTGTAAACGCTAACCCTTTTCCCCCTTTTTTGTTAAGGGGCATCCCCCTGAAGTGGATTTGCTCAAGAACCAAATCGTTGTTTTATGGCCTATTTCATGAGTGGCAAATGGCTTATAATAAAAAAATAAATTCTCCCCGTAGGCCCTACACTTACATTTTTAAAAACAATAGCACAATTTTGCACAACAAACATTATGTATTTCATGTCACGAGTTGACACTGGTCTCTAGGTGTAGGGGGCCTATTGTCCATTGTTTTAAATTAAAGTGGGTCCTGGTAGGCCCTAGGCCCTAACAGCAAAAAAATTCCTAAAAAATATAGGCCCAAACTTTTTGTTTTTCTTCGTTATAGGTTCTCTCTAATTGTGAATGGGAGGCCAGGGCCCCCTAACTCTGCGCAGGAGCTTCCAAAAGGATCGTACCCCCGCAACTGCGCCCCAAACCCCAGGCGTCATCACCCATCCCCCATCCAAAAAACAACACTGCCACTTCCAACGTGGTCTACCAACTTAATGCCCCCGTGTCCGGGGAAATAGTAGGGTCACCCCAAAAACTGGAACCCGCATGACAGCTAGCCCCCCCCCCCCCCCCCCCCCCCCCCGTCAAAGTGTTAAACCTGGGCCCAGCTTCTGTTGAACATTAAACCCGTCTTTTAAAGACAGTTTCATTACATAACATCAAGGGGCTTCCCTAAGACTACAGCAGTTGAAACTCAGAAACTGGGAACTGCACCCCACACCACCAGGTCCCCCCCGCTTCCCAATTGACCAACACACGCGAGCGTGCTCTGCTAACTCTGGATGTGGGGCCGCAAAAGTGATCCTTACTTTTTTGTTCAGAAAATGAATTTTCTACTTTAAATTTTTTTACCAACGTACAGTAAACAGCAGGGAAAAAAAAAGAAAAATTTTGGGGAAAAATTGCAAAAAAGTTTTTAAAATATGATGAAATTTTAAAATGCGACCCTCAGCATAGAAATACCTCTCGTTAACCACTACTCCAAAATGACGATAAATATTGCAAATTTTGACCCCTAGGCCCTATTAGTTGCGGTTTTCACATAGGCCTACGTTATTAATAAAAGATTGTTGTTTTCCTTTCGGTATCTAGAAGTACTCTTTTTTGTGCTAGAATAATTTATTTTGTCATTTGGGACTGGGATTTGCTTGCATTTTTATACTCCAAACATCGCCAGAGACAATTCGGCCACTTTAGGTATTGTTCAGGAAGGGTATGTAAAGTCTATCTGACAACATTTCCACATTTACATTCTGTTTCCTACATAGGCCTAAGCTTGGCAAAGTGGCCTCTATCAAGCGTCATTCTCTCTATATGGCACTTTATTTTTTTATTTATTTTTTTTAACGCTATCCTATTCAGTTAAAAAAACTGTTTACAAAGGAGGACAACTAAATAAAATCTAATTACATAGATGCAGACACAACAAAAAATACATTTAAGTAAATATTTGAAATAGTAATATTACAACAATGCATTAAATACTCAACAAATTTGATAACAAATAAAAAGGATATTAAATGCAATTTATAAATGAATCGAATATATAAAAAAAAAGGGGGGTGGGGAATTAAAAGAAAAGAAAAAAGAAAAGAAAAAGAAAATAAAAGAAAAAATAAAAAGGAAAGGAAAAAAAAGATAAGAAAAAAAGAAAGAAAGAAAGAAAAAAGAAAAAAAAACATTAAAAAAGAAAAACGAAAAGAAAAACTGATTTAATAGACGATCCCACTCTAACGAATATGAGGTTTGCCAAAAATCGGGAACAGCAAATCAGGGAGTAACCAATCTTTCGCGGAAGAAACCACCGAACGCGAATCTTCATTCTTGTGTTCAACCATCATTCTTGTGTTCAAATCTTGATAACAATTTAGTACAAAAGATCTTGACTTTAATATATAATTATATCAGATATATAATTATTTAAAATTGTTCAAGTCAAAAACTGATCACAGCAATGATACAGGACACCTAACTCAAGTTGCAAGTTCACCAGTGGGCGGCAACCAGACAATCTAGGCAGAAAAATATCAATTAAAAAATACATTGAATACATCAAAATCAAAGCAATAATAAACAAACAAAGAGAACAGCAAAATCATAAATAAGAACATATGAATATAAATTAACATTACATAAACACAGTGACAATGCCACAAATAAATAGTAAAAATCAATTCTTCTTTGTTCTTCGATTCATTATCATTGCTTCAATTTTACTTTTAAATTGTACTATTCCTAGCTCAGTAAACTGGCTTCTAATATCATAAGAAATTGAATTCCAAAAGGATACTCCTCTGTACAAGAATGACTTTTTTAATGATTCAGAATTTAATTTAGGAACTTTCAAAGAGTTCATTAGAATAGAATTTCTATCACGATCAACAAATTGAAAAATATTGGGTAAAATACCTGAATACATACCTTTCAATACTTTTGTATGTATTTACCAGTACGCTATATTTCATTCTTTCCTCAATCGTGAAGCAATCAGATTGTAAATCTTGGCTTATAGGAATTGAATCAAACAGATGGTCAATTCTCTTCTGAAGTACAACATATTCGGTAGAAGGTCTTACTGCCCAAACCACTAAACAATAATCAATAAGAGAGTGAATATAAGAATCTACAAGTAACTTTAACATTCTCTCTGTTACAAACCTCTTCATTCTACTTATAATTCCTATTGCTGATGATACTTTATTACATACATATTCATAATGTTTCTTAAAATTTAAATTACAATCTAAGAAAACTCCAAGATATTTAAATTCATATACTCTAGAAATTAGCTTACCATTACAATTCAACGTCAAATGAATATCATTCATGCTTCTATCATTAGCCTTATGAAAAATCATAAAATTTGTTTTACTATAATTAATATCAAGTTCCTGAGTTTTAAACCAATCATCCATCCTCTTTAAAACTTCTTGAAGACGTCTTACGATCTCTTCAACATCCACACCTTCTAAATAAAAGACCAAGTCATCAGCATATAAAATATAATTGATTCCTCCCATTATAGTAGATATATCATCTATGTAAAGAATAAATAAAAGGGGTCCTAATATTGATCCTTGTGGTACTCCACAAAATATATTGAATACTTTTGAACTATATTTTGCAAGATTGATAAACATTTTTCTTTTTAAAAAGTAATCCGCTAATATTGATAACAAATAAGGACTTATGTTATACCTGGTTTTTAGTTTTATTAAAAGAGGTAAAAAAGGTACTGAATCAAATGCTTTCCTAAGATCAACAAAAACAGCTCCAACCTTACCATTCCGCTTGTCAATCCCTTTATAGATAAAATCTGTAAATGCTAGAAGGGCACTTTGCGTTGATCTACCTTTCCTAAAACCATGTTGGTTTTCACTTAAACCTTCAGATGCATCCACTTCATGTAATAACCTCATGTGCAAAATATTTTCAATAATTTTCCCTACAATTGGAAGAGTTGATATGGGTCGATAAATTCCTATCACTCTTTTTACCTTTACCCTTATAAATAGGTGTTACCCTTGCCAATTTCAGCTGTGTTGGGAAATCACCTACAAGAAAGAAATGTGAAATTAGATACGCTAATAATCCGACTATTGATGCGCATTTCTTGAATACTATGCATGGAATCTCTTGAAGTGTTGTCGAGCTTTTAATTTTAAGGCGTTTAATTGCTGAAATGACTTCTTCATTAGTTACCTTTACATGCGGGAGATCATCTGCTTCTTTTCTATTTAAATCTTTAAACTTACCAATTTCACTGGAAAAATCTACATCGTTCACAACAAAACTTTTTTGTAACAAACAGCAAATGTCAGGATTAGACGTGTAGGATACCCCATTCTCTGTCAATGAGGCTATGCTACACTCATTTTTCACTTTGTTACCTGTCAACTTATTATAAACTGACCATAAAGATTTTGAAGAAATATCATTATCAAAAGAAGACTTAAAATGCTCACGCTTAGAAAAAACGAATCTGATTATTACCTTATTTCTAACTTTCTTGTATTCCTCCCACGTTGATGGCCTTCTAAAAATTCTGAATTCTTTGCGCAAGTGGTCTCTCCTATGCATGGATTTTCCCAATATCTGCTGTTAACCATGTGGCTGGTTTTCGTTTAACTCTTAATTTCACGGGGGGTGCTTGCTCATTTAGAGTTTCCTCGGTTACTTTAACAAACATTTCTAATTTATCATCGGAACTTACCGCCATACCCAATTTGGTCAATGGGACCACTTGATATATCTTCATTTACCTGCTTCCAATCAACATTCTTATAATTTCTAGTATTTCACAAAATTTTGGAAGAAACTTTTGCTTATTAATCTTACGGACACAATAAATTAATTCATGATCACTTAATCCTACACTTATAAGACCTGACTGAATAATATTTTCATTGTGATTACATAAACATGATCAATTAAAGTAGCTGACCTATTATTAACCCTAGTAACAGATTTTATCAATTGCACCAATCCATGTGATCTAGTGAGAATTTTGAAATGATTTACTGGTAATGTCTTCTTACTCAAATCAATGTTGAAATCACCTAGAAAAAATAATTCATTAGCTTCCAACTTTAAATTGTTTACTAAACTATCAAACAATCTGAAAATTCTTCTAACTTTACGTGTGGAGCTTTATAAACTGCTGTAAAAATCATTGGTTTTACATTTGGGAAACCAGAATTTAACTGACTGCAACTCTACATCCATCGGAAATTTAACTTTACACTCAACTACACTTGACATGAACTTCTCAGCGATATAAATAACTAACCCTCCCCCTACCCTTTCACGATCAAATCTAAGCATTTTATAATTGTCAACAGTAAAAAAACCATCTGGAACAGATTCATCTAAATATGTTTCACAGCAAGCAAATATATCAAAAATTGTACGTGTCAAGAATAACCCTCAACTGATCTATATACTTATCCAACTTACGTATATTAAGATGTCCAAGCTTCATTCCTTTTTGCAATACTGGTAAACCTTTAGCAACATCATCATTACTTTGAGACTTTTCGTCGACATCATGATTAAAAAGATCGTGTACACTTAGAGGGGGAAATAAACAATTCATACAGTACCATCTCGGCGAAACTCTTCTTGTTCTAATCTTCAGTTCATAGACATCTTGGAACACCACATTGAAGACACTTGCTGGTATTCCAATTGACTATACACTTATTGCATTCCCATCGTCCAAGCAATGAATCGAATGTCTCATTGCTCATATTTATACACATTCGATGAAAAAAAGCTTTACATACGTAACACTTTAGGCTTTTATTTTTATATTTCTTCTGCAACTTACACACGGTACAATACTTAACCATTCTGAATGAAAATGAATCACTATTTAAAATCGAAAAGGTCTTATATAATTCAATTAACCTTATTCTGCTGTCAAGAAAGTGTAAACAAATAATATTGACACTTGGCTATAAAACAAAATAACAAACTTTAAAGTAGCTTATGAGGTTCCCTCAGTAAATTTAAAGACTTTAAATCCCCACAAATCTGTAAAATAATGAACGGAGTTTACGTCAACTACTAAGTATTATACTATAATAGATATATAATACCTTGTCTTAGGTACAAGTAAGGTTTAAAAATGATTTTAAATCTAATATGAACTATTTACTTCTGTCAGAATCAAATAAAACTTCAATTGTCTATGTTATTTTTCAGCTTTACCCACACAATTGAGTAAAACAACTAATTATGCTGTAAATAATGAAAACTAAAACTTCCCTTCAATGTCACTCGTAGTATAATTCTAGAAGATCAAGATGCAGTCAAAATTTGATATGGGTTTCTTGTATTTCCGTGTAAAGATAGAAAATTATCAGGAGATTTTCTAAGCTTGACAGATTGGAAAAAAGACAAACGCATTGTCATGTATTGCCAGTTCATTAAAAGAATGGGTAATATGAAAATTTACTCTGATGGACAACCGCACTATCCTTCCTAAACAACCATCTAAAATTTTACAATCTTTAGGGTGAAAATATTGGTTCAAAAGTATTCCAGAATAAACCTTCGCATTCCGCATTGAAGCTTGGTTTGACAGTGCATTCAATTAGCCTTATTGGGTCATTATGTTAAAATGTTAGCATTTATTGTACGAAATACTATTAGGATGTTTTTACTTTTACATCACAAAAAATACTGTTACTTAAATAAGATTATGAGCCCTGAAAAATTGCCATCACCATCTCATAATGTTAGGTGTAGTGTAGGCATGGCATAGGCCTACTTTAAAATCAATATTTTTTAAATTTGCAATCTGATAATAGTCAAGTCACAGACATCAATCATCCACATAGGCCTAATCACAAAAATAATTATGTAGGCCTACAATTAAAATAAATTATGTTGAAATGCATGTTTATTGATTCACTGATTTAGCCTGATGATTTTTGCAATGTATTTTGAGTATTTTCAAAATACAGATGTATTTTTGTGTTTCAAATACAAACTTGTCAATGTATTTTGTATTTCAAATACAAACTTGTCAATGTATTTTGTATTTGAAAATACCGAGTTTTGAAGTATTTTGTAAATACAATTTGTAAAATACATCTCTGGTTATACCTATATTATGTATGTCAAAGAGAATAAAGACATCTAATTATTAATTTGTATAGGCTAAATATTTGTATGTACCTAGTCTACTTTTTCTGTAGGCCTATCCTTTTGTTTAGGCCAAGAGTTTAACTTCTCATAGCTAGGCTTAACCATTTGAAGGCATGCTATTTCTTGTTATGTATTCATTAGCCAGCGGTTTAGCCGATTCCCACACAAATACCGAAGTTAAGCAACCTTTGGGTGTGGTCACGGGGAGAGTGGGTGAATGCTCTGCCCTGAAACTCGCGTATACCGCTGGCTAGAGCAGATGGGGGGTTTGAGAGCTAGTGTAACAGCTTTGTTCTCCTCGATCGACGTCTGCTCGGCGGTCCAGGTTAGTGGAAGAACCTATATGACTGTCAAGGTTACACCATCCTTTCGGATGGGACGTAAAGATGTTTGTCCCCTTGGTACTTGTCGAAAGGGAGTAGGCTATGTGCCGGTACCGTGTTTACCCTCTACCCTTATATTCATACTTCATCCTCATCTATCACCACTCATTGGCACTAGGGCCTATCAAATCAATTGTTATATGTATTATATTAATAAAGGTCCTGTCAATTTGCAGTTGCAGTTAGTGGAAGAACCTACATGACTATCAAGGTTACACTATCCTTTCGGATGGGACGTAAAGATGTTTGTCCCCTTGGTACTTGTCGAAAGGAGTAGGCTATGTGCCGGTACCGTGTCTACCCTCTACCCTTATATTTATACTTCATCCTCATCTATCACCACTCATCGGCACTAGGGCCTATCAAATCAATTGTTATATGTATTATATTAACTAGGAAAACGCTAAAGTCCCGCCGCGTTGATGGATGAGCTTTTTAAAATTTTTAGTTTGCATGGGATATCTTTACTTTTGCAAGTTCTTTGTTTTGCTGCCTACGCATTGTAGCTGATTGTTGTCAAGTTTCTTTTGTTACCTGTCAATTGGTATTATTTACCGTAAAAAACTTATATTAAAAGCTTTATTTCTATAGATTCTGGCTAACTATTTAAACTTTTTCTTTTAAAAGGTACTACATCACCATAACCTTAATGTCCATGTATAATATGAACGTTGTACCCCACCCGTTTGGTCAGAACCGGCACAAATGGCACGAAAATATCGCACAAAAAATCAAAAAAACTTATATTAAAAGCTTTATTTCTATGGATTCTGGCTAACTTTTTCAACTTTTCTTTCAAAAGGTACTACATCACCACAACCTTAATGTCCATGTTTAATATGAACGTTGTAGCTCCACCCGTTTGGTCAGAATTGGCCCAAATGGAACGAAAATATCGCAGCAAAAATCGAAAAAAATCGTAAAAGTACGATATTCATGAGAAATATTTCTTCGATTGTACCCAAAAACAATACACCTCTAAGTTCAGAGATTTCGAAGGTCCTGTCAAATTTTCATCAAGATCGGATATGCCGTTTGCCTGGTAGAGAGTTAACAAACAAACAGACAAAAAAAAAAAAAAAAAAAAAAAAAACACCCGAGCTAAATTTTTTGGGGGTCAGTGAAATTGAAGTCTTCGCTTCGCTCATCCAATAAAGGTCCTGTCAATTTGCAGTTGCAGGATACAAATCACTAACTACATCCATTGTCAATAATCTATTCAGTTTTTGCAGTAGGCCTACTGTATTATCATTGGTATTAATATTATGCAGCAATAAAGTAGGCTTATCCCAATCCTGCACTACACCATCCTTTTTTATGTTGGCTACTTTGGCTGAACCATATTTTATTGGATTTCTCTTACTCTGCCTACCATAATCTTAAGTGAAGAGGAAATTTTTGCCAAAAAGAAGGGTGGGGGGGGGGGGGGGGGTGGGGGGTGGAAGACAGTATTTGGCCTATTATTCATTAATCATAAAAGTCCTGTTACTTAAATAAGATTATCAGCAAATATAGTGTGCCTTACTTATTAAGTAGGCCTGTTGAGTAACATTTTAACAGTAACACTTATGTAGAGCCTTATAATAAATAAATGCAAATGCAAACCCTACTTCCAAGTCTACTCCTTATTAAACACTATTATTATCACATGTGTTGCTTTGGGCACAAGGCATGTTGGTAATAAATTAGCAGAAACGGGATTTTAGAAATAAAATTTTAAAATCATAAGAAAAATTGCTCATGGATATACACATCACTATAACATAGGGATTTGAAATTATTTTATTTTGTTAATTACTTTACAACAAATTACTAGCTTCATTATTATTGTGTTGTCAATTTTTCTTATCTCGAAATTAACGCGATTCTTTTCTGGCTTCTATATCGTTATTTTGTGGTCAAGTTTTAGGGCGCGCTAAATAGATGTTCACTTTGATTTTTAAAATTCCCTCTATTTCTCATGCATAGGCCCATCATGGCCGCTATACATTGTGGAACGGGTTGCGACGACCTAACCTAGTGGCCACACGAGCGAGTTAGACGAGCCTCCGCCAGGTGGCGGAGATGTAGTAGACCTTGGAGTTAGCCGCTGGTCCGGAGAATATCACATCACGATAGAGTGACGGTACTAGACACACGAATGTTGACAGAGGCTTTACCGAGCTGAACTCATTGTTGCAAAGTTTCCAAAGCACATGGAGAAGAAGTGAGGAAGAAGAACCACTTGCTGCCTACGCCTTTTGGATCCGCCTGGCCAGAGAGGACGAACGCAAGATTACTCTCTGGCAGGAATCCCCAGCGATAAGGCAGAAGAAAGAAGACGTCCGTTCGGCCCTACTAGTCCAAGGCTAAGTAGGGCGTTGTTCGCCAATTAGCCGACTTCACGTCGGTTTTTACCCCGGTTTTTGAGTCACCTGGGGCAGTTCTGACTGCACAGGTCGTCCCAATTGTTGTGGGTTCATCCCGGGTTCCCTCCCAAAGGTTTTTGAGTCGCCTGAGTGTCTGGACCAGCCCAACCAGCTCACCCAGGTCTTCCCAATCAATTGATTTTTGTTTTTGTGGGTCAATCCCTCTTTGTGACCATGCACAACAACGTGCCCAGCACCGACGATGGCTGGAAGACGGTCGAGACGCGCGATCAAGCGATCCACAAGCGTGCTCGTATCGAGGAACCCGATAAAAAGAAGACTGTTGTTGCCCGCGCACCCCGCAAGACGCCGGCAAAACAACAAAACGTGCCAATTGTTCTACAGAACAAGTTTTCACCTCTGGCCGATCCATCGGCACCTGGTAGCTCCAAGGAGCCTGACAATGTGTGCACCGACGATATGGACACGCAGACAACCCCTCAACCAAGACGAATCCGTATACCACCGGTGGTGGTATACAAGTTTCCTGATTACCAGACTGTAATCAGATGCATCAAACCACTATGCAAGTCCGACTTTACAGTTGTGAACGCAAAGGACTTACACAAGCTCAAACTCACGTCTATAGATGACTACCGTGCGGTCACAACCGAACTCAAGGCAAAAAATTGCCAATATCACACCTTCAACCCGTCCACGGTTAAAACCCACAAGCACGTGATTCGAGGACTAAGTTCCACTCAAACAGTGGAGGAGGTCATGGAGATGTTGACGGAGGAAGGGTATGACCCCAAACAAGTTTACCAACTTTCCTCATCTGGAGATAGCTCGAATGCATCCCGAGTCAAATTGCCATTGTTTGTGGTGACCACATTGGCTTCCCAAGGCAAAAAACATTCTAGAACTAACGCGTCTCGGACACGTTGTGGTGCGGGTAGAGCATTTTAGAGGTCCAAAGGGTCCTCAAATGTGCTACAACTGCCAAGGCTTTGGTCATTCGTCTGCCTTTTGCAACAAAGCGCCAAAATGCTACAAATGCGCGCAGGCCCACGCTGGGACTGAATGCCCCAAGGATAGGTCGTCTCCAGCCACATGTGCGAATTGTGGCGGTGACCACCCCGCCTGCTCGAGGCGATGCCCGACGTACAAGGCAGCCCTAGAGCGCTACCGCCTTCCAAACGGCGCCGCAAACAAAACGTCCGATCGGACACAACACAACAAACACTCGGCCAATCAAGCTACAAAGGCTTCTCCACCTGCAAGAAACACAAGTCCCGAGTTTTCGTTTGCACAGGCGGCGTTTCCACAACTGAAGGTTACACAGCGTAACCAAAACGAACAGATTCCGACATACAACTCGGCACCTTCATCAAAAAAGTTTCACAAATATCCATCTTACTCTGTTTCGACACCAGAGAAAGATACTGAATCACATGGGAAATGGTGCTGTACTTTGCACGGCAAGTTGCAAAAGCACACACCTGAAAATCAATATATTCAACACATGGTAGGCTTTCTTACCGTGTTCGCACAAGAACAAATAACCAAAAATGGCAGTCCCTAAACCAAATGGCATTCACATTATGGCATGGAATGCCAATGGCGGAGTAAAAGTAAAGACACCCGAACTTCTTGATTTCATGAGAACTCATGATGTTCACGTCTGTTTAATATCTGAAACGCACATTCGACCTGAGGTAACTTAGAAAGTGGCAAACCACAAAGTCTATCGTACAGACAGACCTCAGGATGTGACCAAAACAGAGCGCACCAGAGGAGGGGGTACTGCAATCTTGGTGAACTCGCTCATTAGCCATTTTCAAATACCAACCCCTGCACGCCTCACTGACGTGGAGGCTACAGCTATAGAAGTCCGCCTTCCAAGTGGCCCTCTTCAAATCCTCTCTGTATATAGACCCCCGTCGGGTACTTTCTCCGCGCGTGACCTCGACGCACTGACGTCTTGTATCACCCCAAGGCTCATTGCAGGCGACCTAAATGCGAAACATCCCTCGTGGAACTCTAGGGTTTCAAACACAAGAGGTGATGCCCTCTATGCACACTGTCTGTCCCGTGACTATGTAGTTGCAGGTCCGCCAGAGCCCACCCACTATCATACCCAATGGAATCACATGCCAGATGTATTAGATATTGCCTTGCTTGTTAACATCAGATGCTCTTACGACATTTCGGCCATACCAGCACTCACCTCGGATCATGATCCAATCATGATTCGCCTGGGTAATCGGCTTCTTGTTTATCACCCCAGACCCTCAAGAGATTTTAAAAATGCAGACTGGCTCAAATTTATAAAGTTTATTGCAGAACGTATTCCGACCTCTCGTCCTACCATTAAAAATAGTATTGAGCTAGACAAAGTTGTCCAAACCATCACAGAGGTTATCCAACAGGGCGTGTTAGCTGCCGTTCCTAATAAAATATCGAGGAGAGTGACATTGTACGACCTGCCCACGCGCCTCCGAAAAGCAATAAAAGAGAAAAATGCCTTTAGGCGTGAGTGGCAAAGGAATCGAACCCCCGAATTAAAAACGCGCATGAATAGAGCATGTGCAAAGTTGAAAGAGGACATTGCTGAGCATCGTGCGAGAAAATGGCACGAGGCAGTCGGTGAATTGTCTTTCGGGGACAACTCAATCTGGAGAATGGCAAAAACGCTACAGCGCCGCCCCGCACCTGATCCTCCCTTCACCGTCAACAACACACTTGCCTGTAGCCCTGTTGAAAAAGCAAATGTCATTGCTGACACGCTGGAGGAGACCTTTACTCCAAACCCAGCAAACGAGTACACACCTCAAATTATGAATCATGTAGAACAGTTTTTTGCTGAGAATCCTGAGCCGGTGGAACTTCCCGAAGGCAACAAATGCACATTAGCCGAATTTGCCGAAATAGCACGAGCATTACCTCTTAACAAAGCACCAGGGCTGGATGGGATAACGGGACAAATTGTCAAATCCCTTCCAACAAAAGCAGCAAAAGTACTACTAGCAGTCTTCAATGCAGCTCTGTCACTACAACATTTCCCAAATTCATGGAAAGTGGCAAAGATAATAACTTTTCTTAAGCCTGGCAAACCACCACGAGATCCATCCAGCTACAGACCCATTAGCTTGCTCTCTATCCTGTCAAAAATATTTGAAAAGATTCTCCTGGCTAGATTTCAACGCCATGCTGACGAAAACCACGTCCTGCCTGACGAGCAATTTGGTTTCCGTGCCAAACACTCGTCTGTCTAACAGTTGGCTAGAGTGGTTGAGACCATACGGAGGAATAAATCTTTTTTTAAGCGTCAAACAGCGGCCGTCTTCCTAGACGTTGCAAAAGCATTTGACCGTGTGTGGCATGAAGGTCTGCTTTTTAAGATGATAAAACTTGAATTTCCAAGATACCTCATCAACATCACAAAACAGTTTCTCGCTGTTCGATCGTTTCTAGTTCAATGGCAAAACGCTACTTCCACAAGGCGGCCTATAGCTGCTGGGGTTCCACAAGGCTCTTGTATTTCTCCTTTCTATTTTAATATATTTACCCATGACTTTCCGACGCCTCCACGCAATGTAGTTTTCGGATGCTTTGCAGACGATGTTGTTGCGCTAATAATGGGTAAACGTGCTGAATATTGCGTTCGAATTGGCCAACAAGCGGTGGATTTGATGGTCGATTGGTATGATAAATGGCGTATGGGTCTAAATGCTTCAAAAACTAGTGCCACACTATTTTTCGGTAATTTACCGGCAGATGCATCTTCATTCGTAATCCATGACGAAAATGTTCAATGGTCAAGCAGGAATAATTATCTAGGTGCCTTACTAGACAAGAATCTCAAATTCGGACCACATGTTAAGGCTAAGATTGCCAAAGCAACTGGCAAGCTCGCATCGTTGTATCCACTTTTACGCTCTGGTGAAATGAATCCTGCTACCAAAATTCAATTGTACAAATCATGCATACGACCAGCCCTCACGTACGCGTCCCCGGTGTGGTCGACCTGCGCAGAGATTCACATCGAAAAACTTCAAACATTTCAAAACAAGATAGTGAGAATCATCACTGGCGTTCCCCATTGCACTAGAATGTCCGACGTTCATGCAGACTGTGGGTTAGAAATGATGGAGGCCCACCTAGAGGCACTATCAGTTCCATTTTATGCAGCGTTAAAAGACTCACCAAACCCTCTCATTCGAAACATACCACCAAATTCTGTTGCAAGAAAGCGCTGCAATCCTCACATTCAGGCTCCACCACCGGCTAAGAAAGCACGGGTGCAAGTGGCTGCTAACAACCTCTCTCCCGTTTAGGATCTTTAAAATCAAACATCATGGGCAAAATTGCCCTGGCCTGTTAATTGTTCTATCTTATTGTTAATCCGATAAGAAATCAAATCGCATATTATTTCTACATTAATTTTTATAAAATTAAAAATACAGCCAAGCCTGTCAAAATTGTTCTTATTTCGAGAAACCACTCCAAATATATTATGCAACAGACACGTGTTGCACAACTAAAAAAAAAATCAACAATGAACTTAAATCTATTTAGCTGAATTATTAGTGCTCTGCACTAGGTGTCAGCAATAGTAAGGGGATGCGCTATTAAAACACACGCATGCACACCCCCCACAAAGAAGGTAAGGAAATATCACATCACGGGGACGTGGGTTCGAGTCCCGCATAAGGCATGGGATTTTGTAAATTGTCCTACACACTCCAAAAAATATAATTACTCTAAATACCACCGCAATAAAATACACATACAAAAACAACAACAATATTGTAAATACTTGCAGTTGGTATAAATAATAATTTTCCCCACAAACTCTTGTATGTACGAATGCGATTCAGCTGGACACTGATTGCCTGTGGTTATAAGCTCTATGCTGATACTATTCCTAGCTGATATTACATTTTTAATATGTGCCCCTCTTCAGGTGTATAACTAACTAGGTTTGCTGCGGATAGGACAATTGGGTAGGGATATTTGAGGACTCAATCCCTTGCATTCGCATTAACGACTGAGTAAAACCTAGGAAAAAACCTTCAGTCAGGATTGCCAGTCTCGACGGGATTCGAACCAGGGACCTCCTTAATCATAGTCGCGCTTAGCGCTCGAGCCAACACTGTCGGTGTAACTAGCTTGTGAGGATGCAGCTGCGGTTTGTTATTATAACAATTATCAATTATGGTTTTTCCAGAGATTTTCCTCAATCGTTCTTGCGAATCCTTCAATAAGTTTTTATGAAGGATTCACGATACTGTTTAACTCTTTCAGGCTCGGTGGTTACCGATGTTGGCCACCAACTTGCTGATTTAATGTACTTTAATGCATGGTGGATAGCATCAATAACCACCTTTCTACGGAAAAAACAGACTTCCCTTTATACTACAGTTTTTACCCCAAACTTGTGAAGTGTCTGGCTGAGATTTTATGGACAAATCAAAATAGCAAAGTGTAAAAAATGATAAAAACGGGCAGTTTTTATGAATGTCCCGGAATTTTGGTTCATTCATAACTAGAGATAGAGTTGAGATAAAATTGAAAACAAAACGGTAACCAAAAGAGAAAAAAACAGATTTTTGAAAATTTTGACTCCGAAAATTTGTCACTGCTTATTTCGAATTAACAACCATTCCAAAATTTAGCAAAATTTTGAAAATTTTGACCAAAATCAAAAAAAATATATGATTTAAAAAAAAGGAATTTAATGAAATGATTAATTTTGAGAAAAAATTAACAATTAATTTCCCTGCAGGAAAGAGTTAATTCCAACCTTTGTGTTATTAAGGGAACACGGATAGTTTTTTATTTGCGGCACGTTAAGTTTCGTCACGTCACAAGTTCGCCTTACATCTCAAAGAAACAAGTACAATAAACATAATAACTGGCCTCTCTAATCGTTGCATATTTCGGTTTATTGCATTTATGTTCATAAACAAAACATAATTACAGTTAAAAAATACTAAGAATAAATATAAAAACTGTATATTACAAGGTTCATAATAATGCGAAATATATTTTACAAAAATTTATAGAATTCAAAACACTAAGCCTAAAAAATACAACATTCAAAAAACAATATTCCTACTCAAGAAAATCAAAGCGTTTAGCTTTAACAATCCTTTACCCAATAAACAATCTTTCTACTCAAGGTAATACAAATAATGGCTAACATTTGATTTCGTCTCAAATAACTGTTATTCTTTCTTCCATTCTTGAGTTAATAGAGTGATAAATTGTTCTTTAAGTATCAATCATCAGACAGTTAATCAATGTGCGCTTCGAAGAATCAGTGATCACCAACAGTGTAACATAATAATACATTTTGACATGACATTCCTTAAGTATCAGCTATCAGAGTTACGGATACAAACATTCCTAAAGTCCTCGTAGTATAATAATAATATCATTAGTGATCTGGTGCTATATGAAATGGCTGAGTATAACAAATGATGGTCATGAGTAAAGTTAATTCACCATGCAATGTATTTTAAACCATATAATTTGCTTTCTGTGATGTAGATTGGGTACAAGACGATGAAGTGAATACTTGACAAAAGTATGGTTAGCAAAAAATGTTTAAGACATTTCTGTATTAAGCTATTTTTTTACGGTCAAATTTTTTTCATACAGCTTTTTTAATTTAAGGACAAAGTTAATCAGTGAAAATGAGCCATTGTTGTTTTTTATCACCTGTGCAGGAATTAAATTTTCTTTTATCCTTAAATTTAGAAAAAATTGTTGACAAAATTAGAGTGAAAAAATTAGCGTCCAATAGTAGCAGCTCTAACGGACACGGTACAGGTCAGCGCAAGTTGTTGTAAAGTTCTGCAGCTTATTGAAGTTGCTTAAATCAGAAGTAGTTAAACAGCTTTAAACTATTCTTGTCTAAAAGTTTTAGTAGTGTTTGAGTGTGGAAGTACTGAAGTAGTTGGAAGAGATTTGTATCTTAAGCCTGAATAAACGGTTCCATGTTTTGTTCAAGATTCCTTGAATTCAAGGAAAAAATATAACCAATGTGAAGGAGGTATTGTTTTATTACACCATATAATATGCACATTTTGATTGTTTTTTGTTCTTGAAGTGAAGGAATCTTGAACGAATCATTGAAACCTATAATTCAGGCTTTACAGTCTTGAAAGAAGTTTTAAATGGTTCATACAGCAGAACAGTAATTTTCAACGAGTTCTGTCTGGTATTGTAATCGTCATCAGTTTAAAGTTCTTGTCGAATAGTCGTGCTTGAAGTTAAAGCTTAAACAAAAATACTACTTCGCATTGACTCGTAAGTCTATGCCTTCGAGACCTATAAAAAGTGGTTCCCAGTTTGACAAGACTTTGCAACATAATAAATCAATCGGTCACGTGCATGAGACTGAGGCTTGGTTATTTGTAGAATAAGCGATATTTTGACGTTATTACACAGACACTCAAGATCCCACAAGACCTTTGGTTGGATCTCGCACAAACATCTGTCTCAGCCCAAGGTTTCCAATGTGGCAGTGGATCGAATCCAAAGAAGTTAATGTATTCGTGAGATGATCAAGCAGACATTGTACAAGTAGCTGTGGCATGTTGGTCTTTGGGTTTTGAAAGTACGAGAATGGGTCGTCAGAAAATCGTCGCGTAACACATCTAGAAGTAGTATTTACGTCTAAGGATAAAGGTTTTTGCTGGACAATACTGCATCAGTTTGAAGATATTGTAGTGGTAAGACACTACACCTTCTGCAGTTAGAAGAATGGCAACAGGTGGTTGTTGATGGTCAATACTGCAGCAGTGTCTTCATGTCTGGTGGTTATGTCATGCGCTACACCTTCTGCAGTTAGAAGAATGGCAGCAGGTGGTTGTTGATTGCTCGAGGTATGTTGGACGCGGGTGTGAGCCTCATGATGCGCAGGTTGACCTCCTGAAGGTCCCAGGTGCGAAGGAAGTACTTCTGGAAGCGGGTGGACATGAGGTAGATGGCTCCGTTCTCGTTGCTCGGGAAGGAGAAGTCGGGCACGAACTGAAGCCACTCTGGGTTGTAGGCGGCGACCTGGGGTACAAGACAACACATGAGTGGGGGACATGAGGTAGATGGCTCCGTTCTCGTTGCTCGGGAAGGAGAAGCGGGACAAAAACTGAAGCCATCTGGGTGGTGGACCTGGGGGTACAAGACAACACATAGTGGTGGACATGAGGTAGAGGCTCGTTCTCGTTGCTGGGGAAGGAAAAGTGGGGGACGAAAAAAGCCACTCGGGGTTGAGGCCCCGGGGGGTACAAGACAAAAAAAGAGTGGTGGACATGAGGAGATGGCTCCGTTTTTTTTGTCGGAAGGGAAGTGGGCACGAACTGAAGCCACTCTGGGTTGTAGGTGACGACCTGGGGGTACAAGACAACACATGAGTGGTGGACATGAGGTAGATGGCTTCGTTCTCGTTGCTCGGGAAGGAGAAGTCGGGCACGAACTGAAGCCACTCTGGGTTGTAGGACCTGGGGGTACAAGACAACACTCGTGACAACATCTCACTGGGACAAGACTAGATGCAACTTACGTTGGATTTAGTTGGCGCATTAAGTTTTTCTAGGAATAGCTTCATATTTAAAGTTAAAACTATTATAGTCACAGAACTGATTTTCAGTGAGGTACACAAATTTTAAAGCCGACCAAGCTAACCCTGTAGGATCCGACACCATCAACGAGCGAACAGTGACCAACTGGAGACCGACATATTTAAGTAGGAAACACCGATCAATTAAGCTGGACACGACTTTACCCGCGGACAGCACCAGATGCAACAAGGCTGATTCGGAACCACATTAGAATTTTATTATGTGCCTCGTTGCTAGGTCGGCTCCAAAGTCACCGTTTACAAATCCTAGGTCAATTCAGCAATTCCTAAGAAAGATGACTGAAGTTCCAAGTTTCGATTTAAGTGAAAGCCCAAACAGGGGCCAAATTAGAATAGATAATGAAAACGATCTACACAATCACGTGCTAGCAGATATTTTTCAAATATGTTCTATCATTTTAATTTCGAAATTTCTTTTATGACCATCTGATCTATGTCTTCAACGAACACAGTCAATTATTGTTCTGGTATAGCACAATTGCTAGATTTGTGATTTACCAAGTGAAAACGAAAGCAATAACATAATAAATTTCAATATGTTCTTAAGACTGGAAATCACACAAAGATACAAAGAAATGTACAAAAAAACAAGAAAAAAATCAATAAAATTTAGTTCCGCATCACATATTGTATGTCGCACACATTCACTGGAAACTTCGTAAACCAGCAATATTGCACCAATTAGAGCTTGCCAAAATATTATAATAACGTTGCTTGTTGGGTAATAAGAACCAACCTGCCACTGAGATAGAACTAATAGCTACACAGGGATATGAATTCGTTAATGTTGTTCAACACTTACGTAGGTACGTATTTTGTAAAGCTGAGATAAAGAATGTAAGACGCGTTAATTGCGTGAGTAAAGTGCGTCTCTCCCGTTACGTGGCTTTAATTAAACTGGCCGTGAATCCGTGGGTGTAATCCTGAGCGGAGTGAAATCAAGCATGCATTCCCACGAGACACATTCCATGTTACATTCCATGTTACATCAACACAAGTTATTACAACATGTTGCGCCATACAACTTGAGAATAATTTGAAACATTATGTGGCCAAAATCAAGAGAACATTAAGAAACCAAATTGATGAATCCCGTACATGATATTTTACAATACTAACTACGATATTGATGAGAAACTCAGGAACTCGGGCTGCGAGGAAAGTGTTTTGGATTACTACACATTTTCAGGGTAGCTGCAAATCATTCGACATGACTTGGATAAGCCCATGAAGGTTATTTGAAATTGAATTATTAGTTTTGTAAACAAGGGGTCGTATTTTCGTTGTGGGGCTTGAATTCGGTTAAATTGTGGTGCAAACAATTGCGAATTTGATTGACAGGGCTGCGTCTTTTCTCCCTGATATTTTGTGGAATTCTAAACGATTTGGACCTTCTAAAGGACCTGCAAGTATCTATAAAAGCTTTCTTGTTAGAGTTCAGTGGCAGACATCAACGGCATCTTTGAAAAGCAGTGAATTAGTGGTCGATTCATAATTTTCGTCAATACCGGATCAAATTCTCCGACAATCAGGTTTCATAATGTACCTAGACGTGAACGACAACGTCAACGATTCCACTCTAGCCTTCTATACCTTGTTGTTGTTGTTGGACGGGTCCCAGACCGCAACGGCCGTCTCCGTCATGGGGCTGAAGTGCACCTGGCCCAGCTCGTCGCACGCCAGACCGGCCGCCTGGGAAGACTTGTGTCCCACGAGAGAGACCGGCAGTTGCTGTCCGACCTGAGGAGGCCCCGCGCGGAGTGACGCGGTGGTCACGCTGAAGAGCCGGTCCGTGGCCAGCGGCTGGAAGTACAGCACGCGCTGGGGGGAGGGCGGCGACAGGGCCAGACCGATGATGCCGTCCATCAGGGTGAAGGAGTCGCCGGCGATCTAGAGGACAAGAAGAAATTATAAATTAATTAATTCGTATCTAGAGTCTAACCACTCAGTCATATAACTGATTTTCAGTGGGGCAAAGCGACCCTGGCCCCGACGCAATAGACGAGTGAGCGATAACCCACAAAGATCGATATTTTGTTAAATAGGAAATATAGTAATTGTTATGGACAGTGCAAACACCAGCGGACCAACGTCAGAATTTACAAGGCCGGTTCAGAACAACTGTGAATTTATTATGTGTCTCGTTGCTAGGACGGCTCCAAATTCACCGTTTACAATTAATTCCAAAGACAGGAATTTATGGACTTGCCCAAATCAGATGAAATAAAACTTCTGGCTTTAGCGGGACTCAAACCCTGGCTGGACATTCTGCATTGCGGAAGCAGATACACTAACCACAAGACCAACGAGCCACACTAGAGGGGCTGGAAGTAGATCACTAGCTGGAGAGGGCCATAACTCGGCCAAAGAGGGACAACCGCTATAAATCCGGTGAAGGAATGACTGTGAGCATTTTGAAAAAGTTTGAGAGTTGGAGTGAAAACAAATCTAACAGTCAAACTAAAGATGGTTGATCCCTGTACACACAAATGATTGTTAACTCTTGACACGTTGTTTGAGTACATGTGTCCACACAACTTTGTTAGCTTCCAACCAAGAACAACTGAGGGTCTATCCCAATGGTTTTCAGGCGGCCTAACCCCCAGTCTACTAGCTCACAGCTGTTGCTTGCCCGTGACGTCACTTTCATTAATGAATGCGTGTAGGATCTAAAGACAGTAAACAATACATACTTACTAAGCGATTGCAGAAGTGATTGTTTAGTCACGGTCCATTGTGTATGTATGCTACGTTTTACCAGTGACAAGTCCTAGACAGTCTACGTGAATACTTAACTTTAGCAAACCCACTTCCTCGGTATCGCGACAGCATCTCAGAACGTGGTCACAGAGAGGCGAGGCTCGATCGAGACCCGTGCGAAACTCACGTCTGACCAGCGAACCAGATCGGAAACAAACTTTTTATCTTCAGGAATGCTTAGTTTTCTTTTTACTAGCCTTGGCTTTATCTATCACATGGGCTGCTGATTTAAGTTATTTCGATAGCAAATTAAAGTGATTTATATGGATATAAGCTAAAAGTGTTGAATTTAATTAAAAATTACTCCTTTTTAGATAAAAGTGATAATGTTCATCAATTTTATGTGTTAGCATTTTGTGTTTGAAATGTGTAAGTTAGCCATGCATATTTTATTATTGATTAACAAATGAAGTAGCATGAAGGAAAGTTACCAATACCAGGATACGCCGATGTCACTGCCAATATGGTCCTTAATAAAGACCTTAATCAATCAATCAATCAATCAATCAATCAATCAATCAATCAATATCCCTTTTAGGTTCGATATTGTATGTTCAACATTTTATGTATTGTATGTTATGTGTTCAATTGTTGTCTATTGTTACAGGACTCACGGTGTAGGTGGCGTGGTCTGGATCCGGTAACTTTGGTTATACAGGTGCTCCTCAAGGGTCTGTCTTAGGGCCGATATTGTACGAACGTGTCTATTGTTACAGGACTCACGGTGTAGGTGGCGTGGTCTGGGTCCGGTAACTTTGGTTATACAGGTGCTCCTCAAGGGTCTGTCTTAGGGCCGATATTGTACGAACGTGTCTATTGTTACAGGACTCACGGTGTAGGTGGCGTGGTCTGGGTCGGGCCACATGGCGGCGTGCGTCACCCTCCAGGCGGTGTCCTTGGCAGAGTCGTACACCACGATTCCTGGGGCCGCGGTGTCGCTCATGTAGACGAAGACGTCGTCGCAAGTGTCTCCCGAGCTGAACTCGTCCTTCTGGTCGTCAATAGCCAGGTTGGTGAGTAGAGAGTTTGACCTGTGGACACAATATAAACTCGTGTTAGGTGTTTCCTTGGAGTTCAATATACGCAAAAGAATACGACTCGCGTGTCAGGGGCTCTAACATAAGGAAGCTGGTGTGCAAATGTCGAATCAAACTTAAATGTGTCTACAATTCTCCCTTAACTCAGAATCACTCTCCTCAAAGTGACGCGAAGCAATTATATGTCTCATTTATCAAGAAATTATAAAATGCACTTTTCCGTGATATCAGTTGGATGCACTTCAGTTAAATATGTCTGCGTTTCACGGTGATAGTTTAATGAGAAATACCTCTCTCTCAAGTTTCTTATATTGGTTGAACCCATTTAGCAACGATTTATGTAATCTTTTATAAGGGAACATGATTTTCTGAAACTAAGTTTGATAAATTTGTCAGGCGGTACACATTCTAGTTTTGTCCCACATCTAGGATGTAGTAACCTAGGGTTAGTCCTTGACCTACCTGAGCACCTCCTGTGGGAAAGTGACCGATCTGAGGAGTCTGTCAGTCTTGAGGTCGAAGATGAGAATCTTGGGTGGGCAGAGGGTGGTGAAGGCGTCTAGCGAGGTCGTCACTCCGGCGTCCAGGACCCACAACCTGTTGCAACGGTCCAGCCGAGTCCGGTAGACGGAGATGATACCAGAGCAGTTGGCCGCCCTGTTGTGCCACTCCCAGCTGGGGAAGGGCTGGGGACATCAAGGTTACATGTGTGAGAAGGGGGTCGGGCACAATGGGTTATACAGGGTGCTCCTCAAGGGGAGGTTTTAGGGCCGATATTGTATGTTGTAAGGGCTGGGGACATCAAGGTTACATGTGTATGAGTAGGGGTAGAGTGTTGGGAGTGTTTAGAAGCAAGACTATGTACATAACACCCTACACTTGCCGATTTGTCACGTCACGAAAAAAAACTAACATGAACATGAACTAACTTTACTATCTGACTTACTAACCATAAACTATAAGAATGAAGCTTTAAAGCAGAGAAGAAAGAAGAATCTGGGTTTTGTAAAATAATGTAAGAGGCGAAGGATTCTGCATCTGGTTTGTTATTTGTATATAAAGTCCAGTGTTGTGACTTATCTAGATTAAATTATCTAGATCAAATCCGTATTCTATTATGTTATCTAGACAAAAATTTTGGTGTCATCTTTTTCTACTCTCTAGATAAAATAAGTTTTATCTTATCTAAGCTTTTAACCATTTAGATAACGTTTTTTCGATAAAATAATAAACAATAATGTGACAAATATAATAAAAGATCACTTTTAAAAATTACTATGTTAAATTAATCGTAATTCAGCATATTTTAAAATTCTTCTAGGTAGGCATGTCAACTTGTCAAGTCTGACAAATATTACGATTGAGAAAAAAATTGTTGTTGTGGAACAAATAATATTAAGAAAAAAAACACGTCAATCTCAAAATTTTTATCTTTTATCTAAACAAAATTATCTAGATAATTTTCTATCCTTAATCTTTTACCTTATCTATATAACTTTTTGTTGAATTATTTTATCTTTATCTAGATAAAAAATAAATTATCCAGTCACAACACTGATTAAGCCACGTTATGTCATATAAATGTCCGAACGCTTTTTCCATTCGCGTTGATGGATCAGCTTTTTTGGTTGACCATTAATTGATATCCTTTTATTACGGCTTCATGTTTCGTGGTGCCATGTCTGCCTTCAACAAAGCGCGGCGACCGACTGCGATCCTGCGAGTCAGTGAGAGACTGAGAACCTACACGCGCCTCGTCGTGCCAGCCGAGGAAACGTGCGGGGCAGCGAGGTCGTACAGTTTTATCGTTGCACTCAAAGTACAAGTTTTATGACAAATATTTATCGATTGTACCCAAAATCGTACCTAAACTTAAGTGATTTAGAAGTTTCCCTAAAAGTTTCATTTGGATTGGTATTAGCTGTTTGCCCGGTGAAGATACAAAAATCACAAGAAACCGAACTAAAAATCGGGTAAAAAAATCGTATAAGTTTACGATCTTCATTAGAAATATTTCACTAATTGTTTCAGGTCTAATGTCAGAGATTTCGAAGATCCCTTAACTTTCAGCAAGATCGGAGTAGCCGTTTGTCCGGTAGAGCGCGAACAAAGAGACAAAAAACACCCGAGCTATTTTTTACAGGGTTCGCTACGCTCATCCAATTATAGTTTCTTACCCAATTACAAAATTACCCGGAAGGAATCCGTTTAAGATAGGTTGGGGTGTGATCTGCGGTGGCTGGTATCGAACCTCCCCCCTCTCGGTATAAGATCCCGAATATACAAAAAGCCTGACCCAGGTTAATGGTTTTTTCATTTACACCTTTGCCTTTTTTCCCCGTCTTCATTCAAGGGGAAATAAGTAGTCTTGTTAAGCTGCAACCCTTAATTCCACTTGACCACCGTCACAGACTTGGGCGCGTTGTGATAAGGAGGGCCCACTCCTTTCACAAAATAGAAAAGCAATTTTAAAGTGTCGTGTTTGAAGCGAGTTCTATCTGGCAACATCGGGGCACGCGAAGGTTTGGGGTAGGTCGGTTTTCTGAAGAAGGTTAATCTGGTATAGAGTGACCCGTTTTTGTGGGCATATTTATTTCGCCGCCCCTTCATTCAGCGGAATAAGAGTTTTGGTAGCCTGTACCCTTTTAATGTGATGGCACGCGCGGTCAGCATTGTCGATGAGGGGCCCCACTTTTTAAACACAATGAAAAGCAATTAAATGTGTCGCGTTTGAAGCGAATTCTATTGGCAACGTAGGCACCTTTATCCAAGGGGGAGGCCCCGGTTTTGAGAAGGTAAAATTTGGGTCACGAGTGGGCCCTTTGTAAATTTTTTTTTTTGGGGGATTAGCACTGCACACAAATTCAAGATTTCCATGTACATGAGTCGGCCTCTTTGTAAATTTAGTTTCTTTGAGGGATTAGCAGTGTCGATAAAATGAAAATCTGAAGAATACATCATTATACACCACAGCTGTTGGCATTGTTTTCTACGTTGTCGCCAGTTTACGTCAACTTTTACCTTTTACCTCGTACAGACGGATTGTTCGACACTGGACACAGAGTTGACACAACCCACGTGTTACGCAACATGGACCAACACAATGGAATGTAATGAAACACACTCGCCGGCTGGAATGTTGACAGGGCGACTTTCTTTGTGTTGGAGGAAAACTAGTCACGACAAGAAACTCTTTGAAACCTATACTTGTCTTGTAGGACACCTTGATGTTACAATGTGTCAAGTATTTCTAGGACTTGTGTTAGTTATATCGGCCCTCGTGACCTATGATTAGCACATCAACAAACCTTTGGTGTTTCAGTTTGTAATACAATATGGCACAGATTCCGAAAGGCTATTGTTATCACCCTATAGGATCCAAATCTTAAAAGTCCATGACATTTTTGGGGCGCGGGACATAACCTCACTATCGGTTGTTGTATGTCGTTTTGTTGCAATAGTGTAAGCCTGTACATCAAGTACAAAATTAAAATATTGAAAAATGGGGTTTTGGATATAGCCCCCTTTTAAAACCTCAGTTTTTGCTTTAGCAAAAAGGGAAAAATATGGTTCATAATAACATTGGTGCACAATTTTTTTTTAAATGTAAAAAATAGATTTCTTCGAGATTATTTTGTTACCTGTAGTAGATTCAATTTAAACATGTAAACAATTAAAAATGCTATATATTTTTTTAAAAAACTCAAAGTTTTGATTTTCTTTTCAACTTGATTAAATTTTGGGAAATTTTAAACCAGTTTTTTCCCCAAAAAAGGTCAATGAAAAAATAAAAAAAAATCTTTTAAAAAATCAAAAATTTTTAAATTTGTTAGCGTAGAAAGCAACATTTTTTAAATCTAGGTGCCCGTTTGGGGCGCCGCAGCCAACCCGGGGGCGCCTACCACTCAAAAAACCTTATACCCCCAACAGAGTTGGGGTGTTTCGAGGGTTTCCTACCGTGATGAAACGTGATGTGAATTTAAAAAAATACAAAAACGAGGGATTTAAAACCTGAAAACACATGCCAAATTTTTTTGGGGGTAGCCCTTTCCTTTTTGGGGGAAAAAAAAGGCTTGAAACTGCTCAAAATTAGTCTGCTACTGCTACTAGCTACTACATCTAATTCGTCATTTTCAATCGGCCCGCGTTCTGCCCAGAGGGGGGGGCTACAAGTTCAATTTTACAGGGACATTAAGGTTGTAGTAAATAGCTCTTTTAAAAAAAAAATTAAAAAGTTTGCTGGAAGGCTCCAAAAAAAGGGTTTTAAAAAAACCCTTTAACATAGGATACAATCGACAAGTAACTATATTTACTTGACACTTTTGACGGTACAAGCAGAGTTAGGCGGGAAAGTCGATACGTAAAAAAATAGCGGACTTTTTAAATTTTTCTTTTTTGTGTAACAAAAAGGGGTGTCATTATACTCTCAAAAACAAATCAAAAAACCGTCCCGGGCCCAGGCCCAATGAGAAAATTTTTTTTTTTTTTTTATAATACAACAGGTGGGTCAAAAGTTCCATTAGGCATAGAACTGATAAAATAAAACTTACTTACATGTTGACAACCTCCCAAACCCTAGGCCAGCACAACCTTTGTTCGAACACTTCCCGCACAAATAACTATTTTGTTTACTAAAAGATAAACAATAGTAGATTTTTCCCACCTGGGCTATACAAAAATGTACGGAAAAAATACCATTTTTTTTTCTTGCAATGTTAGAAAAACCCCTTCCTATATATAAAAACAAAAAAAAAAAAACTGTGCAAATTTTCGATGTTCTTTATAATTTTTTTGATTTACAGGGCTGTGGATGCAGTAAAAGTATAAAAAAAACATTAGTTGGGGCGTTGTTGTAGCATGGGAAATTTTTAAAGGATGTGATTTCCCTAGATTTAACCCATCCTTATCCCGTCGTTATACATGGTTATACCCCCTATACCCGGTTTTACATGAATCCGGGTCTAGTTTTTAAAATCCTATATTTATTGTAATCCCAATAGAAATTAAAAATCAATTTTGAAAAATTTATTATTTTTAACAATAATTTTACAACAGAATTTGAAAAAGAAATGAATCACAATATAACAAAAACTTGTAGAAATACAGCCAAACCAAAACCACTCAAAAGAAATGAGATCAAAAAAAAGGGGCCAAAGTACTCCCCTTCCACTTTGCGCATTTTTTAATTCAAAAGTACAGGCCCCTAACAGCACCCTCGAAACTTGGAAAAAAAATTTCATGTTATTACAATTTGTTTAAAAAAAATTTGGAGAACTATTACTTTTTAAATTAATAATCGCAAATTCTATTTTGCCAAGCTTTTCGGGATGCTGTTAGGGACACTGACGTTTATAAATTAAAAATTGCGCAAATGTGGAAGGGTAATGAGTTTGGGCCCTTTTTTTTTAGATCTCTTTTCTTTTGAGTTGTAAGGTTTGGCTGTATTTCTACAATTTTTGTTATGTGTTTTAAAGGAACTGTCAACAATTGGGTTTTTAATAATTTATATATAGACAACTTTGAAAAATATAAAAAATAACGGTTAATTTGTCTTTTGAGTATTTTTTTCAAACCATTTTCAGTGAACAAACTTTCTCGCGCTTTTTAAAATATTAACAATATTATTGGGGAAGGGGATTAAAAAAGTGGGAAACAGTTATGTGTTTGGCCAATAAGAATCTTCTAGGGGCTTTACGTCTATGCATTCCAGAATCAGTTTCCGGTTCCTTTTGAAGGTAATACTGCAGTAAAAAAAACTGATTTACTTTTTACCCTGTATCAATGGTAACCCAAGCCAACTCACGGCGAATTGCTCTTTTGATCGGTCATGAAAATTGACAACCAGGGGGTAGGAAGGGGGGAGGGGGAAACTCCCCCCCCCACACTGTTGGCTTGGCCCCCCCCCCCCCCAGTGAGGGGGTCAAGCGGTATGGATGCATTTTCTAACTTATAGTGTTGGGGGATTTTTTGGATTTTTACAAAAATGGGGTTGAAAAAAAAGGAAAGGTTTTTTTAAAAATTTTTTAGAAAGATTCAGTAAGAGACGTTTTGCGAGACTAGACTGACATCTGATTTAGCTAAATTAATTATATTTTTTGGGCGTGTTTTTACTCCCCAAAAAGACTGCGACCGATTTCGTCAGGAATCAATCTTTTAATGCAATATTTGCTTCAAAATGTAAAACCCCTTTTTAATAATTAAAATTAGCCTAAAAACTTGTTTCAGGCCCCCTGTCAAAGGGACCTTTAAAAAAAATCTCGCCTTCGGCGAAAAAGCCTTTTGCCCACCCAACCTCGTGGTCAACTTTAGTGTGACCCCCCCACTAAAAAAATAGTTCCCACTGAATCCTAATATTATTTTTATTCTTTTGGTAACGTGATGACCGACTTTATTCTCATCATGGGTTTATAATGATTTAAATATAATGAACTATTTCTTCTTATAATACAGATTATTTTTGTCATAACATCCAATTTACAATCTACTTGATATTATGACATTTGAATATGACAATTTCTAGTCTAGTTAGCAAGTTGGCTACAAACAAACAAGACAATGAACTTTTAAGGGGGCATTATTGAACCTAATTCTAAAATGAAGTAACGGGGCATAAACAGAACATCTCGAGCGCCGTTTTGCTGTTTAGTTCTGTAATTGTGGTTTAAATCGTTATAATACGCTAAACAATGCACAAAACAATTGCTTCAATTTACCAACACAAACCTAATCTCAAGTTAAAACGTATTACAGTGCTCACATCCTCGAATCACGAGTAGCTGGCTACACTTCTCAACCCAAGACCGCAGAGTGCAGTGCGGTTCAGTTTTATTGCCATTAACATAATAGATTGTTACAGCATGATGATACCCTTTCCGGTAGACAGGAAATGGTCAAGTTTTGGGAGTAGAAAATACAAAATAGATATTACAAAATAAGAAATTGCAAATTTCAAACCAAATATAAAATAAGAAGCCTATTCCTAGTTATGTTAAATTTTTACAACATTAAATGATAATAAAATGAGATAAAACAAGCTTTGATTAGATCATAAAAAATAGCTTTAAAAGACAGATATAAACAAATAAATAAATTAATAAATTTGTATTTTAGTCTACCCACTGAGTTATATAACTGATTTTTAGTGGGGGACAGTAAATCAAATCGACCAAGCCAACCCTGTAGGCCTCGACTAAAACGACGAGTGAGCGATAACCAACCAAAGATCGATATTTTTAATATCTTTAATTAATTAATTTAATTAATTTTTAATATTTCAATTTATTTTAAAGTAGTGTGGATAGTGCTGGATCATTTAGATATTCCTCTATAGTGTAGAATGGTTTCTTTAGTGCGGAATGTTGGCAAAGCTGGAGTGCGGATACCAACTGTGGGAAGGTAAAACTCTCGTTTACATGATTTATTTGCGTGATTTGAATATTGTTTGGATTACCGATAAGTTTCACTTTCCCTGGGTTAACATGGGGGGTTCACATGATTTGCATTCCTGATACGGTTCATGTTATTGCTTCATTACCTAGTTCAGTGACTTTTTTACCATTGTTTCGTAAAATTCTTTATTTTTGAACTTTAAATTATTTTTTCTCATTGAAAAAAGGCGGTTTTTTGATTTTTTTCAGTGTACTTTTTTTCCCAGAAAACAAAACCTTTTTTTTTTATTTTTAAAAAATGATCACAAATACAAAATTAAATTGCTTGACAAAGTAAAATTTTTTCGATTAGTTTACTATAGAGCCCTTTATTTTGGCTGCCCTAACATATAGTCGTTAGTATATTTAAAATATCGACACATTTGTGAAAAAAGTTGAAATTATCATTTAAAAATTCTATAAATTTACGAGTTAAAACAAAAAAAAACTATACAATGAGTTCCACGTGATCTTTGTTGAGTACGAGCAATGTACGCGGTCTTTTTGTCATTAAAAATGAATAAATGTTGTTATTTGTTACGTAGATTGTGATGACAGCTGGTGTTTTTTTTTGTCATGTTTGACCATGGAGTTTTAAATAGTACTGTCAAATTCTATAGTTTGACTATGATAACTAAATAACAGTTTAAATGTCCTATAATTATTATTGTTAATATTTTTTACAAAATAAATTATATAAAGTTTTACGTTGTTGGAAGCCGCTTTGAGTCAGGAATGCCCGGGAGCGGTTTGACGATGACCTTAGAAAAAGTATCGAGATAGCAACCTCTTAGGGTAAAACACCCCACTCAATCCCCAACTTTGGAGTAACTGCCACAGCAGTCCTCTACAAAGCATGCGAGGTGTCATGGGACTCCGCGACCTCTTATAGTCGTTCCGATAGGTAAAATTATTCGCTCAAACGGGGTGGCAAAGGTTCACGCATACCATTCGATTCCCAACACCCACAGCTATCATTTTAAGCTTGATTAACTCAACATTTCGTTCGCCTTCATAGCGTCGCGACTCGCGACGCTATGAACACGACCGACGCTCAATTTTTTCGTCCGCGCAGTGACAACTTAAATATTAAATTTCTTTGTTATAAATGCACTTACAGACATCATCTTTATGTCCATGTTTTCACCATTAATCACGTTTTAATAAAGTGTACTTGTTATACGTCCAAATACATAAATATAGTCTGTTTCATGATCAAATAGACCTCAAGATGCGTTTTTTTAAGAATACGCACTGCTTTCGTTTGATGGCAAAGGTAGAGTTTTTTCAAAAATGATTATTCAAATGCTCAATGTAATAGTTAATGATGTTGGCAACAAATAGCTATCTTGAATTTGGTCATAAATATTACAGATACACTGTAAATAATAAAATACCTAAAGCTGCGCGCGGCACCCGACTCTGGAAAAACGTCCCAGCAAACACGAATTGATGGGCCCTAAATGGCCCGCAAGCGGCTGGCCAGAACTGAACTGGCCAGCCGCTTGCGGGCCGGCATCTTTGGCCAGTAACGGCTCGCTCTGATTTTGTCCCACCGGCCATCAACCGGCCGTCACTTGTGGCTCACTTCCGGCCCGCAAGCGGCTGGCCAGTTCAGTTCTGGCCAGCCGCTTGCGGGCCACTTATGGCCCATCAATTCGTGTTTGCTGGGAAATCATTGGGACCAGCGCGATCTGGTATCTAAATATGTAAACAAAAAATTAAAATAATAAGTATAATTGTTATTATATCGGTGTTACATAGGTATTTCGTCTTAATTTCTGACACCAGTCGAATATCTGTAGGTTGATACACAACATGTATTAACTGCAAGTAATTATAAAGTTTCAAGTTTGGTGTCTCGAACTCGGTCCAGCAGGGCGACTCTCCATCTGTAAGCCTAGCCTCTAACCGTTGCACCACGGAAGAAGCTTGATGTGTTGAGGGAATAATCACCTATACATACAAAAGCAAATTGACTTTCACTGGTTGGGTGATTGTTAAAATATGTTTAGCCAGAAGACGGTTTTTCTAGTGATGAGCCAACACATTAACACTGGTGGCCAACCGGCAGCCGGCAAATGATGGCCAGCCATCTTCACGCCTGTGGCGGCAAACAACAGCGACACGGCAGCGGCCAACCATCACTGGGCAGGTTACTAGAATGTTGTGGCCAGCCGTGCGTAGGGTTACGAGTGATGGTCGAACACTTTTCCTCTGCTGGCCAACCGACAGCCGGGAAAGTGGTGGCCAGCCATCTACACGCCTGTGGCGGCAAAACGACTAAAACACGACAGCGGCCAACCAACACGGGCTGGGGTTATTTTGTTCTGGCCAGCCTTCAGACGGTATGCCAGTGACAGCCTGACACCCTTTTCACTGCTGGCCGCCAGTGGCCACAGTGGCCAGAAGTGCCAGCACGCAGCCATCACTCTACCGTAACTTATGTGTTTGCTGGGGTACTATATCACTGTAAATTTCCTTCAAATTTAAAAGTATTCATTATTTTCACTCTTGAACGCAAATAAAGCAATCAGGATTAGGATAAAAATGTAATTCAAACAAAAAGTACAGTCAGTTTCCAAAAATGGGTCCCTGCTATATATTTTTAAGAAAATGAACTTTTTGCAAAGACTTGTCCAGTGGATATTTTTAGTTGTATATTAGATATAAAATAATCCCCTATCTGGATAAAACAAAGCATGATATCTTTTTTGGCGATTATGGCTATGCAACTAGTTGAATTCTTGAAAAAAAATATGTGTCAAAACGGTGACACTCAATATTTTATTTCACACTTTCCCACTTCAATGCCGAATAACTTACTTTAAGCATAACGTTTAAGCGTTTTTAAAATTTATTCTGAGAGTATCTTACCCAAGCAAAAGCATTGTTCCCGGGGAAAATATAAAGAATATGTAGGTATAGACTGTTCCAAAAAGTGGGTCCCTAAATGTATAATTAGTAAATAAATTAGTATTTATATATAAAATTGTATAAATTGTGCATTTGTCATTACAACAATTACACCATGTCCATTTTACATTTTTTAGCCATTAATATACCATTACATTAAGACCCCAATATAATAGTAGACATAAAGGCAATATAACTGTAAAATAAAAAATAGAAAACCCTCCAAACAGTAAATGCAGATTGCTGCATGCAGTTTTTCAGGTTCGAGTGCATAATGCCAAATCATACCGTTATTTATCATTTTTATGAATATTTAGTAATTATTGTTGCTACAAAAAAAATGACGCAAACGTTATTATTTATAAGATAAATAATAAATAAAGAAGTCCAGTCTGTTCCAATTGTGTTGTCAGAGAACTCATTTTGCTTCAAACATTGTTATATAATGTCTATCTTTCTCTTTTTCAAATCCCTGCAGTAGCCTATAGCATAGACATTTTGTAAGAAAAGGATATGCATATTTCGATACGTGAAATGTAAAATTTATAAAATTAAAAAAATATTTTTTCAATCACTTTCTGAGTCGATGTTTTCTTCGTTCTCATCCTCTCTTGTACTGACATCAGAATTGTACAAGTCTGTATTTTGCACATGTCGTACGACGAAGATAATTACGCAATCAAAACATGACTATGGAAGACATTGGCGTGAACAATTGCATACTAAGAGTTACAGCACACAGTTGGAGCTGGTTCAATGCTCAACCATATCTCAAAAAACCGGGGTTTAGCTTCTGAAATGGGTTGATATTTTCCCATCCATGCAACTCTGGAGGAGGTTTTTTTGAAAAGGATTCCATGGCTCATTTCCCTATATCAGACTGAGTGTTTGCACGGTTGATGTATATATGAAGTGCGTCCTTACAAGGTGGGAGAAAATTTATGTTCTATAGTGCCCCTTTTTTCGTGCAGAACAACGAACAACGACTAGCGCAAATCTTTTTATTTGTTATGCTATCTCCTCCAAAAATATTACACACAAACTCTTCTACACCATCCATTGTTTCTATTCTACAATTCTTCGAAAATTGTGGAACTGAATGTTATCGGTACACTAGACTGAATTGACAACGTATAATCCTTTATCGTAGCAAGAAGCTTATACTAGAATTATATTTCATGCTAATCACGCGACAGGAGCGGGATATGAAGACTTTGTTATTATTTGTGACGACACGGATGTCGCCATATTGACCCTTTCTCCCATTTGCCTTCAATCAACCAAAAGGTTAACTACACTGATGTTCACTGATGTCCAAGGAGCACTTGTGGCAGAACCTATAACATGTGCCATGTTAGTTTTGTGACATCAGCAAGGCTCTTCGAGGCACGAGATTTCTTCATGGTTTTTAAGTGTTTTAGCAAAATGTTTGTTAGTGTCGACGCCTTTTTCTTCTTGATGAATGTAATTATGACGACGATAAAAAAAAATTTAAATAAATACATAAATAAATATAATGTAAAAAATAAAAATAAACATTGTTTGTTATTTGTCTGAAATTAAAAACTAACCTTGTAGCCTATTTTTGTTCAAGAAATCTCTTATCTTAAAAAACGGGCACTCTTCAAAGGCGAAAATTTGGAAGACGTGAAAATCTTACATAGTACGCTATGGGGCGAAACATGCAACACACTTCTCGGGATGCACGCATTATCTTGATGTTATACATGTTAGCGCTTTTGAAGGAAAAGGAAAGATAGCTGCAAGCAAAATAATACTCGGACAAACTTTTGATGTGAATCCCGAAACAATGGATGTGTAGAAGAGTTTGTGTATAAACTTTATGGAGGAAAAGCATATAAAAAGTAAACGATTTGCGCTATTCGTTTGTTCTGCACGAAAAGGGGAACCATAGAATCTACCTTTGTCCCTCCTTGTAAAGACGCACTTCATAAACACATCAAACGTGCAAACTATCAGTCAGATATAGGAAAAGAGCCTTGGAATCCTTTCTAGGAATAAATCCTCCAGAGTTACATGATGGAAGATATCAACCATTTCTGAAGCCTCGCCGGTTTCAATTTGACTAGAGATAGCCATTATATAAAACAATGTTTGAAGCAAAATGAGTTCTCTGCAAACGAATACTGTGAACAAACTGTACTTCTTTATTTATTAACTATCTTCAAAAAATACGTTTGCGTAATTTCTTATTGTGAAACTTTAATCACTAAATTAAAAATTTAATTAATATCGGCCCATTTCCCAAACTAAGTCGGGTAGGGGGGGGGGACTTTTCCCACCACATTCTTGGCTCCCCGGGCTTATCCATGGGCTACCCATGCCTGGCGCTTCTTCCACATAATTTATTCTTCCTCTGCATCATCTTTCTTCCTCGTCACTGTCTTCTTCCCTCAGGGACCTCCACCAGTTTTTGCCATATTTTTCGTTCTTTCCGTTCATTTTCCGGGTTTAAATCCTTTCCCAACTGCATTTCTCCTTTTTGAAATCCATTGCTATAATGTCTTCCCATCTCAGTCTGGGCCTCCCTCTTTTTCTCTGTTAGTTTCCTGCGTCCCTTGTTCATATTGCATCTTCGGAATCCTGTTGTTTTGCATGCTCTTCATGTGTTTCCAAAACCCCTCTCAGCCTTTCTTTCCCTAGCTTAAAGTTTAAAAATCTCTACTCTTAGTTCTTTCCTAAACTTCGTGCTCCTCATCTTATCAATCTTCGTAACTCCCGTTACACTCCTTAAAAATTGCAATTCCGCACCTTCCCAAATTTTTTTTTCCTTCTTTACCCCCAACTGGACATGTCACTGCACCATATGTGAGTACCGGTTACAAAATATGCTTGAATATTAAAAGTTTAAAAAATATTTTTAATATCCGGTAAGTAACGGTACGATTTTTCATTATGCACTCGAGCCTTGAAGCTGCATGGCAGCAATCTGCATTTACTGTTTGGAGGGTTTCTATTTTTTTATTTGACAGTTATATTGCCCTTTTTGTCTTTTTTATTTGATGTAATTACATAAATAGCTAAACAAAGTACATGTACATGGTGTAATTGTCGTAATGACAAATGTACAATGAATACAATACGTATATAAATATTTATTAACTAGTTATACATTTAGGGACCCACTTTATGGAAACGTCTATAACTACATATTCTTTATATTTCCCTGTAACAATGCTTTGCTTATATAAGATACATCAAAATAAATGTTTTAAACGCTTAAAACGCTATGCTTAAAGTAAGTAATTTGACATTGAAGTGGGGAAGTGTGAAAGAAAATATTGAGTGTCACACGCTGTGACATATATTTTTTCAGGGAAATTTAACTATTTGTACAGCTATAACCGCAAAGAATGGTTATCAGGTTTTTGTTTTATCCCAGCTAGGAGATAATTATATCTAACCCTACAACTATAATCATATCCACTGGACAATTGTCTTTGCAAACCGTCAAATTTCTTAAAAATATATAGCAGGGTCCCATTTTTGGAAACTGACTGTACTTTTTTGTTTGAAAATTACATTTTTATCCTAATCCTGATTTGCTTTATTTGCGTTCAAGAGTGAAAAATAATGAATTAACTTTAATTAGAAGGAAATTTACAGTGATATAGTACGTTTTTCCAGACTCGGGTTTCCCGCGCGCAGCTTTAGTATTTTATTATTTACAGGTGTATCTGTAAAAATTTATGGCCAAATTCAAGATAGCTATTTTGTTGCCAACATCATTAACTATTACATTGAGCATTTGATTAATCATTTTTGAAAAAACTCTACCTTTGCCATCAAACGAAAACAATGCGTATTCTTAAAAAAACGCATCTTGAGGTCTATTTTATCATGAAACGGACTGTATTTATGTTTTTGGACGTATAACAAGTACACTATATTAAAATGTGATTAATGGTGAAAACATTGACATAAAGATGATGTTCTGTCAGTGCATTTATAACAAAGAAATTTAATATTTAAGTTGTCACTGTGCGGACGAAAAAATTGAGCGTCCCGGGCGTGTTCATAGCGTCGCGACGCTTGAAGGCGAACGAATGTTGAGTTAATCAAGCTTAAAATGATAGCTGTGGGTGTTGGGAATCTAATGGTATATGTGAACTTTTGCCACTCCGATTGGACAATTCTCGTGAATTTGGGGGGCTATCGGAACGACTATTATGTGTGTGCACACCGTACCTCGGCCGTTGCTCAGTGAAGCGATCAAAATGATCCAGTTCGGTTCAAAACAATAGAAATGCTAACGAGGTTGATGTTATCTTCCGTTCGGCGGCTTTTGTTGCGCGAGCGTAATTATACAGTCCTGACGTCCACATTGACAGTAAACTGATCGGTCACAGGAATTATGTGGTTTCCCGACAGGCATGGTAGCCACACAATACACGCGTGTTGCTAATCAGCGATACCAAGAACTGTCCGTGATTGGAGGCCATCGTTCAAGACAGGAACGCAACGGCCATGTAGGCCCGGTAGGGGTAGCCACACGAGCTTCTACACACCCTGACAAGTATCCCGCCCGGGAGGGGTAGCCACACGAGCTTCTACACACCCTGACAAGTATCCCGCCCGGTAGGGGTAGCCAAATGCATGAGCAGCAATCACATAGACAGATCAAGGGATTAAACAACTACGGGCCGTTCCAAATTTAAAATCTAAGCTCTCAGTTGGCACACAGCTATTCGCTCCGCCAGGATGAATCCGACGTATATGACATTGTACATAGTTGTCCATTAAGCATACATGTACAGCCCTACAGTCGTAGATTTTCGATTTTTAAGAAAATCCAGAAATCTGGAAATTAATTTTATTTTTCAAAATTATTTTAAAATAATTTCTTGATAAGAGTTTTTGTAGAGCCCTATGTTTCCGCTTCCTTGCCAACTACTCAAGATATTGTTAACAACTGTGGTGTCAGTCGGCCGAGCGAACAGGAGTTTGCTTAAAACGTTTGTCCTATATATATTATCCTCTTAACTTACAACTATCCCCCCTTTCCCCCCTGTTTTGTTGAACAAGTGACTGGCAAGCAAGTGCAGTTAGTTATTTGCAGTAATTTATATTATTTTAATTGATTCCATGTAAAAATTTAAATTTTATTTAAACTGAATTGTAATGTTATTTCTAATACCGTACATATCTTGGCTATGTATATGCTGTGAGTTGTGTGTGTCACACACGTGCACTATGTGTTAAGACTATGTCAGCTGGCAGAATATCCCTCGTTTCTCTATTATCAAACACCAGAATCTTATATAAAATACTCAACAAACATGGAAAGTCAGGGAAATGAAACTTGGCTGTCACAGTAGGGAAACTAACAATAAACTATTGTATTTGCAGTTCACATGTAATGATGTGCAGATTTATTTAATAGTGATATCACCGAGGAAAATCGTTTGAGAAATATAAATCAATTGATTAGGGAAAGTCGGGGAAGTGGATATAACTTTTTATTAGGAAACCTATCTTTGATTTAAAGTAGTATAACTTTATTTAATCTTAGTCAAACTAAAAGAAAGTCCTGCTTTTCATCATTATGTTGCCTTTCGACACAGAATTGTATTTATTTTATTAAATTGCAATAATTTCTCTACATGGTACATTTTAAGTGGGAAAAATTAAATGGAGTAAAATGAAGGGAAAAATGAGAATGAAGTGTGATGTGATGTATGAATCATTAAGTACAATCATGATTTTGACAAATATGGATTATGCTTGTTCGAAACCGTAATATTCCTGGGTGACCTATTAACTTTTATTTTTTAAATATTTTTTCGAGACTTCGTGGATTTGGAATGTTTTTATATAAGTTTTCGTTGCGTAAGAGTAATGCTAGATTATGACTAGAAGTATTACGTGAAAATAGCGTTTTGTGAATAGATGCTACAAAGCGCAATTTTTTCACTTAAAACTAAGGTTTTCTAGTCCCATTTTATTTTATTTTCCATAGGGATAGTTAGTTTTTTCACATTTTTTTGCATTGATATTGATTCAACCTTGATGACATAATTTCAAAATAATAATATGAAAAATCTTCATAAATAAGTTTTTGAAGGTAGCCAAAAAAATAGTTGCTACAAAACGCTATAAAATGACACTTGAAAATGCTATTTTTACGTACCTCTATTTATGACTAACATTAATGAGACCACAGTTCTGTCATTAAAACGAAAACATATCAAATTAAATAGGCCTTTGAAAATAAATCGTAGCTTGAGTCATTAAAAGTTGTCAAACGTCAGTAAAGGCGAGCTAGCTCAGTGTGTAGTCAATAACACACGGTTGTCTTTATTTAGTTGATAACAGCAACAAGTGCAATGAAAGCACATGGTTAATAAAGCTGTTGTGTCATGTGTATCAACTTCCAGGCTTCACTTTCGTCATGATCTTATAAGTGGACCCGCATGTGTGCGTGCGTGCACCACTTTCTAATCATTAGCTCAAACCAAGAGATTCGGCTCAACGATAAAGCAATTTAATTATTAATTAGGTATTTCACGTGAGAGTTTTTATTACGCAGAGGATTTAAACTCTAGACAAAAGTGTGTAGCCAACAGTTTATTGTGAACGCACATTCTTCCTATTGTTATATACATTTACGAGTTTAGGCGCTCAGCTTTCTGTGTTTTTTTCGGGCAAACGGTTAATAAAATCGGTATCATATTTCACACGAACGTTAATAAAGAATAAATCTATGATATTATCTTGTACGCGTATTCCTAAATTATTTCATTGATTTTGAATTAAAAAATCGTGAAATCTCCGTAATTTACTCAATTTTGGTGAACTTTGGGATTTTATTACAAGTGTATAGGTTTTTTACTCTAATTTGCATACTGAATAGCAACGTTTAAATCAATGTGAACTCGCAGGTTAATTAAGTTTTGTCGTAAGATAAACGGTTTGGAGGGAATTTCCAGAATTGAAATCGATGTTTAGGACTTCCCATTTTTTCACGTTTTGGCCTCATGTCTCGCAGTGGATCTTTAAGGCTTATTTCTTGCAACCAAGTGTGGATATCAATATAAAAGTTCACGTTTTGGCCTCATGTCTCTCAATGGATCTTTAAGGCTTATTTCTTGCAACCAAGTGTGGATATCAATATAAAAGTTCACGTTTTGGCCTCATGTCTCTCAATGGATCTTTAAGGGCTTATTTCTTGCAACCAAGTGTGGATATCAATATAAAAGTTCACGTTTTGGCCTCATGTCTCGCAGTGGATCTTTAAGGCTTAATTATTGCAACCAATTGCAGATATCAATACTAGGAAAACGCTTAAGTCCCGCCGCGTTGTTGGATGAGCGTAATTGGTGCATTGAGTTGTTAAGTGTTATGCGGATTTTCTGTTGTACTGTGAAAAAATCATTACTTAGTTGATTTTTTTAAAATTAATTTAAATTAAATAAAAAATAAACTTTAATTTTAATTTTTTCTAATTATTCGTAATTTAAAAAAGAAAAAAAATCGTAAAATTTCGATTTTCATAACAAATAATTTTTCGATTGCGCTCAGATTTCACACGAATATATAAATTTAAAAATTAAGGTTCTGTGAAAAATCATTACGATCGGATAAAGCATGTAGGTGCTATAAGCCAAAGAAATTTGAAAATAAAAAAAATTCCAAAAATTGCGATTTTTTAAAGAAATTTATCTTTCGATAACGCTCAAAATTCACACGAATATATCAATTCATAAAATAAAGGTTGTGTGAAAAAATTATTACAATCGGACAAAGCATGCAGGTGTTATAAATCGAAGAATTTTGTTAAAAATCGAAAAAAAATCGTAAAATTGCGATTTTCATGAGAAATAATTTTTCGATCGATTTTTCCCCCCGTGCAGTTCTTCGTTCAGAGATTTCATAGACCTCCATAAAATTTCATCGCAATTGGAGTATTGGTTTAGCCGGAATCGTGTTCACAGACACAAAAAAATACAAAAAAAAAAAGAAAGAAAAAAAAAAAAAAAAAAAAAACATTCCGGATTTTTTTCTCCAGTGTAGTGAAATGGAATCTTCGCTTCGCTCGCTACGCTCGCTACGCTCATCCAATAAAAGTTCACGTTTTGGCCTCATGTCTCTCAATGGATCTTTAAGGCTTATTTCTTGCAACCAAGTGTGGATATCAATATAAAAGTTCACGTTTTGGCCTCATGTCTCGCAGTGGATCTTTAAGGCTTATTTCTTGCAACCAAGTGTGGATATCAATATAAAAGTTCACGTTTTGGCCTCATGTCTCGCAATGGATCTTTAAGGCTTATTTCTTTCAACCAAGTGTGGATATCAATATAAAAGTTCACGTTTTGGCCTCATGTCTCTGCAATGTATCTTTAAGGCTTATTTCTTGCAACCAAGTGTGGATATCAATATAAAAAGTTTCACGTTTTGGCCTCATGTCTCTCAATGGATCTTTAAGGCTTATTTCTTGCAACCAAGTGTGGATATCAAATAAAAGTTCACGTTTTTGGCCTCATGTCTCGCAATAGATCTTTAAGGCTTATTTCTTGCAACCAAGTGTGGATATCAATATAAAAGTTCACGTTTTGGCCTCATGTCTCGCAGTGGATCTTTAAGGCTTATTTCTTGCAACCAAGTGTGGATATCAATATAAAAGTTCACGTTTTGGCCTCATGTCTCCAATGGATCTTTAAGGCTTATTTCTTGCAACCAAGTGTGGATATCAATATAAAAGTTCACGTTTTGGCCTCATGTCTCCAATGGATCTTTAAGGCTTATTTCTTGCAACCAAGTGTGGATATCATATAAAAGTTTCACGTTTGTGGCCTCATGTCTCGCAATGGATCTTTAAGGCTTATTCTCTGCAACCAAGTGTGGATATCAATATAAAAGTTCACGTTTTGGCCTCATGTCTCGCAATGGATCTTTAAGGCTTATTTCTTGCAACCAAGTGTGATATCAATATAAAAGTTCACGTTTTGGCCTCATGTCTCTCAATGGATCTTTAAGGCTTATTTCTTGCAACCAAGTTGTGGATATCAATATAAAGTTCACGTTTTGGCCTCATGTCTCTCAATGGATCTTTAAAGGCTTATTTCTTGCAACCAAGTGTGGATATCAATATAAAAGTTCACGTTTTTGGCATCCTGTCTCTCAATAGATCTTTAAGGCTTATTTCTTGACAACCAAGTGTGGATTCAATATAAAGTTCACTGTTTTGGCCTCATGTCTACAATGGATCTTTAAGGCTTATTTTCTTGCAACCAAGTGTGGATATCAATATAAAAGTTCACGTTTTTGGCCTCATGTTCGCAGTGGATCTTAAAGGCTTATTTTCTTCGCAACCAAGTGTGGATATCAATATAAAAGTTCACGTTTTGGCCTCATGTCTCGCAGTGGATCTTTAAGGCTTATTTCTTGCAACCAAGTGTGGATATCAATATAAAAGTTCACGTTTTGGCCTCATGTCTCGCAGTGGATCTTTAAGGCTTATTTCTTGTAACCAAGTGTGGATATCAATATAAAAGTTCACGTTTTGGCCTCATGTCTCTCAATGGATCTTTAAGGCTTATTTCTTGCAACCAAGTGTGGATATCAATATAAAAGTACTTGATTAACATTCATGCAACATTTGGTGATGACATTGCTAACCGTTCAGCAGAAATCATCAACACCTGAGCGCGCGCATTTGAGTTGGGCCAAGCCCCTTTCTAATATCCTGACCAACATGTGTCATATGTCGACTGGGTGAGCGTAATAGTACGCAAATATCAGCATAAAAACACAATTAGCTACATTGAAACCACATTTAAACCCGCAGGCACGTCGCGGTAACGACTTTGGTCTAGAAAGCAAGTGTGTAAGCTTATTCAGCAATAAACAGCAGCACAAGCGAACTAAATACAAATTGTAAATGTTGAGCAAGAAGCTCTTTTATATGGAACACGATCTTCTGGACAATAACCAGTTGACTTTTGAATAAGTCTGTGCGGCCACGAAAATATAATCTCCAAAATAACTATAAAACATAAGTTTTGGAATAGAAACTTGGAAACTTAGATTCTAGGGATATCACACAGAATGAACACAGATTGTGCAAAATATGATCATTGAATAATAGTAAATAAAATAAATAAAATATAAACAAATAATCATCAGTATTTTGAGAAGAGCAAACAAAAAATCGTGCATGCATACTCCCAATATTGTGGCACTTTCAAAGCATTTTTGTGGATCGTAAAACAATGTATACCAGTTAGATTGTTGATATTTTTACTGCACTTTACACGTACCCGTTACTTGGACATGAAATATTTTTTAAAAGAGTTTTTGAATATCTTGCGTTGTACGATTTTTTGTATTTTCTGGTACAAATACCCTCAGCTAATCGGAAAACGCAAAAAAATCAACGTAAACAAGATATTAGAAATAGGCATTTCAAAATATCACAAGTGCTATTCACAGGTAAGCTATGATAGATATCTAACAACCCTCTCGAAACCTTTTGATAAAACGATCCACAAAATTGCTTTAACCCTTTATAGGTTAGTGGTACACATAGTTACCACTTTCTTTCAAAATCTACACAATTAAATCTGTTAGTTTTTCATACTGTACACCCGGTCAAAAAGCTGCTTTGTTTTGTTCTGAATTGATAGCATTTTTCCTTACTAAATTCTAATGATTAGAACGATTTTTATAATTGATCAAAAATCGAATTGTGTATAAAAACACAAAAATACACAAATTTCCGGGATGTCCCGGATATTTTGTTTGCTTGTAGTAGATTCAATTTGAACATGCAAAAAAAAATTGCAAAAAAACGAAAACTTGCAAAAAAAATCTATTTTTTGAAAATTTACTCAAATTGTGGATTTTTTAAAAACTTTGATAGCAATTTGGATTTCAAAATCATCATTTATTTCCTAAAAGATCAAGGAAAAAAATCAAAAAAAATTCTAAAATTCAATAAAAAAATCACAAATTTCAAATTGTTAAGGTAGAAAGAAAAATTATGGATAAAAAGTTTTGCCCTATAAAGGGTTAAAAAGCCGCAATATTGGGAGTATGCATGGACGAAAAAACTTGTTCGAAAATTGTATTTTTGTCATCTCAAAATACTATTTATGACGATCTTACTCCAAAACTACTTTTTTATAGTTATTTTGAAAAACATATTTTCGTTCATAGTAACTGTTCATAGTTTATTTTTTGTAGTAAGATCACAAACTCTGATTCGGGATGTTCGGATTCTAATCGAGTCTAGACCAGCAATCCTGACTGAAGTTTTTTACGAGACTTTCCTCAGTCTTTTGCAAATACAAGGTTTTGAGTTCTCAAAACAACCCTCGGACATTCCTTCACAATGATTGTGGTAGCACCAATATACTCAGTAAGATATCTAAACAGGAGCACTGGGCAACTGTTTAGCTGCGATCGCTTAGCCGGTTCCCACTCGAACACCGAAGATATGCAACCTCGGGCGTGGTCAGGGGTTGTTGGGTGACCGCTCTGCCCTACCTACCGCTGGTAGAGCAGACGGAGGGTTCGAAAGCTTGTGTAACGGCTTCGTTCTCCTCGACGTCTGCTCGGCAGCTCGGGTTAGTGGAGGAACCTATTATGACTGTTAAGGTTACACCGTCCTTTCGGATAGGACGTAAAGCCGTTGGTCCCCTTGGTACTTTTCGAAAGTAGGCTACGTGCCGGTACCGGGTATCTTCTCCTCCCTTCTATATTAAATTTGCTCTAGTGGATAACATTATCCATTGCAAATAGAGAATTAATGAAAAAAAATATTTCGAAAAATAATTTTAAAATATTATTATTCCCTACTACGAGCGCATCATCGCGTGACCGACTGACTGACCTTGAGTACTGGCGACGACGCCGTCTGGTAGTTCTCCCTGGGGATCCACCCCAAGGTCGCGGGGACTCCCGCTCTGAGACGGGGCATGGCGATGATGATCCGGTCGGCCGTGACCGTCAGCCCGGTGAAGACCACGTTCTCGGGGGTGTACGACTCGGGGGGGAAGTCGGAGGGGAAGTCGAAGGTCAGCTGGTTCCACTGGTTGACGACCTCGAGCGTCTGCGCGCTGAGGGGGGCGGGCTTAGCAGCGCGCCAGCAGGGCTAGCCACAGGGCGGAGACCATCCTGAAACAGCAGGCAACCGATATGTCATAATGCGCCACGCTTGCCTAGAAGATTTAGTGAGGAAAGTCCCATGCTGGTCAGAACCAGCAACAGGTATTTATAGGGGGAGGAAAGGGGGGGGGTCTCACGTCGTCTTTGTCATCGTTCGTGTTGTCATGGTCGTTACGTCATCGTCGGGAAGGTCGTCAAGGGAAGGGGGAAGGTACTCTTGGTCACGACTATGTGATGATTACACAAACTTTCATTTTTCATTACAGAATTATTTCAATTACGATTATGCTTCAGTGTGGGAAATAATAATGATAGTCTAATCTATTTTTTATTCTTCCAAATGAAAACCGAAAGTGTAATTCGGTTGACACAAATGCTATAATTATTATACACGAACGAAAGCAAAGACGGTGAAAGGAAATGTGACTGCAGTAATAAGGAATACACAAATGAACATTTTAAATTGAGGCGAATTAAGATTGAGTTTCGTCATCGTGCTCGCTAATAATAGAGTTGTCTGAGTGAACATATTCCTTCCTGGTTCCTGGCTAGAGCCCTGGCGTAGGCAATCCTGACTGAAGCCCGGGAATCACAAGGATTTATCTGCTCGTACAGCGCCATGTTGCTTGAATCTCTCCATCCACAGTTATCAATAATACACATTTAAACACTTGACTCAAACAATTGACACCATTTTTATACCAATGATGATGTATTTTATTGCTGAGTGGTGATATAAGATAGTAAAGGGCAATTTAAAAAGCTTGCCTTATGCGGGATTTGAACCCACGTCCTCGTAGAGCCATACGCTTAGGACCAGCGCCGTAAACGTAAGTGCCACCGCGGACGGCTTTTGGACCAAAAGAATATTTACTCTGTTTTGCCCAATTGCAAATATTCTAACGGAATGTGGTACTAGTTAAAGTTTCACTACCTTGTTTATGGTTAGGTTACTTTTCCTCGATATACACTATGTCAGTGTCTGGAACCGTTGTAACGGATGTGCACTCTTTAGTTGGTCAATAAAACATTGACTATGTATACACAACTTTACAAATAGTTATTACAAGTAATAAATTAACTTAACTTTGTATAATTACAAATATAACATGTTTCATGTAGTGAAAGTGCATTATTTTATGACATGTTGTCTTATTGAGTGTATCGGCTAATAAGGTAAAGGCCAGTGCATTGCACACATGGTCTAGAAATACAATGTATGTGCGGGCATGCGACTCTGATTGGCATTGGTATTACTCACATTCGTATCAATTAAGAGATATTTATCGAGGAATGTTCAAACTTCTCCATATGAATTTACATACATGTAGGGTGTGTCATGTTCCTGCCAGGGTGATCGTGTACTAGCACTGTGCCACTTCCTGTTAGAAGCCCATGGGATGGGCTAGGAACCTGCAAAAGGTTGTAGTAAGCAGATGACGTTACCGGCCGGTGGATTGCAGCCAATCATCGGGCCCCAATTTAAAATATTGATCGCTCATTGGCCCGATGAGGAACAACTTTACAGCAGCTTCATCAGTTAGGTTCAAGAACAAGCCAGGTGGCTTTAAGTGTTTGGCGAAAATGAAGGGTACCTACCTACCATCTTGTATATCATTATAAATGTTGGTTATACTATTTAATCAAAGTTGTATGTTAAACCTGAATTTTGTACTACTTATCACAAATGGTGAAAAATAAGAAAAAAGAAAACTACTGTCATGATACGAGTCCATAGATTGTTATGAAGTGTATGATATATGTACGACATGATATTTGTGTATAAATCTATTTTATTTTACGAATTATTTCATCACACCACCACCCCATCACTGTTAGGTTAAAAATTTAATAATTGTTCATAAAATATAATTGAACATATTATTCAGTTGCATTGTAATTACAGAGGCTGTTTTTGTGGTCGTTTCATATTTTCGATTGTACGTTTTTCTTGAAAATGTCGAGGAAAGATGTCACCGAAACGTTGAAAACAGCTCTATAGTTTGATTACCCATAAATATAACATAAGTAACTTAGTAACATTATAATACAAGTGTAGGATCTTTTAAGGACATTGTTTGGGTGTAGACACATGCAGCACTCTGCAGACTAGGAACCATAGCATATGGGTGTCCGCATGGTACCCTCTAAACACAGCGGACCGGAATGAATGAATTTATCGCCTTGTGGTCAGACCGTCAATGTTAATTAAACCAAATTGACACCGCAAACAATGGGTAATTAGGGAAGATTTAATTCTAATTCCCCAGCCAAGTGGGCATCCTGCCGTGGTATTCTCTTCAGCCCCCGCGTCCGTATCGTCGCGATGAACCACGTGTCCCAACACGCTTTAATATTTTCTTATAGTGGTATTGAACAGATTAGTCGAATTCCGTTTGAGATACAAAATACAAACAAAACCTACAACTTTCGTTTTCTGACATCGCAGCTGGATGTATGTGTAGGAAGTAAAGGGACGTCCGGTCCGCTTGTCAGAGTTGCCTCTCTGAGACTGTGTGTTATGTATGTGCCTTGTGCACCGGTTATTCTTGCTGACGACGACTAAGCTAGGTCATTTGGGCCAAAGTTCTACTTGGATCCTTCTGCTTCTCATGCACTGGGTAATCAATTACATTCTTAATCCATCTGACTTCGACTAAAACTGTACACGAACAGACAAGTTTATATAATTCAATTGTATTTTATATAAGTAATAATACGAAATCAGTTTTGAGTTTCTACTTCAAACCATCATTCATGACCGCGCCCTTATTTATAATTGAATTGCGGCATCTTATACTATTCAGATTGATTATACAATACCGAAAAAATGAAAGTAGCTCATGCATAACGCGAAATAAAAAATGAAAAACGAAATCTAATACAACAAAAAAGTCTTCCTGCACAAAAACATGAAAAACCGGAGTATATTTTTTGTTTCGCAGATATGTTGGTGTTTTAGTGAACATGTGAGGCAGTTGGAAAAAATCACTGATCATTAATTTTGATTTTTGATGATCTAAAGTTAAAAGTGTTATATGAAGTATAGGGAAATCCAGACATAACGCTCGGCGCGCTTAAACCTTACCCTTCGAAACCAACGCTCGGTTTCCGTCGAGACCGGCAATCCTGACTGAAGATTTTTCTCAAGGTTTCCTCAGTCGTTATATGCGAATGAAAGGGATGAGTCCTCTTAAATCAGTCCTCGGACATCCATCAGAATAAAACACAAAATACCTTGTTAGAGACACCTGAAGAGCGGCATGCATTGCACCCTGGGCAGGTTTCTATACCTGAACCAGGACTCGAACCCACATCCCTTCGTCCTGGAAATATTGTTCCATGCCCCACACTGTTAGAAACACCCTCATCTTGACACATTACTTATTATTCCACTCGCAATTCTTGAAAGTATATCACCGTGCATTGTATTGGCAGGAACTCACTCAAGGGCGAACCAGGCTTACTTTCACACGACGTGGTTGATTGATATCCTGAACTACTTCTAACAACACAACATCTACATAGTAGGCGAGCGAGGCGAGGATAGTAACAACGCTTGAATTATTAATTACTTGTGTCAGCAAATATTCTCACTCAAGTGTTGTCAAGAAAAGTAGCTGGTTTTGCTCATTCTGTTATGCAACGTATTATGCTCTTGAAATCACTATTCAGTACAGGTAGAATTTTTTATATCAGCTAAAAAAGTGTATTATGAAGTCTTACATTCTCTCTGGTTTAACAACATCATCCATCATTTGTATAACACTTCCCTTTTAAATCTAGGTTTATTATGCATAGCGAGATCAGTCGTAACCGACGACCAATAGGCGTGGCTCAGTGTTACTGTACGGATGACTCACAAGACTCGGGTGGACGAAGATCGTTGTTGCATTGTCAGCTGTTTTATGTCTTAACCCTCTCAGTCAGGGCGGCCATGATCATGGACATGATATTCTTAGTTTAAATCCGGGTAAATTATAGGTTTTTCAGTTTCACCACATTTTTATTTTTGTGAATTTGAAATAAACAAAAAAATGCTTATTTTCTGGGATAAATAATGTACTTTTATTAGAGAAGATTGAAAATACACATCAGCAAAAATTACTAATAATGTAAAAAAAAAATTGTTTTGTCCCGGAAATGTAATAGTCTCTGTGAAGTATTGACGTTTTTGAGATAAGGCTTAAACAAAATCAGAAATAGACAAAAAAAATAGAAACTTATTTTGTCAAATAAGAATTTTTGAAGGAAAAAATTGCGAAGAAGCTTAATTTTTGTACACATCACCTTCCTAAAACCTTCCTTATCACCATACTTAAACTCCCTTTACGATCGGACTGGAGCTTCGGCCGCCATAATGGAAAATGGCGGCAAAAACGGAACGTGTATATTGTATTGTCGTATATCTCCAAAATGATTGGATTTAAACAAAAATTTACCATAGAGAATATAATCATTTTTCATTCACCATCAATTTTCTATTAAAAAAAGTGTCCACCATATATTTTTTTGGTAGGGGCAACGGACAGTGACGTCACATAATGTTTGTGTTGCGTATTCGAGTACCATATTATTGTATACACCCAGCACAGAACAATTTGCAGGTAATTCACTAAAAATATTTATTGCAAATAAAAAAAATATCTATCGTGCAAGAAAGCTTCCGTGTCTGTAAAAAAAACAAAACAAGAACTACATTGGTTAGTTCATTCGCGGAATATTGTTACTCCCAATGTTGGTATTTACTCAAAAATTATATATAATTAACTTTCGATTGTAAAGAGGTAAATTGCACTTGAGAGATAATTCTTGCTACACATATGATAGTGACTAAAATAACTATCCGAATACAACAAATTTTAAAATCCAACATGGATGCTAATTCCTATAACTACAATATTTAGAATTGTTTTGCGTTTTCTTTGTTAAATCGTTAACTTAGATGTTGTCCCCGAAGGACGAAACGCGTCGTGGATTAAGGTAACAAACAACTTTAAATTATAGCTGCAGTTGTCATCAGCAGGTGAGAAGCCTGGGCTTTATGTTCTCTCTGCTCTCCCAACCTGTCAACCCTTCTCCAATTCTAAACTAAACTAGCGGGTTGACCTTTTCCTCACTAATTGTACCAATAGACCCATAGTTAGACACCTGGAGAGGGGCATGCATTGCACCCTGGGCAACTCCAAGGCGCTAACTCGCTGAAGACCCATAGCTAGACACCTGAAGAGGGGCATGCATTGCACCCTGGGCAAAACTCCAAGGCGCTAACTCGCTGAAGGACAAGGAAACCGACAGTGGCGAATGTCTTTGTCTCTCTAGTGCATCCGCTTCCTAATAATAATGTTAATAAAAACTGACTCGACTCAAATGGTCGTATTTGCGAAACTGTGGCGTAATGATCGACAAGTAAAAAGTGCGACAATTACTTTCCTTGCGTCCTTGAGAAGCTGTAAAGACACAAAGCGTCGCCCCAAGGCAGCTGCTTGATCGCGGTTTTACAATTATAATAATAACCAGAAAGAGCCGCAACGAATTATTACTAACACTTATGTGTATAGTATTTGTTGGCATTTCAAGGATTAACTTCCACTTCTTGATGTCTCTTATGACGGACCTCATTGTCTGTGTTTATACATTGCACACTTATTTATCCGGATGCATGCCTGCGCATTAGCATTCAATCTCGGGAGAACACCTTCAGTCAGGATTGCCGGTTTCGAAGGGATTGAAACTCGGAACCTCCCGATTGTCAAAAGTAAAATTTATTAACGATTTCCAAAAACTTTTTTTGGCTGTCTAGCTTAGATTTTTTGTGAACATTTTAATTGAAGCCTTCGTTTATGTTTCAATGATGTTCCTACGTGGCCGACGTCAGTCAGCAGCGGACACAGGACTTAACAACTGCAGAGTTTACTTTCAGATCTCTGTACCGCGTGTCGCAACTTGATTGATTGTTCTTTTAGTTCGTAAGTGATTGATTGATACCAATGTGTGTCTCCTGTCCACCTTCCAGGGCCGTGTTTAGGTAGTGAGCCACCTTAGGCACTTAACTTTTTTAGTTTTCTGTACAAGACCTATAACTGGACATGTCGCACCTTCATTGCAACAGAGTTGCCTATGTCATCATAATCTAGGACCTCCTAGCACCACAATCGTTAGTTAAAGGAAGGTAAAAAGAACGTTATATTTTTATAACTTATGAACTCCTACCAAAACTAGTGCGGGGTCTGGGGTAAAGACAGAAGATAAAGCTGCGCATAGTCCATCGCCGATGGCGAAATTTTTGCAAATATGCTGCTTTGAATTTAACACGTTTAGAAATTAAAATTACATAATTACATAGTGATATCTATTTTTCTTGCAAAGAGTATTTTTATTTTGTAATTTTCAGTAGTTCTGCGAAAAATAAGTAAACAACAAATAGTCTTCAGTATCTTTGGCAAAATGCCGCCCCCTAAACTTTGCCGCCCTAGGCAGCTGCCTGGGTTGCACTGCACCTCTCACTCTGTCTACACAAGTTCACGACATTCTGACCCGCGTGGGACCTAGAAGCTGTCGTGCATGGAAGTGCGGTCTGTCAGTTACACACTCAGCGGTCTGTACTTATACAACGTAGTGTACTCTGTTATACTTACTGTTCAATTACCTACCGGCCGGCAGCAACGCTCGTAAGCAACAACCCACGGCGCAGCGATTTACTGGAGGTGGCTTTCAATAACCAGTCACGCTTACATTTACAGTCTACAAGTAATAATGCAACTCGTTAAAATTCCATATAATTACCTCGCCTGTTGTGTCTACTTATCGGTTAATTAATTTATCTTCCAGATAAAGAAATGTAGCAATAATAGTCATGTGGAACTACAAAACTAAGCCTGCTGTATAAAGTTAGAGCAACCAAGCACGCTACATGAAGGCGGCCGGCCCCGGGTTCAATCCCCGGTCAACATAGTTCCAGTGATTCTTTTCCTTACAGCTTTGAACCAAAGATTTTTTAATACTAAAATTTTTTGATTTAAACAACCCAAACTCAGGGTTGTGAGAATTGATAGCTTTAATATTTTTGAATTATAACTATGACACAAAACATTATATTTCGACCACTTTAAAAATGCACACTCAAAAAAACTCTCAGTAATTTAGTGCAACATTTTGTACTACTACCTATCAAAAATAAAATTTATGAAAAGAATATTAAAACGATTCTTTTCGCGCATGAACTCTTTTTAAATCAACTCCACAGGGATACCCTTACGAACATTCCATGATAAAACCTACAAACCAAACAATATCACATCTCGGTATAACACAAACCCTCCCCACATAAAAATTTTTAAAATTAGCTTCAACTCAAGAAAAAAAAAAAAGTCGACCCTGATCACTTTGACGAACATATTAGCATCATCCCCAAAAACTTTTTTTAATCCCTTTTGCTTTTATAAACTAAGAGCACTCACAGGGCTAAAGCCTTGAAAATGAAATTCTATAGTTAACGTAGCAACTTAGCACATACATTGCAGTCATTTAATAATTGAAAAGAACACTTAAATAAAAAAAAAAAATGAAATTATATTCAACTCAAAAAAAATAACTTCAAAATAGATCATTACACATTATCAATTTTTTTTATTGTAAGTAACAAAATATAAATTATGTACACATCCAACTCAATAGAAGTAACTTCGAAGTAAAAAACATATAAACACTATCTATTTATTTGGTATGTAAGAAAAAGGAATATACCAAAAAAAATATCCCCAAAACAAAATACACTTGTAAAATAAAAAAAGCTAAAACGAACAAGCGTGACTTATTTACTAACATGAAAAAATAATACAATTACACATCGCACCCCATACACTTCAAAAATGCATAAACTTCTTCACCCCCAACACACCCCGGTCACTCTCATAAACCCCTAAAAAAAATATTGAGCTCATACCACGCACTCACAAAATTTTAAATTTAAAACCCCTGAATGTGAATTATAACTAAACACAAAAATTTATTATCTTCCCAATAATTTTAAAACATAAAACACACAAAAAATATTTTAATAAGTAAGTGCACCACTACTACTACTATTTGATCAAAATTAAATTTTAGAAAAAATATAAATACGATTCTTTTCACGCATTGATACTTATATAATAAAATCTCCCCAGGGATACTTTTAAAGAACATTCCATATGAACCAAAAAACTAAAAAAATACACATGCTCGGTAACACAAAAATGCCATACAAATTTAACCAAGCTTAAACTAAATGAAAAAAAAAAAAAAAAAAATGTCGACTACTGCAACACTTTGAGGACATAAAAAACATTTTCCCCAAAACTTATTAACTACGCGAAAACTTGCCTTTTAAAATACACTAGCTGCATATAACAAGTACACTCACATGAACAACACTACTTGAAAATGAAAATAACAAATAAAAGGAGAAACAAAACACATCACAGTCACTTAAAAATAACGAAAAGTACACTTATAAAAAAAAAATTTAAAAAAAATAGAACACGAAAATGTGATTCGAGTGACGTGGAAACACGTGGATAATAATTCTTCACTATAACCTTGGCACCCACTGCAATCACACAAACACCGAAAAACAAAATAAAAATGTTACCAAAACTGAAAATAAAATAAAGTAAATATTACTAGATCACTGTCATATATACTGTAAACAGGGACCATCGACAAAAAATTTCCCAAAACCCTTAAAAAAACCACCAAAACACTTACGTAGAAACACACATCACATAAAATATTTCAATATTGAATGTGGTGCTCGCCCTTGAAATCACTTAAAAAAATTTTTAAACCAACAAAAAAAAATTTAAAAAAACCCTTTATAAAAATATTACACCATTTAACCAATACACCTCACACATATCAAGCAAAAAATTAATTCTAAAAAAAAAATAAATAAAAAAAACAATAAAAATGCTCTATCTCAGAGATTTAAAGTAAAAACCACACATTTATTCAAACCCTCACATAGGGGCAGGCACACAAATCACACTAAATGTCATAAATTTAAAAAAACCAACACCAAACGCAGACTCCCCCCCAAAATCCTCACGCAGCTAAAATTCAAGATTTGCTTTGCAAACCCCCCATAAAATCAATAAACACACTAAAACACAAACTAATTTATAAATAATATTCCCGTCGCCACCCCATCACTCCCAACAAAATATTTTCCCTCCACGTACCCTCCACTATAACCTCTCACCAAAAAACTTGCTTGTATCTAAAACATGACACAAAAGCTCACTAACTCAAAAATACACTCTAAAAAAAAATGAAAAAATTATATAATAAAAAAACACCACTCACAGACTATACCACACCCAAAACCCCAAAGCACTTACGCCACACTCAAACACGCAAAATAAAAATCACTCTCATAGACACACCAACACTCTTACCAACTCAAAACGCGTCCCCTTTTTTCCGCTACAACAATACGCCCCAACCCCCTATCGCATTTCACCCCTTTAACCCACACAAAGTATACACATAATATAAAAACCCCAAAGCAAACACATGCACATAACACAAAAACTTATAAACTGATCTTCTTAAAAAAAAATCTTACTACACAAACCCGCACACCCCTCTGCCAATTGGCCAACCCCCACACAACAAAGCATATTCACATCTAAACAAACTTTCACTTTTGCATAATACCACACATATATCAAATAAACAAAAACTACACTTTTTTTTAAATGTATACACACACGCAATTCTCCAGACTACACCAACACATGCCAGCCTAACACACACACATTCACAACATAGAAATAATCTTTCTTCATAACACCAACCCTTCCTGCACCACACACAACATTTATTTATATGTCACTTCACACACATATACTACATTACTTCGCACACACAAATCGCAAAATTCACACAAAATTACCAGTGTAAAAACACAAAGGGTAAACCTCAACAAACACATGCCTAAACAAAAAACATTATCACTGAACTTACTTAAAAACAATTTACTACACAACCTAGCGCACACTCTGCCAGATTGGCCAACACTCACACACAAAGCATATTCACATTAAACAAAATTTCCCTTTTGCCTAATACACACCTATACTAAAATAAAATTTTAAAAAATTTCTAAATTTTTAAAATGTATACACACGCAAAATCTAACGACAACAACCAACAAACCCTTTTCAGCCAAAAAACACTTACACATTCACACTCAAACACACATTATAATAAATTTCTTCATCAACACATAACCTCCGCACCACACAAACATTTTTTTATAGGCCTATCACACACATTATACATACATAAAAAATAAAATAAAACATACTACGAAAAAAATTTCACAACACATGGGCCTAAAACTAAAACAAACACATCACATAACACAAAATACATTATAAACACTTACTTTTTAAAACATTCTCACTACACAACCTAGCACAACCCAAAACACACTACCAACCTGCCCAACCTCACAAAAAGTTACACCGCACCTCCACAAAAATCACCCAACACATGCCAGCCTAACACACTTACACATTCCATAAAAAATGCAAACTAATGTCACTCCCAAAAACTTACACTTTACACAAAAACCAAAATTTATTAGTCCCCCTGACACACATGTACATAAAAAAAATATATATATTTTAAAAAACTACCCCCACAAACACATAACACAATGTACCACATGGGCCTAAAAAATTAAGCAAACACATGAACATCCCCCAAAAAAACATTATAACAACTTATTTTTAAACAATTCATCCTACCAAACATTGCACACACAAAAAACCACAACCAACTAGCCAACACTCGCTCACACACAAAGCTATTCACATTTAAACAAACCTTCACTTTTACATAAAAAAGCACACCCATACTAAAAAAAATTTAAAAAATAAACTTTTTTTTAAAAAGTTACACACGCACTTCTCACAGACTACATCAACCTGCACACACTTACACATTCACCTCCAACCCCACATAGTATAGTCTTTCTTCATCAACACACTAACCCTCCCCGCACCACACACAACATTTATATAGTCCATCACACAAATACATACAAAAAAAAATAAAAAAATACACGCACCACTCTATCACAACTTTGACTTACTTACACAATTCACACATGGGCCCAAAACAAAAAAACGCATGAAAAAAACAAATACATTATAACACACTTACTTTAACAATTCACCTCAAACCAGCACACACCAAAACCACTACCCGACTACCAACACCTCACAAAAAGTTACACTGCAAACCTCTCACAGACATCACCCCCCCCCAAAAGACAGCCCCAACACACTTACCATTCACACTCACACAGCACACTGATAACTTTCACAACAAAGAACCCTCCTCACAACACACAAATTTTTTACACTTTCACGCAGTACACATACGACAGCTGCCATTTCTCTTACCATTTAAAAAAAAAACAAAATAAGAAAAAAATTACCCTCGACATAATTGTACACACATAAAACATACAACTTATACTTAAAATAAAAATTGTACTGCCCCCAAAAAAATTATCAAATTTACCACTTTTTTCAATATAGCACACGCATTTTTACACAGACGTACACATACACCCTATAGCACACTTAATTCCCCACTGCCTCTCATGTCAAGACGCTCCCCCTTAAAAAAAAACACACATTAAAACCCCTTCACGCCAACACACAACAACCATAAATCGCCCTTTTTTACATAAACAACTTGCACCACACACACCCCCACACCAAACACCACCACACACTTACACAAAGTACCCTTAACCTCATGCCAAACACATCTTTACTGAGTATTAGCACACAGCCCCTCCGCACACATTACTCAAATAGGCAACAGATGCACACCACTCCTAAAAAAACTTATTAACCAACCGCAAAACAACAAAATGTTGCACATAAAAACACCAAACAAAACATCATACCTTCACACACTTATTTAAAAGAATTGTACTACGCATTAAAAGCATTGGGGACACACAAAACTTTCACATACTTTATACGCTTAGGGGTTTTTTCCCACATTCTCACACTCAAAACTGCAACACTTACACACCACACTCCAACACATCCCAAAAACTCAGTCTCACATAGGTTATGCTAACCCCCTATCACATTTTCACCCTCTTTAAAAACGCATGCACACGCACACTTAAGCTTGATACACGCGGACAATTTACTCACACTAAAAATACGAAAACCCCCCTTACTAGACAAACCCCTTACACCCGCCTCCATTTAACTGAAACTCAAGCATCCCCATCACATATTCCCTCACTCTCTCACCACGCCACTCAAAAAAAGCCCTTACAGTCCCCCCACACCCCCGCACAAAAAAAAAACCATTGAAAAAACACACACAAAAAAAAAAAAAGAATAAATATAAATCTACCATGAAACAACCCCAAAATTAAAAATTAAAACAAAATAACCAACCCCAAAAAACAAAATCACTAATTCAAAACCTCCAACTGAAAATGCTTAAACTTTTTAAAATTGACATAAACAGTTACACTTAAAAACGTATACACACAAAGACATAAAGAAACATTACCCGGCACACAAGAAAACTTGCTTTTAAGGGGACATAAGCACCTAGTACTAAATGTTCTCGAACCATCTACACTTATTTTATCAAAAGGCCTCCGAACGGGGACTTACGGGTTAAAAATATTATTATTTTAAAACAATGAAAACAAAAAATCAATAAATCAAAAATCCTTAAAAAAAATCAATAAAAATCAAAGAAAAGTATTTGCCCTTTTAGCCAAAGCCCCCAAAATTTCAAGCTTTCCCCGAACAATCCATAAAAAAACAATATTAGTTCCACAGCTACCACGGGGGGCGCAGTGCGCAAAAAACATAATTAATAGTACACTTACTGGCCCTAGAGGGCGGGGCTAAATACCCTCCTTAGGGGCCCCGCACTGACCAAGAGCCTCAGTCCCCTGGGTAGCCACCGTCGGGTGAACATCTCCGAGGGACTCGGGTAAAAACTCTAGGGGTAGACTATTAACTTAGGGCTGGGGGAAATTTAAAATAAAAAATTATTTTGTAAATTTGATAATTAATTTAAATTTTAATTTGTTTTAATTTGCTATCAGCAAAATGAGGGTCCCAGGGGTTTTTCTGAATTTCGAAAAAGCCATTATGCAAATTTATGCAAAAAGAGGTAAAATTAAATTTTGCTAATTATTAATTATCTAAATTTGGGGGCGTGGTTCCGAACATTCGATGACGTCATTATGCAAATTTTGTTAATGAGGTAAAATTTAAATTTTGCCCTAATTTTGTTTTTTATGCTAATTTGGGGCGTGGTTCCCGCATTCGAGGCGTCCCCTTATGCTAATTTAAAGCCTAAATTTATGCTAATGGGGGGGGGGTGATTATGCAAATGGGCCAGGGTGACCTACATATAATGAAGTGGTTTTGCGAATCTCCAAAAATAAAAAATGTAATGTCAATCGTTTGTTGTTCGATTAATTGATATTAATAGTACTCACGAAGAGCAGACGTTTGGAATAAAACAATATAACTCTTGAAGTATGAAGTTGCTAGCCCCCTTACTTTCGATCTTCAACATCTCTGGCAGCGAGTGAGGTATTGAGCACTATATCAAACTTGAGTCTGCTAGGGCAGGTTAGTGTCTTCCTAGCCTCGCAGTAACCCGATAGCCTCGGACCGGTCCTTGCTGCAGATAGCTATCTCAGTGACCTTCACATTGAACCCAGCGCTTCCTAGACTGAGAACCAGTAGGTCGTGAGTTATGCAAACCATCTGAGATGAATGAACTCTCCACAGCACGTAGCCTAGCCCTGGCGAGGAGGCGCGACTATAGAAGAACGTGCACCATTACAAGGCTTGTGATTGATTAAGAGTAGGCCTTCGAATCAACAGTTTTGGTAATTCAGCTTATTTTAGTAGATGTGGGAAACCTACCCAGGGTGCTATGTATGCCAATCTTCAGTGAAGTCTATCTAGGTATATTGCGGATAGGACAATTGTAAAGGGATGTCCGAGGGCTTTTTAAGAGGACTCAATCCCTTGCATTCGCAATAAAGACGGAGAAAACCTTCAGTCAGTATTTCCGGTCTCGACGGGATTTGAACCCGGGACCTCCCGAATCAGAGTCGCCCAACACTATTGTTATAGTACATTCTAAGCATGACGCATTTTTGGGAAAAAGGGCCCCATTGGTCCGTGAAAAAGTGACCTGCCTTACTTTCACACGAGTGTAACTGCTTGCCTCCATTTTTTTTTGTCTCCCGTTTTTGAACGAGAAAAAATATAATTCGGCAACATAAGTTTTCAAGGATCTCCCCGCCTACATGCTAGGTTACATGTGCAATGGGCGAGCAAAATGCGTATAGTCTGTAACAGTTGTTGACGCGGGATTAACCCCGGGTACCGGTACCGCTCCCCTTTTACCGGTACCCGCTACCCGTAGCCACACTCGTCTTCAAAATAGAAGAATTGGAGTAAAAACCTGTTTTTCTCGGGGGAATTCTTGGGGTTGGATTAAGCTGTTCTTCACTTTTTTTGGGAGGAAAAACAAGCTTCTAAAAATAGCAGAGGTTAAATTATAGTAAAATAACTTAAAAAAAGGCGTAGGCCTAATTTCCCCGATTGTGATACCAAATGGAAGTAACTTAAGGCTTTCCAAAAAATTTAACCCGTTTTTGTTTAACCCCTTTTAATCTAGGCCGAGGTGGGGGTTTTGATATATTTTTGCTGTTTTTTCACACATGAAACTCAATTGAAACCATTTTTTTGAGCGGCTTAAAGGTGTTATCATGTTTTTCCGCATAATTAAATTTAAATCTTTAAATAAAAAACAATGTATATTTTTTACACGACGTTTAAATTTGTCTAATAACTTACTTCGCATTCAGCTCAATTTAGATTTGGATTAAAGGGCAGAAAAAACCATTTTTTCCGTATTTTACTGTTTAAGTTTTTTAGTTTGGTAAAGAAAAGTAAAGTACACGGGCCCTTCGCTCTACCTTTGATTTTTCCAGCAAAGTCAGCGTGTGATGGCTGTGTACATAGGAAACTTACTATGGGTCCACGAGCAGCCTATATGGCTATATGTCATATACTTGAACTACTGGAAGCTGATAGAAACCAACAAGTCTGATCACAATAGCCATGAAGTCACCTAGAACTTGATAGCGGTCAGTGAGGAGAGGTCTGCGGAAGAAAGCGATGAGACCTCACTAACAATACTAACCCACCAGATCAGACGTCTGGACTACGATTTTCCTTTCACGAGCCATCATTAGCAAAGTAGAGGTTTGCGGGGCCGTCGGGCGTTAGGAGAAAAACTACCCCAAAAACTTATTTAAATTTTATTTTTCACTTGTTCCCATTTATTTTAAATTAGTTTTTGCCCTACTTTGAAATCTTTTTCATCATGAATGGATAGGCGTTAAATTTTAATAAAATAAACGTTCAGGTTTAGAAAAATATGCCGAAAACACTGAAAAAACCCGGGTTGGGATTGAGGAACCCCGGGCGATGAAGTTTGTAGGGGTTACACCCAAAAAGTATAAAACAATAAACTTTTTAAAAATTTCCCCTTTTCAAAACTTTTTTGCACAAGTTTTGGTTTTCATAGACCAAGGTTAAAATTTTAAACTTTTAGATTTTTCAAATCACGTTTGTGTCAAAAAATTTTTCAAGAGGGGAACTAAATGAAGGTTTTAAAAAAAAAAGGTTTAGATAAACCCTTGTAAAATTTTTTTTTTCGTGGGGGATTTTTAAAATTTAAAAGGGGAAAAGGACCAAAGGGTAAAAAAAAAAAAAAAACAAATTCCCCGTGAACGCAGGGGGGAAATAAATTAAAGGCCAAAAATTGGGCCCGGCCCTGAGAAAAAAGGGCAATGGAGGTATTTTTAAGGGGGGAAAGACCGATAAAATAAAGCGGACACTTTCCCGGGACAGCACCAGAATCAACAAGGAAATTTTAAAAAACGTTAAAATTTTATTTATGACTCGTTATAGGGGGGCCCCAAAGTCCCCGTTTGAAAAACCCCTAACCCAAGAACTGAGGACTCTTTCTGAAACTTGTGACTAGGGGGGAATGAACCGTGGATCTTCGCAGGAACAGAGACGCTAAACCCAAGACCCAAAGAACGCTAAAGTGATAAATTACGAATAACTAAAGCACTCAATATAACATGTTCTGGCTTCGACCCCCCGACCTGTTGTTCTCATTCGTGCCTGATCTGTGGCTTCATTAGACAGTAGCCACGGAACATGGCGTCCAGCACCAGCAACCTCGCCTGGTGAACGGTAGCCATGTTCGTGCAAGTAACAATATAGGGCCGATAATTAGCTCGGTCTATGATTATCACAGTTTTTAGACATAATAGGAAGGAATGTTTCAAGGTGTCGACATTCGCTTTGTAAAACCTTGGGAATGTACTTTCCAACTGGACGTCCTGTGATCGGAATCGAACCAACACCCTCCTAGTCCTATCTAGTGATCGTCTTGTTGAGCTTACATAGCGAAGCTATTTACAGATCGGTCTGTGATTATTCATGTCAACGATTTAGTGCACACGATAACGGTATTAGATACATTCTTTGCTAGCACTGAATTAGTGATTCAGTATTTAAAAAAGGGGGGGTCATTTGGTTTCAACATTGGGGGGGGGGGGAAAGTTGCGTGGGTTTTCCCGGGGAAATTTTAAAGGGGGAAAGGTTTTAAAAACCAATTTTAATTATAGAAAAATTTTAAGGAACAAGGGGGGGCCCGGGGAGGGGGGTTTCCCCCCTGTAAAATTTTCTCCTTTAAAGGTCCCTTTTAGTAAATTTTGCGTTTTAAAATACAAATTTCACAAAATTTTTTGGCACAAAAAACCCTTTTTAAACTAAAAATTTTTCTTCAAAGTCATTTTAGTGACAACTGTCCTTTTAAGGATGACCAAATGTGGGATGTTAAAACAAAAAACACGAGGGAAATTTTTGGGGGGGGGGGGCGGATTGCGATTGGAGGGGCGCACGCCCCCACCCCACCCCCCAAAAAACCTAGTGACGCCACTGTCTAAAGAGTTTTATTGTGGGCTTGTTATTATCCGATGTTGTTTCATTGTTGAAGAATTTCATTGCAAAGTGTGGTTTGATTATGCACATTTAAAAGCATTTTTGAAAAATTTATAACTTTTTTTTCTAGGAGTTCATTATCCTATTTTTAGTGTGAATTACCTAGAATTTTAATTTTTAGAGGCCCTTTTGAGAGTTTTTGGGTTTAAAATGAAACTACTGAACGAAGAATCTCCTAGAGATCAAGGTTTTTGGGAGTTAAGTCAAGTCTATTACGACTGAAGAATATTTTGTGAATGGCCAGCCTCTACCCATGCAGCATTGGTCTTTAACGGAAAAACGACTCAACGTTCATTAAGCCCAAACCCAACCGACTATCGGTGAATACATTAAAAACTTTGCCTTTGGGCCAGAATATTTGCCCAGTTCGAAAAATCAATTTTACTTTTTAAACTTAAAAAGTAATACCAATTAAAAAAACCCGACACACACCACACCAAACACACACCATTCTATTAATTTTAGTAGTAGGGAATAAGTTCAAAGAATTATTAAAAAAATTCAAAACATAATACCACGGGGCCAGGAAATAGCTTTAAAAATTTTTAACGATTTTTTAAAATTATTGGTTTATCACTTCGCTCTGGGGCCCAGAAATTTCGCCCCTTTTCGAAAAAAATCAAATTTCACTTTCTAAACTTAAAATGTAACTACCAATTAAAATACCTGTACACACACACACACGCAAACACACACCATTCTATTATATTGTAGTAGCTAGGTAATAAGTTCAAAGAATTATGTAACAATCTCAAAACAAACATACGCACGAGGTCCAGGAAAATAGCTTTAAAAATATTTTAACGATTTTATAACTTATTGTTTATAAAATTTCGAATGCCAAAAAGAGCGTTTCTTTGTGTTTTAAAAAAATCGAATTCATATTATTGCGTAACAATTAATTTAAGCAATATATTTTCGTACGCATAAGCCTTAAAAATCTTTGTTAAAATTAATGACTACAACAAACATTATCGTAATGATTTAATTACGGTATAATAACACATTTTCTCGGGAGTTCGTGTGAAGAGAACAAAAATAAATCTTGTTTTAAATTGTATTGTGAAAAAACATGTTTCATTTAGTTTTTTATCTATATTTTACATAATTTGCAAACTAATTTGGCAATATGTTTTCCCACACTCCAAGTTGCCAAAATAGATTTTGTTTAAAATTAAGACCTAATGACAGGTTACTTTTAATTAAATAACTTCACCAATGTTACCACGTATTTCACCATGGAGTAAGTGAGACGTGTGAACATTGTTGTAATATTATATTTGCGCATGAAAATAGCTTGTTTACCACTTCAGAATAAATTAGTGTAAAATTTTGCCAAACCTTTTTTTTATTTATCAATTTCAATAATCGGGAAACACTCCCGGAATTTGCAAATCAACCAAGAAAAAAGGTCTTATTGATAATTCATTGTAACTATTATTTTCTTCTCGATTTGGTTAGTCTGGAAACACTCCCTCTCATAGGTGGAATTGTTAATATTTAATACATTTCAGAAGTAACAAGGGTACCGTCTCGGTGGTCTAGTTGGCTAAGGCGCCTTCCTGGAATGTGGGTGACCCGGGTTCGAACCCCGGTCGGGATGGATTTTGTTATTTCTGAATGTATCATTAAATGTTTTTTACATTATTTCCGTATAAAACCTTCCCTCCCTGTAGGTTGGGTGAGCTAGGTATCAGGGAACCAGCAGCAGACAAGAGCTTGTTTATAATAATGTCCAACTCACGTGTATAATATCCAAGCGTGCGACCGGTAAGCTTCTAGAACACAGACTGGCTGGTGTACGGACGGATATGTACCAGGCGGCTGGCGGAGGGCGGGGTGAGGGGCCGCTATTACTTTCACTTGCACCGCTGTAGCTCGTACGCTGATCATTGGGGAGCGTGTGAAGTTCAGGTGCTACGCCTCACAGGGCTCGAACCTGGGACACCCACATCAGGTGCTACGCCCGGGATCAGGACTCACGAGGCTCGAACCTGGGACACCCACATCAGGTGCTACGCCCGGGATCAGGACTCACGAGGCTCGAACCTGGGACACCCACATCAGGTGCTACGCCCGGGATCAGGACTCACGAGGCTCGAACCTGGGACACCCACATCAGGTGCTACGCCCGGGATCAGGACTCACGAGGCTCGAACCTGGGACACCCACATCACGTCATGCTGGTATCCAAGACGGCTTATATATCTATCTTCTTCTCATCGGAACGCTTTGTCCGTGAGTGGCAATGTAAATGCCGGCCTCTGATGGCCATAAATTACGGTTTGATGGGGGTGCCTGATGATGAGAACGCGGAGTCGTGGATTTTTCCAGACTGTATGATTGGGAAGGGGGGGGGTTTAATTTGGGGAATAGCGGATCATCCGCCAGATAATTGTTCAGTGTGATGTGGGCGGGGGCAAAAATGAGTTTATAATATGAACGGTTTTGTTTACTAGGTACCGTTTCTTCTTGGCGGGTGGTGAAAGACCTCCTTGGAACATCGGGGGCCGCTTTCGGTTGAGATGACGAGGTGGTATGGTGAGAGGTGTTCTGATTGCTGATATAGGTCTGATATATATGTCGTTTGGGCTCGGAAGGAACTGTGTCTGCGCCTGGATGGTCGGATTTCTTCTGTCTGGTAGGTCGTTGTAGAATGTTCGGGAGACATCACGGAGGTGCTCGGCTATTGATGCCATTTCTAGGTCTTCGTGGAGAAGGTGGATGGGAGTTTCGCGGGGGGCGAAGGACCCATTCGCAAGATTCTATTCTGTAGCCTTTTGTAGTGAATCAAGTTTGCTGAGTGTCACACCGGACCACACGGGCATGCATAGGCGAGGGCCCGGGTCGGAGAATCTGTTTGTAGATGGTCAGACGGTCAGAAAAATCAATTTGCGGGAAGTAAGTAGAGGGCGTAGGGCTGCCGCTTTTCCAGTGACTTTGCGATGGATGTTTTGAATGTGGTTTAACCGGGTTTAAGGCGCGCATCCATCTCCGTCCCCAAGGTAGTTGGCAGATGCTGACCAAGGGATCTGTACTCCTGCTAGCTCCAATAGGGCAGTAGCGGCTTCCGTCGCTTTTTTGAAATAAACCGCTTTCGTTTTGGATGGGTTGACCCAAAGTTTCGCCACTTGGGCATACCAGGCTGCCATCTTTTTGAGACCTGCCGGGAGTAAAGCTACGGTCAGTGTAGGAGATCTTGCAGTAGCTGCCAGGGCATCATCGTCCGCGAATAATGGATATCCACATCAGGGGGAAGTTTAGGGAGGTCCGCTGAGTATATATGAATAGGAGTGGACTTAACACAGATCCTTGTGGTACACCCGCTTTGATTGGTCGTGTCGTAGAGACTGCTCCGAGCCAAGAAACTTTGAACGATCGCTCTTTTAGGAATGATCTTATTAGGTGCTGTAGGTGCAGCGGAAATTTAAGTTGTTCCAGCTTGAACAGGGGGCCCGGGCGTGCCAGACTGTGTCAAAGGCTTTAGCCACATCAAGAAAGACAGCTGCCGTACCATGTCCAGAGTTAAACCCATGGTAATTTTGTGGATAATCTGAGCAGTTGGTGCACAGTTGATGCTTGCTTCAAAAAGCCATTTTGAGTGTCTGGTATGATAGAATTTTCGTCCACGTGGCTCTGGGGGCGAGTTCGAATGATCTTCTCGTAAACCTTGGCCCAGACATTGAAAAGACTAATAGGTCGGTACCCTTGCTGGATCTCTTGGCGGTTTTCCTGGTTTTGGTATGGCTACAACTCGTGCTGTTTTCCATGGATGTGGGAAGTAGCATTCTCGCAACGAGGCGTTTTTATGCTAAGTAGGGGGCAGTGAGCAAACTGCAGGAAGTTGAGGATAACGGTTTTGTTAATTCCGTCTGGGCCCGGGTTTTCCCTTTGGGTCGGAGATCTCGAAGAATTAACGTAATTTTCTGCAGGGTGCACAAGTCGCTAGCAGTAAAGGTGGTTTTATTCTGTTGTATAGTACCGTTCGATGGGTCCGTCTAGGTCAGGCGATGAGGCGACTGGAGCAACAGTCTGAAAGCGTTCTCCATAACGTCTGCTAGGCGTTAGCCTTTTCTGTGCTGCTGAGTGCCGGTCCAGATGGTGTGTCCAGTGGTGGATTTGGAATACCACGTTTAGATAGTGATTTAACCATGGGCCAGATGGAGTGGTCGGCAACTGACAGAGTTTGAAGTTTTTCCTCCCACTGATGTCGGCGGTGTGCAGCAATATCGCGGCGTAGCTCTCTGCATAGCTTGTTGTATTCAATGTGCAGGTCAGGCGTTCGAAACGCCTGCCACCGTCGACGGGCAGTATTTTTTATTAGAACCGATCGCTTTACCCCTGCAGGGAGGTCCATGTACGATGGCGTTGGCCGGGTAAGTCCGGGGAACTGCCGTATCAAATGCTGAAACGACACTAGTCTCAAGATGAAGAAGGCACTCTAAATTCTCTTAGGATTTATCACAGAGGCACGGGGTTGCTCAGATTTTGGGTCACAAGCTGACGGAAAAGGTCCCGTTGGCTCTCTTGTAGTCTGGAACTGTGTGTGTAGGGGATACTAGGGTAGTGTTCCCCAGGATCAAAGTACGGGATCAGGGTCCGACGTCCAACGCCTGGAGCGTTGGAGGTCGTAGGATACTCTGACATTCCTGAGTATGGCAATGTCCAGAACGTCCGCGGTCGTCCTATTTATAAGGTGGAAATATGTTGGATCGACAGGGCCAACAACCGTGTAGCCAAAGTCCACGGAGTGTGCCAGTAGTTGGGCACCCCTTTGGTTTTCTACAACCGAGTTCCAGTGCTTATGCTTTGAAATTTGGGTCGCCTGCCACAACAGTGGGTGTGGTTCCGGGAAAGAGTCCCTCTATATCCGGGAGGTGAATGCTTCCTCGAGGGGGGTGGTAGACGATATCAGTCCGAGAGGTCCTCCTGGCGAGGTCACTTCTACTGCAGTAGCTTAAAGGGAGTTTGGCCGGTGTTGGAAGGGCCAGCTGATGATGGTTATTTCGTTTGCTACTAGAAGGCTGTTCCCCCACCTCGACGTGTTGTTGTAGCTGTTGGGCGGTCAGTTCTAATGACAGAGTATCCTGGAACTGTCCACTTCTGGTAGGGTAGAAGGTGAGTTTCATTATCAGTTTCAATTTCAATTCGGTTGATTTTTAAAAGGTGTAACAGTTTTTGGAGTTTTTGCAATTACGCCCCCATTGGCGTTCCAAAACAAATAATACTTCCGGGATTTAGGGCCATGTTGGGTACATTTAGCTAATTCGACTAGCATGTCAGCCAATGTAATTTAGGATAGGGCTGGGATTTAATTCCTTGACTGCTTCAACGATGCCCATTATAATATTCCAGATCTTTGGGCTGAGGGCGGGGTTCGGAGACGCGGTATGATTTGGAAGTTTGTAGGATGGTTGCGATGGCTGGTGTTGAAGTGGTACTCGCTGGTGAGGACGAGAGTTGGCTGCTGTGGTTGCTGTTGTTGTATGATAGGGAACTGTGAGTATCCTTGATTTGTTGTTGCAGAGGCATATGAGACGCCAGGACGTGCGTATGTAGAGGTTAGTTCGGTGGAAAAACGAGGGTTTGTTGCCTTCTTTGACAGGCGACGTCCCTTTGGGGTTTTGCGAGGTGGGGCCTGCTGGTCACAGGCCTTTGGTACGCTGGGCAGCGACGGGAAGAAGCCGGATGGTCTCCTCCACAGTTAGCACAGGTTGCGGCATCGTTGGTGGTTAGTACAGGAAGTGGATGTATGTGTGAGTGCGCACTTGAAACATGTTGGCGGTAGATGGGAAAAGGCTGAGCTTTGGGCCCTACATTTGACATTATAGCACTGCCCAGGTCCCTGCGGTCCTCTGTACTTTTCGACAGTTACGCGATGGTGGCAAAACGCGTTCATTGAATGGATTGATTTCCCATTTTCGGGGCCCACAGAAGCGGGCGACACGACAAAAAGGGGCATCGGGCTAGCCACACCTTCCACGGACGGTGGAACAGTTGTTTAACATCTGCAAATACGAAGTCCTGGTTTCGCAAATCTTCTTTTATGTCGTCTATGTCGACAGTTGCTGATAGCCCACGCATTACAAACCTTTTTCAGGCGTTTTTCAGCAGTGGGGAAAGTATAGAATTGAATGTCTTGTTCTCGGGAAAGTTACTTCCAGGGCTTTATAAGTTTTTAATATCTTCTGCTTTTACTCTAAACGAGTCTTTTCGTAGAAGAAAGAGTGACACGTCCTGTGGTGGTCGTCGAACCAAGTCCATCATGACTCGATAGTTGGGGACGCCAAAGACAGTGATTGGGGAACACGCTCCGCTTTTGGGAGTGTGCCCCCTGGGTAGTTACATTTGTGGCAGTATTAGTTTTATGTGAATTGTGTCTGTTGCTGTCGTCGGATCCCGAGGAGGAGATGACGTCACCGCTAGGTTGACGTCCATTTTGATCGTCCAAGTCCATCTCGTCGTCGGCAGATAACTCTTGGCTAGCAGACTGCGTATGTTGGTAGGGTCGTTTTGGAGCGGGGCGAAACGGTTTGACAGGGGATTCCATGTTGGGGTTGGGAGTGGAAGTGCGGAAGTCGATGGCTGGGAATTAAAGATCTGTTGTCTGCTTTTTTTTGAAGAGTGTCTTCTCACTATTCCTCTTCGTTTCTGTTTTTTGTTTTGCTGCGGAGGGAGAAGGGTTACAATGGTACTATGGATTTGAGTTGAATCTTTTTTTGTTTGTGCATTATACTGGGCTACCAAGTTTTGTGGTAGCGAACCAGTTACCTGAGTGCTAGTGGACGGGGGGGGCTGGGAGCCATGACGGTTGTCAGTGTACTTGCAATAGACCGATTACCTTATCCCCTAGCAAGCGCCTACTTGGCGACATGCCAGAGGGGAAAGTCCACACTCGTGGAGTGACTCGTAGCTCTGCTCCTGCGTGGGGTTGGCCAGTTATGTTGTAATGCTATGGCTGCTTATAATAATAACTACGCAAACTCTTAGTTATTATTAAACTAAGAGCTGTTAAGTTAAAGGGTGTAAAATAATGTCAGTATGAAAACAGTCGCTATGCGGCTGTAGGCACGTGACGTAGTATTCTGCTAATGGATTGTATCCAAACTTAAAGGAATATGCGTTTATGTCGCGGCTTGTTTACGTAGCACCCGGCACTGAACACATCCGTTCGCTGCGAGCTCTGACTCGCGAATGGTCCAAGACGGCTTCATTCATTCATTCATTCGTTCATTCATTCATTCATTCATTCATTCGTTCGTTCGTTCATTCGTTCACTAATTCATTAATTCATTCATAATTTGTTCATACATTCATTCCTCATTCATTCATACTTAGGGATTTTTTTTGTTAAAAAGCGCGATTTTTAATATAAATATTTTAGTTGTATCAAAACTTCAAGATTTCAAATGACCCCCCTCTCAGATCGAAGTTAAGTTGGTCAGCTCCCCACCCTCAACCCCAGCGCTGCTTGTACGAGCAGTGAGGTGATGGTGTAATGATGATTCAATACAACAACCAGACCTAACCTCCGAGGTATTCGAACCTACGTCCCTCCAGACCTGCTGAGCTTGACTCTATAGTTCGTTAGGCCACGACATTGTCTTGATAGTCAGAAAGCTGATACGATGTTGTCATCATATGATTTCACAAAACAACAAACAAATAGGCTTTAATTTGTCAACAAAAAACTGGGTGCAAATTTCGTCATAACCCGTTTTAGTTTTAATTCTGTATTGCCAAAACAAAAAAGTAACATAAAAAATAACCACTATATTTTTTTACAAGTGTCGTAAGGCCTGATGTTAATTAATACTTGATAACTTTTTCTAAACTTGACCCAAAACACTACTAGAGCCACATGCCGATGACAAGTGTATCGTAAACTCATTTACAGGTCGATGTATAGTTGAGTGCTGTGGATTGTCACAGCCAAGCACGGTAAGGTGGCTTGAGAGGTATTCATGCAACAGTCTGCTGGGGGCCCCAAGGTCATTCGACCGTTGCAGCCTGAACGCAGAGGATTTGTGTGACCAGGTGACGCATAGTTGCGAAGTGTTTAATTACACATGTAAGCAACTAGAAACTAGGAAACGCTCAGTTGGACGCGTTGATAAGCGAGCACGTGCTATAGCTAGACCCACATTGCACATTTTTTTAAATTTTAAAATTTGCGACGTTCGCTGTCCACAGGGCCATGTTTCCAATATTATTATTATTGCCAAGGTATTTGGGTAAACCCATGTGTAAACCTTTATTTTGTGAATAAATTCCACCGCCATCTAGAGGACCTTGACTCCTTGGGAAAACTTTTTAAACTCTTTGTTGACAATTAATAGACTGCTTCCTCGAAAGTATTTTGCACTGCCTCCTAGATGTTCGTCGTGGCTCCTCGTTACCTGCCTGTCCACGCGCACAGTGTTAATTGTTGTCCAAAGCGCTAGTTACCGTTCCCAAGAGCTTTCTTTTGTTTTCGTTGTTTACATACGATCTGCATACGATTAAGATGTCATAATGCCAGAGTTGAGCTGTGTTTTTCTTCATAATACTAGGCAATGGAGCGTGCAAGAAGTTGTAAGATACCGGGATGCCATTATCTAAAACAAGTAGGCCTTTCTTTGCATGAACTACAGAGGAATAAGGAAATTGTGCCACCCAGGCCCGGTGGCAATAAGGGGGGCCCCAGACTCCCCCTTATCACGCGCCACTGCTTGATGGAAGTTTAACATTGCTTAGCTCGTGGCCAAGTAAAGGGACTATAGGGCCCGAGTAGGCTACCTTAGCCTATTGATTTTTAATATGATTAGAAATAGGAGGCATAGGCCCTATAGATAAAATTAACATGCCTATTAGCCCTTGTCTTATTATTATCAACACAAAAGTTATCAATAATTATCTACTTTTTGTTTAATTACCAGCATAATATAACTAGACAAATTTGTATATTACTAGGAAAACGCTAAAGTCCCGCCGCGTTGATGGATGAGCTTTTTAAAGGTTTTAGTTGCGTGGGATATCTTTACATTTGCAAGTGCTTTGTTTTGCTGCCTACGCATCGAAGGTGAATGTTGTCAAGTTTCTTTTGTTTCTTGTCAATTGGTATTATTTACCGTAAAAAACTTGTATTAAAAGCTTTATTTCTATGGATTCTGGCTAAATTTTTCCACTTTTTCCTTCAAAAGGTACTACATAACCATAACCTTAATGTCCATGTATAATATGAACGTTGTAGCCCCACCCGTTTGGTCAGAATTGGCCCAAATGGCACGAAAATATCGCACAAAAAGTCAAAAAACGTATATTAAAAGCTTTATTTCTCTCGATTCTGGCTAACTTTTTCAACTTTTTCTTTTAGAAAGCAATACATCACCATTACCTTAATGTCCATGTGAAATATGAACGTTGTAGCCCCACCCGTTTGGTCAGAATCGGCCCAAAATGTCACGAAAATCTCGCACTAAAAATCGAAAAAAAATCGTAAAAGTGCGATATTCATGAGAAATATTTCTTCGATTGTACCCAAAAACGTGGCAAGTCTAAGTTCAGAGAAAACGAAGGTCGTGTCAAATTTTCATCAAGATCGCATATGCCGTTTGCCCGGTAGAGAGCGAACAAACAGACGGAAAAACGAAAAAAAAAAAAAAAAAAAAAAAAAAAAAAAAAAAAAAAACACCCGAGCTAAATTTTTTGGGGGGTCGGTGAAATTGAAGTCTTCGCTTCGCTCATCCAACTATTCTACAAACCTTGATAAGTGATGTACGTATACAAAATACGATCTAAAACATTCAATTTAGTTGGCTTCAACAGTAAAATACATAAGAGATGACATTTAATGTGATGACAACATCCAAAACAAAAGAAAGCTCTTGGGGACGGTAACTAGCGCTTTGGACAACAATTAACACTGTGCGCATGGACAGGCAGGGAACGAGGAGCCACGACGAACATCTAGGAGGCAGTGGTATTTTGATTACTTCTAGGTGGCAGTGCATTAGAAACTTCGCGCGTCTTTTCGTTGCCATGGCAACGTTACTTTTGTTATAATGTAATTTCCATCTACACTACTTATCGGATCAAAATAAAATTAACATATTCGTGACCGGACGGACATTCTAAATGATTTGGCTATCTCAGATTTTGTCCCCGTTAAGTTTTAGAAAAAAACTTTCGATTAACTTTAATGTAACTTTTTAACTTTTTGAACGATTTTGCCACAAAAACTAATGGCATTCAATCGAGAACGAAGCTTGCGGATGGTCAAAATTTCAACTCGATCCGAGCCTCCGTTCGAACGTTATGGCGAGACATACAAAAACAAACAAACAAACAAACAAACAAACAAACAAACAAACAAAAAACAAACAAAACCAGTGACTAATTTTTCCGGCAGAGTCAAATGGAAACGCTCGCTTCGCTCGCTTAATTATAGATAAGAAAAGCCGCGTGGTAAAAAGTTTGGAAAAAAACATGTCACAACACAATTCTCTCTCCAAGTTGTTTGTATAAGGCACTGCTTCCGAAAAGAATACATATCTATTTTGAGTTAAATTTTCGTAAAACTTAGACCGTGCTTCATTACATACAGGCATTATCTCAGACAATACCAGAAAGAGAACAAAAATCATATTTTCAAATCAATTTATCACCCAATCGTTTTGATCTAGGGCGACGGTCGTCGCCGGCAGACAAGCGATGCGATGCTTAGGCGACACCGAACTCCGGCCCTATATACACCTACAAGAGTTGGGGGGTTTTCAGCTATCTGCACACGCCGCCCGAAAGAGTTACAATCTTGAAACTCGGTATATGACCTGGTATGTGGTCCATGACATACCAAAAAAAAATCAACCCGATCCGACAACTCGTTCTGTGTTAAAAAAGGCTCTCAACATCGTCAAATTCCTTAAGGCTGGCTGGTGGCTGGTGGCTGGTGGCTGGTGGTTGGGTGGGTGGGTGGGTGGGTGGGTGGGTGGCAGTTCTCCGCGGAGAGTTCTTTAGCCTACAGAGAAAACGGTAAATCTTAGAACTATGAAACTTGGACCACACTTAGGTGTATTTCAGACGCAGTGCCTTTTGTTTTCAAAACCAAAATCGGGTAACAGGGACCGGAGAAAATCAAAATTTGGATGATAATCAAAACGCGTAATTACCAAGGCGTGGTAATTTGTACAAACTTGAAATTTAACATGCTATTAACCATTATAAATATCTTGCGTCCAAAACACAAGGGGCTAAATTTGGGATGACCATGGGCCCAAAAATGACAAAAAACATATCTGAACTTTAAGAAATGAATCATTCAAAGAAAACGCTACAACTGAGATGTTTCAAACGTGGAATACATTTTGATATCTCTCATTCTTTATCACTTTTGAATATGGAAAGCAAAATTGGTTAACGGGTACCGGAAAAAAACCAAAATTATCAAAAGTAGGTAATTCCGTACTCTTATGAATAATACGCTATACCGAGAAAACGGTTCATCTTAGAACTTTGAAACTTGGGCCACACTCAGATGTACCTCATATAACAAAAACCGGGCAATTGGGACCGGGGAAAATCAAAATCAAAATCAAAATCAAAACACGTAATTACTCAGGCGTAGTAATTTGTACAAGCTTGAAATTAAACATGCTCTTAACCATTATAAATATCAAGTGCTTATGCTAATGCGTTGGTCTTGTTGTTAGCGTATCTGCTTCCAATGCAGAAGGGCCAGGGTTCGATTCCCGCTAAAGTCAGAAGTTTTTTAACTTCTGATTTGGACTTAAGTCTATCAGTTCTTGTCTTAGGAGTTTGTAAACGGTGACTTTGGAGCCGTCCTAGCAAAATCAAAACGCGTTATTACTCAGGCGTAGTAATTTGTATACAAGCTTGAAATTAAACATGCTCTTAACCATTATAAATATCTAATGCTTATGCTAGTGCGTTGGTCTTGTTGTTAGCGTATCTGCTTCCAATGCAGAAGGGCCAGGGTTCGATTCCCGCTAAAGTCAGAAGTTTTTTAACTTCTGATTTGGACTTAAGTCCATCAGTTCTTGTCTTAGGAGTTTGTAAACGGTGACTTTGGAGCCGTCCTAGCAACGAAGCACATAATAAATTTCAGAGTTGTTCTGAATCGGCCTTGTCGATTCTGGCGTGGATCCGCGGGTGTTCGCACTGTCCATACCACTGATTGATATATTCCCTATTAAAAATATCGATCTTTGGTTGGTTATCGCTCACTCGTCGATTGCGTCGGGGCCTGCAGGGTTGGCTTGGTCGCTTTGATTTAAAGTCCCCCACTGAAAATCAGTTATATATAACTGAGTGGGTAGACTCTAAATAAAAATTTATTTATTTATTTAAGGGGTATCTTTGGGGGGACCGTGGGCCCAAAAATGTAAAAAAAACAACTTTGAACTTAACAAATTTAATCATTCAAAGTCCATCATTCACACCTTGATAGCGAACGAACAACAAAAAGATGTGATATCCCCCCAAAATACAAAAATTTGTAAAAAAGACGGCAGCCAAGCTCTCCTTCAAAAGTCTTCGGCTGTGAATGCTGTGAGATATAGAAGTTGAGCCAAGCTTTTTATTCTTTCTCCCTAGTTTCGCTTTGAAAATATGTAAGATCATTTCGCCTGTTGACGAGCGCCAAGCCAACGATTTTTGTGGTAAAAAAGTAAAATTTTTAAACTCGAAATCATAAAAAAATGACTTGGCCATTGAATTTGGTTCATGGCCAAGAATTTTTTTATGATTTCGAGTTTAAAAATTTTACTTTTTACCACAAAATTGTTGGCTTGGCGCTCGTCAACAGGCGAAATGATCTTACATATTTTCAAAGCGAAACTAGGGAGAAAGAATAAAAAGCTTGGCTCAACTTCTATATCTCACAGCATTCACAGCCGAAGACTTTTGAAGGAGAGCTTGGCTGCCGTCTTTTTTACAAATTTTTGTATTTTGGGGGGATATAATTTACTCTACTTTGATTCATATTGATTAGAATATTTTTGTGTGGATTTTGTAATTTTTCAAGGTAAGCATGATCTTTCGTTTCTAGTTCCGTTGCCTCAAAGCGTAAAATTAAGTTACTTGTTGTAAACGTAGCTTCATAATAATTAAGTATTTTACAGAACCTCGGGGATATGACTATTATAGATTACACGGTAAACATTATTTTCACATAATGTATCAGGTTTATGTGTATATTTAATTGCTTTAAATTACATTATTGTGCCCCCGTCTAATGATATACTTTCCACAAGACTATTGAGTTCTATCTATCAGAAAGTAGTGAGCCGTCCTAGTCTGGGATCGAACTGTGACCCCCGCATTGAAAGACGGGCGGAATAGAGGAAGTAAACCTCGAACATTAGGATGTGTTCTATGTTTCGCGCTTGTTTCAGTAAGAGCCGACTGATTGTCGCATGTTCCAGTTTCCTGCAGTTCGTTACGTCAGTGTTGTGTTAGCGCTGGTCTGCTAACAGACGAACTTTTCCCTTGACTCCTTCACTTTTACTAGCTACTTACACAACAACATTTATTAAAACCTTGTGTTGTTAGAAAAAAATACTTTGCATGCATAAATAACTATTTCTTATAATAGTTAATTATAACTAGATCCATTTATCATCATCGCACATAAGCGCGATAACCCAAGTATTACCATTTGTCATTGTCAGACATATACTTGTTCAAGCGTAAAACATCAAATAGCGATATTTTGTACAGAGATAAGATATACTAACAATTAAAGCGTGAAGACATAGAAAGTGGGATATGTTATAAATACTGGCCAATAATAAATAAGCAATGGATAAGTGAGGACCTCATGTATAGTGCATGTGTTTCTAGTGTAGTTGGGAGACAACCAGCGTTGAAACAGACAACGAGGCAGCTTCCGGTCAATAATCTTGTCAACTACCCCACTTATCTCGACGGTTATGTAAACCTAAGTCACTTAATAATGTTATGAATAAGTTGGACTGTACTCTGCACTTGTAAACAAAGAAAACTATGTTGGTAACGATATTATGAAAACGACTGAATAGTCGTCGAAATATAGTAACCGACATAGTTTTCTTTGTTTAAAAGTGCAGTGTATAGTCCACTATTTCATCACATTATTAACCTCACCTGCTCTGAAAGTTTCATTATTATAATTACTAAGTCAGTTATGTCTCGAGTGTTTCGTACCACACGTCGACACCACAAACAACTGACTCAAACTTGGAATATGATATTAACTTATTATAATTACAACATATTTTTGCAAATTTACCAAAAAGTAAGTAAATTTGAAGTATTTGTTCGAAAAAATAATCTATCCCGCGTTTCCCGACAATATTCCCTAAAAAGTTACTTTTGTAGAAACTTTTTAAACAAAATAACTTTCAGATACTTTTTACAAATAACTTCTAAAAGTAGCTTGTTGTGGAAGACTTGGAGACAACGTTGTACTGGCATATCCACGACTCCGCTCGTAGCATGTAAAGATGAATGCTGGGGCAGAAGGGAACAAGTACTTTCCTTCGTTGCTAATTGAAATGGTTATCGAGGTGAAGATGAAATACTTCATTATTGTTTTACACGTCTAGATAAAGCTGGCTACAATCTTAGGACCTTAGAAAGCTTCTGTAGTAGATTGTTATTAGTATAGCAATAAAAAAGTAATAATAACAACAATTGCCTAACAAACAATTAAATTGTACAATTTATCTTTCAATTTCAATTAGAATGTAAGTTGCAATTACACTAACAATTATAATTAGACAGTTAGAATTACAGTAATTAGACATCCGTACAATACTGCAATTATTGTTATCTCCTGCCGATGTATATTTGATAAACATAACATTATTTATAGTATATATGTAAGTATGTCCAATCAATTAAAAGTTGTTCGTATCCTCCGCGGAACAAGTTGCTCACTTGAACTGGTTTCTTATAAGATTCCTTGTAACGACAACGCAACGACCTTGGTATCAACTACGCAGGCCACCTGGAGCTGAATGAACGCTCAGCCTGTTACGCTTGGACAGGTGAAACAATGTCGTGGAATGTGTGTGTTAAGGATCTACACAGGACAGGTGTGTAGTCTGGACTCATATGAACGCTCAGCCTGTTACGCTTGGACAGGTGAAACAATGACGTTGAATGGCTGTTAATGACGGAATGTGTGTGTTAAGGATCTACACAGGACAGGTTTGTAGTCTGGACTCATTTTGTCTTTGACGGTATCTACCTTCGGTACGTTAGTCGTTCTGTAATGTAAAAGCATTAATAACAATGAAAACATGCTTGTGTAATGTGTTAATGTGTAGTACCCAATACAATACACAGTATACACCCATTCGTATAAGATTTACAAATGTTGTGACTTTTTCCAACGTTTGTTTGTAACGTCTCGTGCTGTAATGTTATCTCGATTCATCAGTGACCTACATGACATTGACATGACACGACACGACACGACACGACACGACACGACACGACATGTTTGCTCCCACGAGAGTGGTGAGTGCATGCAGCGAGGAGTATGACAAGGTACTCGACGACAATAACTTGAAGCAGTAATCAGGGATGACAAGTAAAACAAAACTGATCAATATTAAGCAAATTCGTTGTGTATCTGCTTAGGTTCCTGGGTGGATGTGTGTCATGGGTCTCTAGGGCGGGGGTCAATGTGGGGACAAGAATGAACAAAAAGTAAATTCCTCGTGGGAAGCCTGCCCAGGGTGCAACTCATGCCCCTCTTCACTAGGTATGTTGCGGATAGGACAGTTATGAAGGGATGTCCGAGGACTGTTTAAGAGGACTCAAACACTTGCATTCGCATTAACGACCGAGGAAAACCTCGGGTAAACCTTCAATCAGGATTGCCGATCTCGACGGGATTTGACCGAGACCTCCCGAATCAGAGTCGAGCGCTTTTCGCTCTCAGTGACCAGGTCTTTTATTCCTTTTTGTTACCACATTTCTTCATGTGAAGAACATTAAACCTTTAGTACTTCTCACATCAAATCCTTACCTTACAAAGTATTTCTTATATGCAAATGTTATGCCATGAATAGGTCATTCTTCCCTAATTATAATAATACACCTTTAATTATTAGTCTCTGCACCTAATGATGTAGCCCCAACCAGAATAACTCTGAAGTTTTGGGTTTTTAATGTCTGAAGTGAATAATAAATTCAAAATTAAAATTAAAATTAACAACAAACGAAGCCAATAAGTCCTCGGAAAGTGTGCACCAATGATATATAGTAGGCTAGATCGCCATTTTTTTTATACGTGCGTACAGGCGCGTGTGTACCAAATTGACCTGTTCATTTGGCGCTTCAATTTATTATGCTTGACATTATGTTTTAAATGCGTCTAAGTTTTTTTCTGGATTGTTTTGATATGGTTTTAGCTTGTGCAGTATGGGAAGGCACAAACAGAAACAGTAAGAAGTTATTGCATAAGGGAATTTAGTAATCATTTGGTGTTAGTGGCTAATATGCTCACCTGTCAACCTGACAGCACGCTTGAAAAATATTCGGGTTACAAATCACCACAGCCTACTACCTATTCAAGATGTCTTGTAATTCCAGTGGACCAAACACTGGGGATGTAGCCTACTATAGATGTTAAATATTGTTGTACTCACGCAGTAATCACGTGTTGAATGATTCCGTGCTTCCTAATTGCCACCTTGCCGCTCAAGAGCCAAGTAAAAGCGCTAATTATATAATAATGGTAATGTAACAAAGCCAGAGTGTTTGCTACGATTCTCCGACACACCGTGACTAAGTGTTGCCTTGTGTTCTGCTTCTGATGGTTGATTCAATTACCCACAGACTTTGCTTTGGTTGATGGGCCAACCATACAGGTCGTTCATAGTCGATGAACTTTAAGTCAATTGAAACAATAAGGAGCATGTTAAGTGTAAGGATCAGTTTGTGATAGGTTTCCTAGTTTTCAGTGACATAGACGCGAGCCCAGATCATCAGATTCTCCTACTACTTGAGCTTGTCACTAGCGTCTGTACGCTCTCAGAATAATTAGTACAACATTATAATTCGGACAGAGTTGAGATGCAATTGAGTTACTCTTTACTTCTGAACTACGAGTGATTACGACAACGTTAGGAACTTTTCAGGGAATGTTAAATTCGTTCCCAGTTCCCAGGAACGTGTTCCTAGTAACTCGTTCCTTCCCAAGACTGGTATATCCATACACATTCTCATCTGACTCAATGTATGTTTAGTATATAGGGCCTTCAAATTCCAACTCGCAACCTTCTCGTGGTTTGGCCCGTGATTAGGGGAGTTTTTCTCCCTGAAACTAATGGCGAGCTCTGGGTCGTCGTCGGGGAACTTTCCCCTTCCCTTTGACTACCTCCCCGACGGCGACGACAATGACAACACGGACGGATGATGACACAGACGGAGACGACCACGACGTGGGGGAACCCCTGCCCTCCCCATACGCTTGTGGCTGGTTCTGACCAGCACAGGCCTGTCCGCCCCTTGTCCCCCCGCGTCACCCCTTACGTCCCTCCCTTCGTCTCGATTAGCCAAGTTGCATCCCAAAATAGTTACTATAGTTACCCTCGCACCTTGGTAATATCCTAAACTACTGATAACGATTATCAACTTTTTATCGATATCGAATTGTCAGCAGGAATGCAAAAAATAAAAAATGTGGTTATCGTTTTATAAGATTTTTTTTTACACTCCATGAACATAATTTAGTGCTATTTCCATGTATGTTCAAGGAAAAATTAAAAATAATGTCCTAGGTTATTTTGAGATTCATTACATTCACAAGCAAACATTACAATCTGTTCAAAGAATTAGGGCATCTTATTATTATGGTTGCAATTACTTTGACGTTGTTGTTGACATCATAAGTTTTAATGTTTGGACAGATATAATAATATAATGTCACAACGCACGAGATTTCAGGACTAGAATGTGCAGAAAGCGAACTTAAAACCCCCGCTAATTCAATTGTCTGAGTCTCCATTTCACGGTCGTGATTTAGCTGGGTCGTTATGTAAGGTATTATGCGCCTCGCCCTCAACATCAGGCTACATCTTTCTAGACGTTTTACAATCCGGGGTTCGAACCCGAGGCCTTCGGTGTTGGAACCCGGAAGATGTTCCTACAGAATAGAATACATTGGCAGTTGGCTAATAGCTATTCGCTCGGCCACGAAGTTTAAGACGTATATTAAACTTTGCAAAGTAAGCGACAGCCCTATGTCGTAGATTATCAATATTTTCCGTTTATCAGCCACAAAAATATCAAAATTGTAAATTTCGGAGTTTTAACAATATCCAAAATCGTGAAATCAATTTATTTTTTAAATTTATTTTGAAAACAAATTATAAAAAGTGTTACTTTCGAGCGCTTCATATCCGCTCCATGATCATCCATGTGCATATGCAGAAAACGCTTGCCGTGGTTTGTTCTGGATCATTTGGAATATCTACCGATTGTCCTTTGGAATTGTGGATTAATTAACTTAACAATGTGTGTTGTTCATAATCCGATCATATAACATTTTCAAGTAATGTTTGCAATAATAGGTTTACAACGATTTTTTGCAGTAACCTACTGCAATAACATATTTCAAAATAATTAATTGGTTTCGAATCGCAACATACGTATCCGTTGAAAATTACATTAACATTTTTCAAATGATGTGGAAATTCTCTGGATTGGGAGATGAAGAGATTTTTATATGGACATGAGCATTAAAAACTGGTCCGAGCTCCTGTCCTAATGTTTCACAAGGTTGAATCTGGCCATAGCTTTAATAAAGCGTTGACATAACGCTCGAAGATCTTAATGCTTATTGCTTACAATATATCGTTCAAGTATGTTGCTTGTGTGTGTGATGATGATGATGATCGGCATAAGTTGTAGTTGGCTGTTGGCTCAGACTTGATCAAGTGATATGCAGGCACGTGCTGGACCAGTGATTGCCAGTGTGAAGGTTACAACCAAGTTTAAGGACTTTCAAAACGATTCGATTCAATGATTAGATAAACTAGAACTGATCATCTGAGGGGGAGAAAGAGAGAGATTGGGGGGGTGGGGTAGAGATGCGAATTTAAAAAAAAACGGCGGCCCGGCCCGGCCCGAGGCCCGACCCGAAACGGTCCGGCCCGGGCCCGGCCCGACTATTAAAAAAATACTGCGGCCCGGCCCGAAAGTCTGCCCGAAAGATAATCATCCTGGCCCGGCCCGGCCCGAAAGTTGGCCCGAAAGCCCGGCCCGGCCCGAAAGTCGGCCCAAAAGTCTGGATTTTTAGACTCGTCAAAGCAAATAGGCCGTCTTTGCCAACAGTATGATAGTATTTCTTAGTTCTGCGATTATATACCGTGTACCGTGGCATTGGGCAGTGTAGACCTAAAGCAAATTGCCCATATGGCATGTTTATGAATTGTGCGTGTATATTTATCGACATGAGTGATGCCGCCAATAAGGGACGCAGATGTAGTTGTAGGCCTACATATTTATGTGAGAGCACGTTCTATTTTGTGTTTATTCGGGACTAGACCAGGCGAGTAAGTATACTGTTATTTCAAATCATATTGGACAGTGAAAAGCAAAGTGCCGAGTGACATGTTCACAAATTATTAATATTTATGACTTAAGTCTATGAGTATTGAGCTTGTATTGAAATCGATGGGATCACGGGAGAAATGCCGCCACCGCCAGGCGACAAATTATTTAAGGGCGCAGATGTAAGTTTGTAAAAACACAGCCTGTCTCCTTCGTCATAGTCTGTCCATCTTCTTGTCGAAGCACGTTCGATATTGTGTTCGGGAGTATTGTATCGCAAATCATGTTGTGGGGGTGTGGTGATGTCCACTCCAACCCTTCTGTCCACCTCGACGTCGAAGCTCATTATAGTCTAAGCAAGAGGTTGGATTCTAGGAGATGAAACTTTAATTATAATATAATAATATGACTGTGAAAACGCATTGTTTTTTGTCTGCCTGCTGTATCTTTCTTTCTTTCTTTCTTTCTTTCTTTAACGTTTATCCTATTCAGTTAAAAAATGATTCACAAATCAACTTCTAAATGCTTCGCTCGGCCCGAAGCCCGAAACCGAAACTATCCCGAGCCGGAGCCGAAGCATTGAGAAGTCGGGCCGGGCCGGGCCAAAACACCAATCTCTATTTCCTAAGTTAATATGGTGCCCGGCGCCCGAACTGGCCCGAAAGCCCGAAACGGCCCGAAAGCCCGAAACGGCCCGAAAGCCCGAACTGGCCCGAAAGCCCGAAACGGCCCGGCCGGCCCGAAAGCCCGAACTGGCCCGAAAGCCCGAAACGGCCCGGCCCGGCCCGAAATTTTAATGCTTCGGGCCCGGCCCGGCCCGAAGCCCGAAAATAACAAAAACATCCGGCCCGGCCCGGCCCGAAAGTCGGGCCGGGCCGGGCCGGGCCGGGCTTTCGGGCCGGGCCGGGCCAAAATTCCCATCTCTAGGGGGGGTTAGAAATGATTTAGATCAATCAGCTGAAACAATCGAATGTCCTGATATAAGTCGGTCACTGAACGAGACCAGCTGAAAGTTATAAACACCATATTAAGAGTGACATACTGCATTCATTCCCATTTCAAACGTGTATTTACCTATCCATATTAAACACAATCTACGTTATGAGACGACAAACATTGTTTACGAATGGCCAGGAAACATAACGTATACGTTAATTTGAGATAAGTATAATAATCTATAATGCTTTATTTGATTTGACTATGCCAGAACATTACATTATTAACTCTAGGGATTCTCTTAAGACGTTTACAAATTTATCGTCTATCTTTAGTCTGTATCAAATCACCTAAAGTGCAAAATCTCCGATAAAATGCGCTAAAACACCCGTTGAGTTTTCGACGAGCAAGGATTTTCAGTTCCGGGAAACGTACTTTCTGGGTAGTCGCACGCGGAATCACAGTTTTTGGTGATATCTCGAAAACGATGCAAAATATCTAAAAACTAATTCTAGACCGAATTGTGGTTTTCGTAGAACAATATAATGCAAGAAAAAATATTAAAAAATAATAATTGGGGCGGTTTGTATTTAAGATATGCATTTAATTAATTAAAATTCCAATAACAAAATTAATTACCATCACATTACAATATTTTTTCTTGCATTATATTGTTCTAACAAAACCACAAATCGGTCTAGAATCAGTTTTTAGATATTTTGCATCGTTTTCGAGATATCACGAAAAAACTGTAATTTCGCGTGGTTCGCTGTGGCACACTATGTTAAACTGAGGAGTAGGTTGTCAGGAAGGCTGCGAAGTTATTATTTTAAAGCAATGTTTAGTAAATTTATTTTAAGGAAAAGTCGAATGATAAAAATAATGATCTTGGCTTTTAGACCTCATGTCTTGGCAACAACACAAATAATCAAAGGATGGTGAAATATGGAACAAATGCAGTGGATTATACAACAAACAAGCAAATAACAACTGCTAACTGAAAATGGTATATTGAACAAACAAGATCTGAGGCGACTTAATCGATATGAAGACGTACGAACTACTATGAAGATAGTTACTCAAAGTTGTGCCCAACCCGGGATTCGAACCTGGACCTTGTTCACCAAAACCATCTCACTGACTGAGGCTGGCGCGGAGACGAGTTTAGGCGCTCAGCTTAAATTCTGTTTTAGTTTCTTCCGGTAACGGTTCAAAACACCGTTATCAAATTTCACGCTAACGTTAATTGGATGAGCGAAGCAAAGACTTCAATTTCACTGACCCCCCAAAAAATTTAGCTCGGGTGTTTTAAAAAAAAAAATTGTCTGTTTGTTCGCACTCTACCGGGCAAACGGCATATGCAATCTTGATGAAAATTGGAGGGGACCTTTGAAATCTCTAAACTTAGACCTGCCACGTTTTTGGGTACAATCGAAGAAATATTTCTCATGAATATCGTACTTTTACGATTTTTTTCGATTTTTAGTGCGATATTTTCGTGGCATTTGGGCCGATTCTGACCAAACGGGTGGGGCTACAACGTTCATATTTTACATGGCCATTAAGGTAATGGTGATGTATTGCTTTTTGAAAAAAAAAGGTTTAAAGGTGAAAAGGTTAGCTAAAATCCATAGAATAAAGGTTTTAATATGAGTTTTCTTAGGTTTATAATAACAATTAACAAGTAACACTAGAAACTTGACAACAATCACTTACAATGCATTCAAAAATCATTTGCAAAGGAAAAGTGGTCCTACGCAAACTAAAAACTTACAAAAAAGCTCATCCATCAACGCAACTAAAAAAGAGGCCTAGTAAAGAATAAATCAATGCTATTTAGTACGCGTATTCCTAAATTAATTAATTGATTTTGAATAAAAAATTAGTGAAGTCACCGAAATTTACTCTATTTTTATCAAACTCGGGAATTTATTACAAGTGTTCATATTTTTTTAACTCAAATTTGCATACAGAATATCAACGTTTATCAATCAATGTAAACGCGCAAGTTAATTTGGTTTTATCTTAAGATAAACGGTTTTGTGGGAATTTCCAGAATTGGAATCCATGTTGAATTTCTCATTTTTTCACGTTTTGGACTCATGTCTAGTAATCGATCTTTAACGCTTACTTTTTTGCAATCAATTGCGGATATCAATATAAAAGTACTTTATTAACATCCACGCAATATGTGGTAATGATATTACCAACTGTTCAACAGAAATCATCAACACCTGAGTGTGCGCATTTGAGTTGGGCCAAGCTCAGCGTCCCCTGACATTCACTGAAACCTGAACCCCTGTCAACAGCTATCATATCACACTATTCTCTCACGCAACCAACAGGTTGATAATATTAGAGAACGCATTATGAGAGCATTTGTCAACTTTCTTCGTCCGTAACTTGATGACTTGGTTATGTTTCGTTTTGGTGTTGAATATCACTGAAAGTAAATCCAGAGAATGATATAGTGAATGTAAAGCTTCGAGTTCGCTTATACAATCTAGTCAGGGAAGTGCACTGCAAGATTCAAAGACCGAGGGGGGGGGGGTCATTATGTCACTGTGCAGTGATAATGTAGATCGAGAACCGCTCTCAGCCGAAGACGAGCGAGAATGGTCGCTGTTGGCCAGTGGCGTAACTACGGAGGAAGGCGGACGGCCCCTCCAAATTTGGCCAGATGGGGGCGAGGGGGCGAGGGCACATTTTCTATTTAACATGAGGTATTTATTGAGATATTATATAAATATTGATATATTATTCTTATTTTGCTATTTTTTCTTACATCTTTTATAAGGTTTTGTAAAAAAAACTGTCAAAATACTCCAATCACACTCTAAGAATCGAAAAAATCCGGGGCTGTGTGCCCCAGACCCGCATAAAGTGTGGGGTCACCCTTCAGACCCCCCCCCCTATAATTCCTGTTCGTGTACTTTACCCAGGAAATAAATTCAAGTATAAATTATTTTTGGATGACACCACTGACTGTACCCACATATCAACCTTCCCCCCCCCCTTCGCTAGTTTGTACTCATAATTGATCTTTGGAGGTTCCAAAAAAAGTTCGCTACCCCCCAAAAACAAGGGCTTGTTGAACAACCGCTGTTGGCTCAACGGTTGACGCGCCCGACTATAGCTGATTCAAGTGCCGGCTGGGTCTACTTTTGTATTTACTTATACAGGCAGTATTATTATTATATTTTATGTCTTTTCTATAACGTGATCAATTTTAGTGCAATTAAACTAATTACTCTTATATCGAATGTATTTATCCATCCCTACTTGCTCTCCTCACTAATTCGTTGTTGCTGAAAGTTACCAACCACTTGGTAGATAAAATAACTCATAAGCCAAGCGCGGCGCTGTAGCCTTGACACTTTCGCGAGCAGTAAAGTAAATGTTAGCCCTGGGGTTCTAGTTAATAACACTGCATGTGTCTGTCGATAGACAAAGCGTTACCTGCGCCAAAGTATTTACAAAAATGTCAGTTCGCTAGACAAGTTTATATTATTACAAAGGTGAAACAATTTTAGAGTAGGTCTGGTTTAAGATCATGATGTTTTTTGGACTATACACTACTCAAAATAAAACAAAGATTACGATATTTCAAAGGTTAATCAACCTCCTTCATCAGCTTTTTAATGACAGTTGAAACAAGACAACAGAATGGGCTTTAAAACAAATAAACAATGCCAACTAAACAAATCAAATTACACCAATCCACCAAAGAATCATAAAAAATAAATATGGTTGTAGTTGTTGTTGTAACATAAAAGAACTTATAAAATTTACAAAACAAACAAGAAGAAGAAACATTATGGCTTATTAGTTACAAAAACTTTCCAAATTCCAGGAAAATCAATGCTAGGTGCACTTATCACATTATTACTAACAGACATCAATGCAGGCCACGGATGTGGCAGAAATATAACCCAACGGGTGAGTTTGTGTTGGATAATTTTTAACCGTGTATTGTTCAGTCGAGTGGTTTTGTTTTTAATTAAAATTGACTTACAACAGGAAAGAAAATATATGGCGTTTGGGTAATTGATATCTGTCGAGGAGTGTGGGGGGGGGGGGGGGGGGGGGGAGGATGTGGCTAACGGCTACGCAACGGAGAGCGTGCAGAAAGCGCCAAGCTTTATTAGTGTTCTTTATTATATATTTGAATGCTTTGATTAATATAAATTTACTGTAATTTATGTTTGATTCCTAATGTTTTGTACAGGTATACACAACGTTGAAATCTATCGCTTGGCGTTAGTCACTGGGCGAAATGATATCATCTTTGAAGGGCACAACTATACTGGATGAAACATCGCTTGGCTCTTCAAGTATATCTCAACACTTTAAGGTGGCTTGGCTTGTTATTTTATCCCAATCATTTTGAATGTGAAATGCTTGGCTGGCTTTTTACTAGTGTTTGTAGTCGTCGGATATAAATAGTCCTCGAGGGCAGGCGAAAACACTTCAATATTGAATACCAAGATAACTTGTCCTTGTTTTTAAGCTAGTATTTTTTATTTCTGTTATCATGTAACCGACAGAGCTAGTTAATGCATTGCGCGTGAGACAATGGTTCGTGAGGTCCCAGGTCGATTCCCCTCACCGACACTCCTGATGAAAGTTAGTCCAGCGCCAAGGCCAATGACGAGGGAACAGTGTCCACTAAGCTACTGGGTGAGGTATTCAGATCACCGGCTTTCTACTAGAGCAATGTCAGAAGTATGTGCGTTGTAGGTCACGGGCGCTGATACGATCAAGCCACTATTAGTAGATGAGTTTACAACAACAAGAGCGGCTGTAGCTATCAGGCGAGAAAGTGTGTCCATGCAGAGGAAACACTGGGCAGAAATCAAATTTGGCGACGTAGCCCTAGGTTATTTTTAACACAAGTTCGCCAACACAATCATTTTCGCAATGTTTATTTATACTCTTGATATTCAGCTACAGAAATTGACTAAAATGGTAATAATTTGTTCAAAATGTTGGACGATATTATGTAATAATTTGTTTGGAAATAAAACTTACAACAAATAACACCAATATTACATGGATATAAACGAATTTGACAATTAAACAAATACAATAAATATGAAGGCCTACATTCAAAATGTCTATTGGAATCAATCAAAATTAATTCAATGCATTTCGTAGAAATCAATCCAGAAATTAACATATCCATCCCAGCGGGGTAACGAATCCCGGTCCCCCGATTGCCGGTCGAGTGCTTTACCCCAAAGCTACAGGGACGATCAACTTCATAACATCTGATTGTTGGTGCTGGGATGGATTTTTCAATTTCTGGATTGATTTCTATAAAATCAATTACACTTACGGGAGTATTTCCCGATTAATATGAAATTGAGAAATTAAATGATTGTTTTAAGAATGATAGAATAACAACACCAAAAGAGAAACAAGAAATTTAAAAAAAAAATGATTTCTTAGAAAATCCCACTCAAACGAACTGAAAAATATAAAAATTATAGAATATAAAATAACGAAGGGGAAATTCTAAAACTTTCACGGAACAAGAAAAATTAAATCAAGGAAAAGTTGAAGAAAACCGATAAATTTTCATAATGCATTCTGTAAACGAAACTAATAGAAATCGAATATTTAAAGTCAGGTATGTGTTTTCATATATTATGATTATAAGAATGTAATATGTGATATTTCCTGACTTCAGGGTAACTCGACACATCGCTTGGTACCAAGTTTCCTCAGACTTAATCTAAGTACTTTATCTAATTACTGCAATGACCAGTTTGAAATGTGAAAGTACATTGCAGAATTGATAAGTTACAGCTAGATTTAATTACATTGGTGAGGTTGTATTGTCAGTTTATAGTTTAGATGTGAAGAAGAGTAGAGTATAGGTTTGTTGCTTTATTTCTGAGATAACTAAATTCGTGTAACTGTTATTGCAAAGCTTCTCCATACGCCCAAACACGTCTAATCTATCTATCTAACTATTAATACTACGTTAACTCTGGACTGGCGGCGGAAACCGAGTTTTTCCACGCAAGACGTTTTCTCCGCCAAGTAGCGTGATAAACGCGTACATTTTGGACGCTCCTCCACGAGAAAAGATCGACATTTTCGAAAAAAAATACCCGCGACCCGACAAAAATTTGCTTCCGGGTCAAAAAGTCAAAAATCGCGAAAAACGTGGTTTTTGACAGTTTTTGTACTCGCGGTTGCCGCGCCCAAAGTATGCTACGCACCCAAACGTCGACGGTTCCTACGCGTTCGAAATAATTACGGGTACAAGCACCGCGAAGGGTTCCGGGCCGACTATCATACTTTGGCCGGGACGGCGATAAACAATTTGGATTTGGAAACGAGAAAATTTTATAAAAAACGCAGATATTACTTGGAGCATTCCCGAATTTTCGTTTTTTGTTTTAACGTGTAAACATTAACAAAAACTGGCGGCCTGGGGAAAAACATTTTCGGAAAAACGTTTCGTTCTCTTTTTATGGGACATTGTTTGGATTTTTCGGTTCCAAATTTTTGGAAATTTTCGGGTTCACGGTAAAGCCCCAAAGTTTGCCAATTACAAAAGCCAATGAATTGGGTAACAAGCTTTAAAAAAATTGGTCCCCTTTTCTTTTTCAAAATGGGCGAAAAAAATTCCCAAAGTTGGCCAATTTTTAAAATTTGACAGTGCAATTTTAAAAAATTAAAAAATCGACTTCCCTAGGTTTAATTTCCGCTAACCAAGGCACATTAATGTAGAGGAATGATGAAGGAATTTTAATAAAATTAGTTTGAGAACCTTGGTTCGAACCCCGGATCAGTAGATGCCTTCGAACACGATTCGGGACACTTTTTTACAGTATGAGTTTTCATTGAAAATCGTAAAAAGCATGGTACACATTTTTTCTAAATTCACAAGTGGTTTAAAGGCATCGATCGGACCTTTACGATAATCGTGATACCAAACATGACCCATTTTGTAGCATTTGTATATTAGTTATGGAACCCGCCAAATTGACATGCGTGTACGTTTTGGCATAAAAAAATCATAATTATTTTATCTCACGGTTGCCGCGCCCAAAGTAGGCTTTGCACCCGAACGCCGACGGTACGGGCGCGTTTGGAATCTTTCCGGGTACAAGCACCGTTAGGGGTTTTAGGTCCGTTACAATACTTTTGCTGGGGTGACGATGAACATTTTGAAATGCGCGTAATTTTGAAAAAGTTAAACTTGCTGTTTAAATAAAAAATTCTAAAAAAATCCTGAATTTTCAAATTCACTTACAGCGTGTGTGAAATGCCCGTGCGGATTTAACGCGGGGGGTCCAGACGCCAAAAATGTTTACCGTTTTCTTTTTTTTGGACATTGTTTGGATTTTCCATTTTTCATTTTTTTGAAATTTTTAGGTGCGTGGTAGAGCCACGAGGTTTGACAATTCTGAAAGCCAATGAAATAGCGAATGGGTTAAAACCAAAATTGCCACGATATTTCTTTCCGATTGCGAGGGAAAAAATCGCAAAGTTGGAAATTTTTTTACATTTTGCAGTGCAACTTTAAAAGTTTAAAATTTTGGTTTTCCTTGGTTTGATTTGGAACGACAAAGGCTCGTTAATGTAGCGGAAGAATAAAGGAATGTAAATAAAATTGGTTTGAGAACCTGTGCTCGAACCCGGGTTTGGTGGAAGCCTTCGAGTTCGTTCCGGGACACTTTTTGTTAGTTGGATTACATTCTGTCAAGGTCAGGACCGTTCCCGAGGATTGACGTAATGTGGCTCATGACGTGGCGCAGGGAATGTATCGATAGCAGCATTGCATACAAGTGCATATGAAGTGGCGTCTTTCACATCAGAGTCACGAACAATTGTTCCAGGAAAACATTTCTCACACATTTTACACAAAAGACGTAAAAATGTTCCGATTTCGAAAATCATTTTTCACCGTACTTAGAGGCGGCGGACAGCGTCCGGCGGCGTACCGAAAGTGTCCCGTAAAACAAATTTGTCCCAGGACTTCGGATAAACGACAAACGTTACCCGCAAACTACCGAATCGCGGCCGTACACGGACCGATTCGCGATTTTGTCGCGTCAACGAGGTTTTCCAACTACGAGGTATTCCGAGTACGAGGTTTTCCACGCCCTCCGCGTAGCGGCTTCAAGCCGCGCTTGCGCGACTTGTCTCATAATATTAAAACAGAACTTATAAAGTAAGAGCATCAGTTTTAGTATTCGAAATATACAAAACAGTTATGTATTATTTTTGGTTGAACATAACATTTACGTTGAAATTAAAATGAATCATTTAAATAAATAAACACAATAATAGTATACAGAAAACACGAGAATTTTAGTTATTGCTTTAGAGTACATTACATTTTAGTTACGGCAACTATAATCATCTTATAAATTGTTTGAGAAATGTGCTCGATTATCCAAGTAAGGAACCGAATTATAGACTAAGGAAAGCGGTCACATACGCAATCAGTATCATATAAGTGCATACAAATTACTAGGGTTACTAAACCAGTTTGTCAAAGAAATTTAGTGCAGTGATCATGCACACGTTTCCCAGACGGTTTGCAGTAAAAGTTCTTAATTATATTATTAAGTACACCCAATTTGTCTGGAAATTATCGATACAAATAATCAATTTTTTAAACTCGTTATTGAATAATGTGACTGGTATTTTGAATGAATTATAAGGCCACCTATATTCTTTGAGAATATCAATGCATGTATATAAAACAATAAGATACATAACTTACGAATTCCTATAAATATTTATTTATGTGTTAAAGTCGGTAACGCCATTATTTTAGATTTTAGAAGATTTATTATGGTGTTTATGAGGTAATAACATTAACACAATTGTGATTAAAATAAAAATTCCAAATCCAGTTTTGTGCACAGAAAATGTATAAGATGTATTATTAGATCTTTATTTTAAATCAAAACTCTGTTGTGCAGAAACAATTACCACAAAACACAGGATAAAAATAACAATAATTGATTGAAAATATTGTAAAAGGGGGTTAAAATACAAATACATGAAATAAATAAGTGATACATAATTTTACATATTTAGACCGTAATGGTGATTCCTGAGAATAAAAATGGAACATTTTAATTATTGGGAATGTGTTTTATTATTATTATTATTATTATTATTATTATTATTATTTTTTTTATTATTATTATTATTATCATTATTATTATTATTATTATATTTTTTATTGAAAGCGAAATATGTTAACAAACCAACAGATTTGCATCTTCGTATACTCATCTGATTGCCCTGATTTGTTCAACATATCCGTTGCAAGCTAATACTCTCACCACACGTACCAGAATGCGTTACGTTTGTTTTAGCTGTTGTAATCACTCTTAAATGAAAGTCGATTACCTCACAATGCATGAAACCGAGATCAGATTATCGGTTTAATTGAGGCCAAATGTGCAAACCATGCACCAAACTGCATCCCCGAACTCAGTTACGTAGGCCCCACAGCTACACGTACGTGCTCTAAAATATCTAGTTTACTTCAAGGAAATGTTTAGGAACACGTCTGAACTCCTGATAACTCACACTAACCTAGCTTCTGTAGACAATAATCAGTCCGTCCATGAATCACGTGTTTCACCAGCCATTCATGAGACATCCTAAATACAAATTGTTCATCTGTGTATTTTTGAACACAATAATATTAGATTTTATAAAAATGTGATTAATCATATTTCAAAAAAAAAATGAGTACATACAACTTTTAACCGAAAATTAATATTGATTTATTCTTTAGTTCCAGGAATGATTTGAATCCCACTTTCAACATGAACAGCAGTTGTTTCTTCTGGAATCCAATAGTTCAGATGGGAACTGCAAATTAATACAATTAATTTCTTTACCTTTCCATAAACATATTTATTATTTGCTTTATTGTTTTTTTAACACAATAACACACTCAATTTATGTTTCAAAGACAGTGTTCGTTGAAATAATCCCAATGATTAAAACACCAATAAATATGTACATGAATAATGTAATTATATTGAATAATTGTGCAACTATCATTGCTTGAAATAACGAGCTTGGAATTTGTAAATACGTGCTAAGACTCGTGCAACCGAACTGTTGTCAACTGTGGCAGCCGCGCCTTGTAAAGCAGTACACAAAGCTTGCAAAACAGTCGGTAATACAATTAATCTACTTATTTAACACCCCGAGGCTGCTAACTCTGCCATGTCCCTAAGACAGCTCTCTACACTGTCGCCAACCTGATTGTTTGTGAAAACAAGAAGACCGCTTCAAAGAAAGTCGTTACTTTATTGTTTATAATTGGATGAGCGTAGCGAGCGTAGCGAGCGAGCGAAGATTCCTTTTCACTACACTGGGGAAAAAAATCCGGAATGTTTTTTTTTTTTTTTTTTTTCTTTCTTTTTTTTTTTTTTTATTTTTGTGTGTCTGTGAACACGATTCCCGGCTAAACCAATACCCCAAATTGCGATGAAATTTTATGGAGGTCTGTGAAATCTCTGAACGAAGAACTGCAACGGGAGGAAAAATCGATCAAAAAATTTTCTCATTAAATCGCAATTTTACGATTTTTTTCGATTTTTTAAAAAATTTTCGACTTATAACATCTTCATGTTTTATCCGATTGTAATTATTTTTTCACATAACCTTAATTTTTTTGAATTTATATATTCGTGTGAAATTTGAGCGCAATCGAAAAAAATCATTTCTCGTGATAATCGCAATTTTACGATTTTTTCGATTTTAACATTTCTTCGACGAATAAAACCTACATGCTTTATCCGATTGTAATGATTTTTTCACAGAACTTTTAATTTTATGAGTTATTATATTCGTTAAAATTTGAGCGTAATCGAAAATGATCTATTAAAATAATCCAATTTTACGCTTTTTTCGTTAAACAAAAAATTACGCTCATCCATCAACGCGGCGGGGCTTAAGCGTTTTCCTAGTATATTCACTGCAGAGCGCTCACCTCGCACCCTACTCACTGCTCGGCAGTTTCATTGAGAAGGATGACATGATGATCGACGTTTAGAACCCTCTACAAATAGATCGGGAAATTAATACCTCATTGTGTTAGGTATAAGCGCTCTGCAGAGGATATTTAATATTTTGATTGACATTTTGAGGCTTCATCAAAAGTAACTTCGTAGGACATTCTTTAGGTTTACATAATAATGGAAGTTTTATTGATTTATCAAAAAGTTTCGATGACACAACAGCTTTTGTATTTGCTATGGTGACAATCAGGCGCGTCGGAACATTTTGAAAGTTGGGGGGGGGGGGGGGCACATTGATTTGTAGATTTCGTGGGCGGAAGCTTGGGTCTGAGGCGAAGCCCCAGCCGCTGGAATCCCTTTAGCCGAAGGTTAAACAAATATTTATCATAATTCAATGTTATTTCGTAATGTTTTAACTGCACTCAGATTCTGTAAACGATGTTTTTACAGCAACTATCTGCGATCCAAAAACTAAAAAAATTAACGTGAAGTGGCTCATTTTAGCTAATTCCAACCATATTTTTTATGTAATGACGAAGCATACAGGCAAACACTTGTTTCCCCCCCCCCTGCCCCCTGGACCAAGCTTGGGGGAAAGCATTGCCCACTCTACCCCTCCCCGGTTCCTACGCCACTGGCGACAATAGTCCATCGAGAAGAGCAAGTGAGAACTGCAACCTCGATGTGTATCATACATAATTTAAATAGCAATTCCTTACATTCGCTAAATGTGGTTGTGTACCATATTGAAGAAACATTAGCAGACGGCTGAAAAAGTACAAAATGAGTTAATTATTAAAACGCTTCCCTCTTTCGCTTGTAAAGATCTTTCCGGTGTTCGCCTTGCACTGACATCGGAAGTGATAGGTAAACCAGCGTGGGAACTGCACAGCTTAGTTGTAGCCTGCATCTCACGTAGAAACAGTTTACGAGCACAATATCGAGAATAGCAGTAAAAACTGTGGCCCAGGTCACGTCTTCGGTTTTACATTTGGTTCTTAGAAAGTGTGTAAAGTTAATAACATACACGTGTGCTGTGTGGAGTAATTAACAAGTGGATGCTGGATGCAAGTTAGGTGGCTCTTTCCTGCACCCATGCCTCGGGCAGACTTTCGTTTTTCATCTCGGTACTGAAGAATTTGGTAGGAAGGATATGATATATTTTTCTGTGTAGGGCGCCTACTACAGTTGGTACAAGTCAGTTAGCTTTGATCGAGAATTATTATGATCACCAATATTAACAGCATATCACTACAAAATATCAGTGACAACTATCAATATAACCTTTTAATTTTGAGATTTTTAAACGTGATTTAGGATGAAGCTAGAAATTTAAAAAAAAATTGATCGCAGCAATAAGGCGCCCCGCCAACTTGACCTTTACCCACGACCGCGAATGGTTAGACTAGAGTTTTGCGAGACTATCCTCTCCCCCTAAACAACTCCATTGTCAATTCCTTACTTATATTATAACTAATAACTATAATTGGCAGTCGAAGAAGGCGCCCAAAAATCACATCAGGCGTTGCTAGGACGGCTCCAAACTCCAAAGTCACCAGCAAAGAACTGATCGACTTATGTGGACATAAGAAGTTAAAAATCTTCTGCCAAAGCGGGAATCGAACCCCGTGTCTTCTGCAATGAAAGCAGAGACGCTAACCACAAGACCAACGAACCACACAAAAGCTTAACTAATTGCGAAAACAAATGGAGTATATATCAGCTCTGTAAGATGAATTATTTTGAAATTTAATTAAAAGCGGTATTCACCGACTAAACTAAAAAAAATATATTTAATTCAGGCTTACAATTGTGATGAATTTAGAAACTAACAGAAAAATTATTGGTTCCACAATGACCCCTCCAAAAAATGTCAAACTTGGTATTTTTCAAGCTAGGTCCCATCGGATAAAATCTCCCATAAGAAATAACATGGCGACGATCTTTATGCCCCGTGACCTTCAAGGATTTTGATCCAAAAAAAAAAACGCCAATTATTAATGGACTCAACAGTCTTTTCGGTAAAATTCTACACTATGTTTTGAAATTTGGTAAGGTGGTTCGGTCAAAATATGCTGATTTTGAGGGGTGTAATTTTGGAATGCATATTTTTGCGTGTTTGAGTGCATATTTGAGCACAGTTTCAAGACACGATGTTATAAAGGGTCATTTTCGATTCTATGTTAACCAAATAAGAAGCAGGATAAACTGATAAAATTTTGATCCCAAAACACCAATTTTCGCAAATTTCTGGATCCAAAAATTTGAAAAATTCGTGTAAACACCCACAGTTACAAGATATTATTTTTTAAACGGTCATTTTAGTGTAGTAGTATGCTACAGATTATGCGATAAAAATAATTTTTTTGGAGTAATAGCCACTTTAAGTATCTTTGAAGTTGAATCAATGCGTCCCGGTAAACCGGACATTGTTTGTTTCATTGTCCTCATACATATTCAATAGCTGATGTTGCTCCCGATAAACCGCACTGTCTTGGGCGTCAACATGAATGCAGTTGTATTACTACAATAACAGAGAATGCGACCAGGGAAAAGTGAAGCGGCCTTGATAATATTATGATTCACATAGCGTAACATAATATCCTTTATTCCATTTAGAAAAATGTTTAATTTTTCAATCATGTTGATTAAAGAAAGCTGTAACTTAACTTTTCCTCACACTGTTCGAAACCGATCAGTTAAACTCCACCCACTTAATCCTTTCATCCTTTTAGCTGCCCGACATTAAAACTTATTTTGATAATGTATTGCGACACTTAACGACATTTATTAAAACAAGTGAAGAATTAATAAGTGTGGTGTGCGTGTGCAGAGAATTTGGACACTAAATGTGAATGGGGCTTTGCCTTTTTAGTATCCCATAACGCATTCATGTGTTAAATATAACAAACAAATAAAATACATTAAAAGATTGCGATTGAAAAGTTGACGAGTTTGGTCGCACATCGCAAACATTAAGGTACCATCAAGTTATTGTTTTGAGCCTACTCTAACGAGAGTAAAGGCGAGAACTTGTTGTTCCGCGTGAACACTGCAACAGTCGGTCAATACAATGTCAGCTACCACACACTTGATGTTAATGACAGGCTAGTGACAAGTAATGGGACGTTAGGTACTCAACTGGTGCAATTACACTTATAAACTGCAGTCAGTCAAGGTTACGGTAACTGTTGAGAGGCGGAAGAAATATTATTGTGTAACTTTGCTCGAATCTGAAATCGTTCATGAAGTAACTGGTAGCACTGCTTAACTAATTACTTGTAATCCGTGTAATTAACAACCGAAGATGCAACTTTTACAACTACCAACCTAACAACGCAATAACATATATAACAGAACCAACTACAGTGATTACGGGACCTCCCTTACCGACAATGTTGGCTCGGGCGCTAAGCGCTCGACTCTGATTCGGGAGGTCCCGGTTTCGAATCCCGTCGAGACCGGCAATCGTGACTGAAGGTTTTTTCCGAGGTTTTCCTCAGTCGTTAAGGCGAATGCAAGGGATTGAGCCCTCTTAAATAGCCCTCGAACATCCCTTCGCAATTGTCCTATCCGCACATACCTAGTTCACCTGAAGAGGGGCTAATTGCACCCTATAACAGGTTCCCCACGATAATACGGGACCTCCCGAATTAGAGTGTTGGTTAATTAAGGCAAATATGATATTTTCAAATGCGAGCTTTCTATTCCTTGCCCACACTACATACGTCAAATAACACTGACTTGACAAAGCCTTGAGGAAATCCAATCACACACAAGTAGCTTATTATAAGCTAGCAATAGAGTTATAAATAACGCGACAAGTGCAGACGGATCTATACGTTTCAAGCTATAGAACATAGAACGGGACCTTGTGGCTGAAAGTTCTCTCCGTGTAAATCCAGGTGTAATTGCCAGCTGTGGTGGTTGTATGCCAACTAACTAGCCACGCAACCGTTATGTTTATCAGTCTGGGTGTCTACGTGGGTGGCCTCGGCCAGCGAGGGTCTCCAACCAACGCCCATTGCTTCCCAGAGTTGATTCATTTCTAAATTCCATTTTATTAAGTAACAAAATCTGCTCTACAAAGAGTACAATAAAACTAAGATTAGAACAAAAACACACAAAATAATAAGAGTAATTAAACAAATGTGAAAGTTCCGAGAACAATAAATATTCACAATAATTATGATACCGGAAATAAAAATAACATGCGTAATTAAAATTAATCAAAACTGAAATAAGTTAATTAAAATTAAATTATATTAAGTTAGTCTGTTACGCGCTAGAGCCATATTAGCCTAGGGTGGGTGGAGGTAAGGATGTAATCTACTGGTCTGTAGGGTCAGATTCAAAGTGTTATGTAACTAGGAAAACGCTAAAGTCCCGCCGCGTTGATGGATGAGCTTTTTAAAGTTTTTAGTTTGCGTGGGATATCTTTACTTTTGCAAGTGCTTTGTTTTGTTGCCTACGCATTGTAGGTGATTGTTGTCAAGTTTCTATTGTTTCTTGTCAATTGGTATTATTTATCGTAAAAAACTTATATTAAAAGCTTTATTTCTATGGATTCTGGCTAACTTTTTCATTTTTTTCTTTCAAAAGGTTCTACATCACCATAACCTTAATGTCCATGTATAATATGAACGTTGTAGCCCCACCCGTTTGGTCACAATTGGCCCAAATGGCACGAAAATATCACACAAAAAATATAAAAAAATCGTAAAAGTACGATATTCATGAGAAATATTTCTTCGATTGTACCCAAAAACGTAGCAAGTCTAAGTTTAGAGATTTCGAAGGTCTTGTCAAATTTTCATCAAGATCGCATATGCCGTTTGCCCGGTAGAGAGCGAACAAACAGACAAAAAAAACAAACAAACAAATAAACAAAAAAAAAAAACACCCGAGCCAAATTTTTTGGGGGGTCAGTGTAATTGAAGTCTTTGCTTCGCTCATCCAATAAGCTTATGTTGCCACCTGCGTACTTGGGGAAGTTCCTTTTGAAAAGGAACTTTTAAAAGAATCAGTTCATCAATTAAAAAAATAACTTTTAAAAAGTTAAAGTTCCTTTTTACACCCTTGCCTCTAAAATTTCAAGTTTCTCATAAAAAGGAACTAAAGTTCCCTTTTAATTTTCGTTTTGTTTAATGCGACTGCAGAGTGACTGACGTGCAACTTGCAAGCATGCGTACGGCTGTCAAGAGCACGGTGATCTGTAGGGTCATGAATCATGATGATTGTCTGTACATCTGAAAATGCTTCTCGCACTAGGAAAACGCTCAGTTGGACGCGTTGTTGAGCGAGCATCGGTACGTGCAACACGACCCGAGTACGACATTCCCATAATGTTACATACCAATAAGTATTTTAGGTCTTGACGGATTTAACTGAAAATTTGTAAAATAGGAGAGAATGGATAAAATCCACCGCCATCTAGAGGACCTTGACATCATTTCTTTGGGAATACTATTTTACTCTTGATTTCTTCTAGGTGGCAGTACATAGTGACCAGAATTCTTGTGCGACTTTTCGTTGCCATGGTAACGTTACTTTTGTTAAAATGTAATTTCTATCTACACTACTTATCGGATCAAAATAAAATTAACATATTCGTGACCGGACGGACATTCTAAATGATTTGGCTACCTCAGATTTTGTCGCCGTTTAGTTTTTTAAAAAAACTTAAGATTAACTTTAATGTAACTTTATAACTTTTTAAACGATTTTGCCACAAAACTAATGGCATTCAATCGGGAACGAAACTTGCGAATGGTCAAAATTTCAACTCGATCCGAGCCTCCGTTTGACCGCTATCATGAGCCAAAAAAGCTGTGCGACTTTCCGTTGCCCTGGTAACGGGACTTTGCTATAATGTAATTTCCATCTACACTACTTATCGGATCAAAATAAAAATAACATATTCGTGATCGGACGGACATTCTAAATGATTTGGCCACCTCAGATTTTGTCGCCGTTAAGTTTGAAAAAAAAACTTTCGATTAACTTTAATGTAACTTTTTAACTTTTTGAACGATTTTGCCACAAAACTATACAGCAACCCGCCTAGGTGGTATGTACATGTGTGCAAAATTTCAGGTCGATCAGAGAAACGGTGCGACCTGTATCGAAGCAGTAACAGAAAAAAAAAACAAAAAAAAACAAAAAAAACAGACATTCGAGCCATAAGAGTCAAGTGGAGACGCTCGCTTCGCTCGCTCAAATATTATTTTTATTATTATTATTATTACATACGATATGAAAATTATAAATGATGCGTAACGACAAGGTTGTTTGCTAACAAATACTGAAAAGTGGTGCTAAGTACAAAATTTACTATTTAATTGTAACTGGAACGTAGTAAGTAACATTCTAAAAAGTTCATTGAGAATATGAATTTGCATGATCACTTTTAAGTACCTCAACACTAAAAGGGACCAAGTTCCTTAAAAAGTTCCTTTCCCAAGTATGGCCACATGTTGTTTAGACGATTACGTAAAGTCTCTGCGCATGCCCGAACTCTGCAAGGAATTCTGGGTAGTGTGTTGCAAGCACAGCCAACTAAATCTTAAATTTTCAACAAAAGCCATCAATCATTGTTTACATTGAAGAAAACACAGCCTTCTGTTCAGAGGTTTTTATAAAGTTCTGAGCAACATGATTCCCAGCATGCAATGCGCGACACAGAGTGCGCTGATGGTTTACGAAATCGTCTAATACTTAAAAGTACAGTAGTGAGATATTAAGCGTAGCGTCATTATCGATATAAGAAAATCTAGCGTTTAATACTCAATTGCAGGTTTTTGTTTGACTCATTTCAAGCCGTTAGATTTAGAACCCACCTCATAGTCAGGGAGGCATTCAAGAATTTAGCTACACTACACGTAATATTATATTTTAAGTATTTTAAATGAAAAATACTCAGCCTATCTAAAATTCTACATTGTTTTAATGTGAATGACTGTTAACATCTGCAGTAGTGAATGGGTGAATTAAAATAAATGTTGTTCATCATTTAAACAAATAGGTTTTTGACGACAGCAGTTATAAGAATGCACATGGGGGACACCAGTGTCGGAAATAGTGTGTACTTGAAGTCGCACGAACTCGGCGGTCAACTCACTAGTCACGGCGCGTCTGAAGCACTGATCTCTATATAGGATGCTTACCTGCCAGATGTTGAGAAGTAAAGTCGGACTAATTTAGCGGGTTTCCTTACTGTAGAAGTAAACCCCCCAAAATACAAAAATTTGTAAAAAAGACGGCAGCCAAGCTCTCCTTCAAAAGTCTTCGGCTGTGAATGCTGTGAGATATAGAAGTTGAGCCAAGCTTTTTATTCTTTCTCCCTAGTTTCGCTTTGAAAATATGTAAGATCATTTCGCCTGTTGACGAGCGCCAAGCCAACGATTTTTGTGGTAAAAAAGTAAAATTTTTAAACTCGAAATCATAAAAAAAATTCTTGGCCATGAACCAAATTCAATGGCCAAGTCATTTTTTTATGATTTCGAGTTTAAAAATTTTACTTTTTTACCACAAAAATCGTTGGCTTGGCGCTCGTCAACAGGCGAAATGATCTTACATATTTTCAAAGCGAAATTAGGGAGAAAGAATAAAAAGCTTGGCTCAACTTCTATATCTCACAGCATTCACAGCCGAAGACTTTTGAAGGAGAGCTTGGCTGCCGTCTTTTTTTACAAATTTTTGTATTTTGGGGGGATATCACATCTTTTTGTTGTTCGTTCGCTATCAAGGTGTGAATGATGGACTTTGAATGATTAAATTTGTTAAGTTCAAAGTTGTTTTTTTACATTTTTGGGCCCACGGTCCCCCCAAAGATACCCCTTAAATAAATAAATAAATAAATTTTTATTTCGAGTCTACCCACTCAGTTATATGTAACTGATTTTCAGTGGGGGACTTTAAATCAAAGTGACCAAGCCAACCCTGCAGGCCCCGACGCAATCGACGAGTGAGCGATAACCAACCAAAGATCGATATTTTTAATAGGAAATATATCAATCAGTGGTATGGACAGTGCGAACATCCGCGGATCAACGCCAGAATCAACAAGGCCGATCCAGAACAACTCTGAAATTTATTATGCTTCGTTGCTAGGACGGCTCCAAAGTCACCGTTTACAAACTCCTAAGACAAGAACTGATAGACTTAAGTCCAAATCAGAAGTTAAAAAACTTCTGACTTGAGCGGGAATCGAACCCTGGCCCTTCTGCATTGGAAGCAGATACGCTAACAACAAGACCAACGCACTAGCATAAGCATTAGATATTTATAATGGTTAAGAGCATGTTTAATTTCAAGCTTGTATACAAATTACTACGCCTGAGTAATTACGCGTTTTGATTTTGCTAGGACGGCTCCAAAGTCACCGTTTACAAACTCCTAAGACAAGAACTGATAGACTTAAGTCCAAATCAGAAGTTAAAAAACTTCTGACTTTAGCGGGAATCGAACCCTGGCCCTTCTGCATTGGAAGCAGATACGCTAACAACAAGACCAACGCACTAGCATAAGCACTTGATATTTATAATGGTTAAGAGCATGTTTAATTTCAAGCTTGTACAAATTACTACGCCTGAGTAATTACGCGTTTTGATTTTGATTTTGATTTTGATTTTCCCCGGTCCCAATTGCCCGGTTTTTGTTATATGAGGTACATCTGAGTGTGGCCCAAGTTTCAAAGTTCTAAGATGAACCGTTTTCTCGGTATAGCGTATTATTCATAAGAGTACGGAATTACCTACTTTTGATAATTTTGGTTTTTTTCCGGTACCCGTTAACCAATTTTGCTTTCCATATTCAAAAGTGATAAAGAATGAGAGATATCAAAATGTTTTCCACGTTTGAAACATCTCAGTTGTAGCGTTTTCTTTGAATGATTCATTTCTTAATGTTCAGATATGTTTTTTGTCATTTTTGGGCCCATGGTCATCCCAAATTTAGCCCCTTGTGTTTTGGACGCAAGATATTTATAATGGTTAATAGCATGTTCAATTTCAAGTTTGTACAAATTACCACGCCTTGGTAATTACGCGTTTTGATTATCATCCAAATTTTGATTTTCTCCGGTCCCTGTTACCCGATTTTGGTTTTGAAAGCAAAAGGCACTGCGTCTGAAATACACCTAAGTGTGGTCCAAGTTTCATAATTCTAAGATTTACCGTTTTCTCTGTAGGCTAAAGAACTCTCCGCGGAAACTCCTAGTCAGCCAGCCAGCCAGCCAGCCAGCCAGCCAGCCAGCCAGCCACCCAGCCAGCTTTAAGGAATTTGACGATGTTGAGAGCCTTTTTTAACACAGAACGAGTTGTCGGATCGGGTTGATTTTTTTTTTGGTATGTCATGGACCACATACCAGGTCATATACCGAGTTTCAAGATTGTAACTCTTTCGGGGCGGCGTGTGCAGATAGCTGAAAACCCCCCAACTCTGGTAGGTGTATATAGGGCCGGAGTTCGGTGTCGCCTAAGCATCGCATCGCTTGTCTGCCGGGCGACGACCGTCGCCCTAGATAAACAACACGATTAGGGTTTCGATTAGGTTTTCCGCATGGACAAATCGTTTTGTGCACTTCAACGCAACGCACAAAGTCATGTTTGCCGTAAATATGTAAAGTTTTGCTCTCCAACATGGCCGCCCCATAAGAAATAACATTGGCTCCCAAGATGGCGGCCCCCAAGGTTGCTTCAAGGTTACAATATAGCATACGCAACGCAATCCACGTAAGTACATAGAGATCAGTGGTCCGATGCTACCACGCATGCGATAGAACTGTCTTGAAGGATGCCCTGGCATCATCAGATTCTACGGTGTTCAGAAGTTAGAGTTATCGTTCTGGGCGGACACACTTCTATAATATCCCCTTCAAAGTGCAGGACAGGCTTGCAGTAACACCTACCTCTCGTTGTATAGTAGCGACGATGTATGTGTAGTTTACTGCTTTGATTGTATTGCTTTTAACAATACTTCTTCGGCCGGAAGTAAAAAAAACTGAACCTTTCTCTGTTTCAAGGAGTAAATGTTGATTTGAAATCTTATGCGACTTATTGATTGATTGATTGATTATTATTTGATTGTTTGATTGTTAATTATTTAACGTCAGTCTATCTATCCTTCTCAATTATAAACACTGACTTACAAGGAAGGATAAACACCTAAGAACTATTCGATCTTGACCAAGGCAAAATATACTGAATGAACGTACGTACTGAATGAGTGCCATTAAGATTTGATATAATACCTTTATTTATGATTTTGTTTAAAGCTTTATTTCCATGATTTACATTGTATACACAGAACATAGTAATGATCTTGACCCTTGGTTTGAAAGGTATGTGGAAAGTACATTTATGATTGTAATTAAAAAATAACAGTCGTGAAACTATTATTGATTAAAACTATTTATGAACAACAAACTAAACTATGCATTAACAATATACGAATAAACAGGGTAATGATTCTGATAAATACGTATTTATATCCTATTGTTATACAAATGTAAATAATTATCCGTTTTTCTAAGTAGATATTGGAAGAAGGCTATAATGTCAATCAACCTAATAACGATAGATATCGGATTACTTAGTTTCAATCGATTTCTATGGATTTAAGTATAGATTACTATCGTTATCGATTACTTAATGTTAAACCGTTCATAAAGATATTATTATATTCATAAATTGAATAAACCGATTTGGGTTTAAACTTTAAAGTAATTCTTTATGGCGTGTGATTTCTAACAATACTATTTGAACGACACATAATTGTAAGTTAAAACATGCGCGTACGAAGTATAATATTCTCCGACACATTCTCGCCGTGTCCTTGACTTGTAGTCTTCGTACTTTCAGTCAAGTGAATGGTTTACGTGAATTAGGTAAGACCGAGGGTCACTGCAGACCGCGCCCTGTACATGCCACGTCTGATACTTCCTAGTGTTGGCGCGACTCTGATTCGGGAGGTCCCGGGTTCGAATCCCGTCGAGACCGGTAACCCAGGCTAAAGGGTTAATACGAGGTTTTCCTCAGGCGTTAATGCAAGGGATTGAGTCCTCTTAAACAGCCCTCAGACATTCTTCACAATTGTCCTATCCGCAACACACCTAATTGTATGCATACATTGCAACCTATTACAGGTGTAATTCCCCCGATAAAAACTTACAAATTTCATAGTTTGCAAGTGAACCGTCAAATATCTACATCCTTGAAAGAGTTGTGTGAACCATTGTTTAAATCTGGTGTATTGTAATGAAACGTATTAAATGAAACCATGTGCATTACAGTTTGCTTATTTTTTTGTTTGGCATAAGGGCGTGTCAACCGTTAGGTCATAATGCAACACTGTAGCCTAGCGGATGTGGGGAGGAGGAGCCCATGCTGGTCAGACCAAGCCATGGGTGGGGGGAGGAAACTTTGTATGCGTATCGGCACGTGGATTTGTACGCGGATTTGAAGCGCGGATTGAAGCGCGGATTGAAGCGCGGATTTGAAGCGCGGATTTGAAGCGCGGATTTGAAGCGCGGATTTGAAGCGCGGATTTGTACGCGGACTGAAACGCGGATTTGTACGCGGATTTGTTGACGCGGATTTGTACGCGGATTTGTACGCGGATTTGTACGCGGATTGTACGCGGATTTGTACGCGGATTTGTATTTAAAGTGGGATTTTCACGTCATGGTCGTCATCGTCTAAGTCATCGTCGTTCGTTCGTGTTGTTCATTGTCATATACGTCGGGGAGGTCGTCAAGGAAAAGGGGAAGTGTCCCCGACGACGATTGCCAGAGCTCTCCTCAAGTTTCGGGGAGTTATATACTTCACTCTTACTAGCTGATGTTTGCGAGGTGGACTTTTTCTCTTGGATCGCTTCTTACGATTAGAAGAGCCATGCTCTGGGCCAATTCTACCCCGGGCCCAGACGGGGGTGGGGGGGGGGGGGGCAATACAGAATCAAACTGAAACCCCGTGGTAACGTCGAAGAGGGCGCTGCATATAGTGCATCTTATATATCAGGGTGGCTGTGGTATTCTTACTAACCTTTTACCCTAAAAATCACTCCTGTGTTTTAATCTGGATTTGTAAGCATTCAAAGGTTTTCAGATAGTGATTTTGCCGCAATAAGGTTATTGAGAGTTCAGTGTGTGCGGTGAGCAAATACATTTAATTTAATTAAATATCTTTATAGGAATTTAAACATATTTAGTTTTGTGTTAACGTCTTCATCATTGTGTACCTTGACGACAAGCTTTAGGCTTAAATACTCATAAAATAATCATATTTATTTAGTAATTTTTGAGTTTGTTGACATTAAAATCCTTCCCTTATTTTGAAGTATCATTGTGAAGCCAAGTTTGTATCATAAAGTTGTTTTATGAAGTAAATATTTAAAAAAGGATTTGACTTTTGATTTTCTGTCAAAAAATCAATTGGAACGTTCGCTTGTTGTATAAACAAACTTCAAAATATTATTGTTTACTTTGCTGACAGCAGAATTAGGCCTAGGCAATTTGATTTATATTCTTTCGATTATAACATTACAATTTCTTTCATTAATAATGACTAAACCAGTTGTTAAACGTTGTACCGTATGTAATTTGAAAAAGAACAAAAAGACTAAACGCCTAGAGTGCTCGGTATGTGAAGTTATTTTCCATCGGGTATGTATAAAAATGATCAATGAGGCATTTGATTCAATACTTGGACGATGGGAATGTAATAAGTGTATAAACAGTTATAATAGCAGCAAGTGCCTTCAATGTGGCGTTCAAGATGTCTATGAACTGAAGAATCGAACAAGAAGAGTTTTGCCGAGATGGTATTGTATGAATTGTTTATTTCCCCCTCTAAGTGTACATGAAATTTACATGACAAATCTTTTTAATCATGATGTCGATAAAGAGTCTCAAAGTACAAATGATGATGTTGCTAAAGGTTTAGCTGTATTGCCAAAAGGAATGAAGCTTGGACATCTCAATATACGTAAGTTGGATAAGTATATAGATCAGTTGAGAGTTATTCTTGACACGTATAATTTTGATATATTTGCTTGCTGTGAAACATATCTAGATGAGTCTGTTCCAGACGGTTTTATTTCTATTGACAATTATAAAATGCTAAGATTTGATCGTGAAAGGGTAGGGGGAGGGTTAGTTATTTATATTGCTGAGAAGTTCATGTCTAGTGTAATTGAGTGTAAAGTTAAATTTCCGATAGATGTTGAGTTGCAGTCAGTTAAATTCTGGCTTCCGAATGTAAAGCCAATGATTTTTACAGCAGTTTATAAAGCTCCACACGTAAAGTTAGAAGAATTTTCAGATTGTTTTGATAGTTTAGTAAATAATTTAAAATTGGAAGCTAATGAATTGTTTTTTCTAGGTGATTTCAACATTGATTTGAGTAAGAAGACATTACCAGTAAATAATTTCAAAATTCTCACTAGATCACATGGATTGGTACAATTGATAAAGTCTGTTACTAGGGTTAATAATAGGTCAGCTACTTTAATTGATCATGTTTATGCAAATCACAATGAAAATATTATTCAGTCAGGTATTAAAAGTGTATGATTAAGTGATCATGAATTTTTTTTATGAAAATATTATTGTGTTTGTAAGATTAATAAGCAAAAATTTCTTCCTAAATTTGTTCTACTCACTGCAAGTAACCTCACGATAACATAATTTAAAAAATCCAAAATAGAATCATCTCGTTTTTGGTATTATAGTAACAAAAAAAACTTCAAAACCTTTAAAGTCGCTATTTTAAACGAAAGTACTTTTCCGTTGAAAGTCCTTTATATTTAAAATAGCGACGTTAAAGGTTTTGTAGTGGAGTATGTTAGTGAAAAAGGTTGGTACTATCTCCAATGTTGGCTGATTTCATTTTTACGATGACAATTAATGCCCAGTTCACTCCTCGTAGGCCTAGGCCTAGGCCGTGTCACTCCTCGTAGGCCTAGGCCTAGGCCGTGTCACTCCTCGTAGGCCTAGGCCTAGGCCGTGTCACTCCTCGTAGGCCTAGGCCTAGGCCGTGTCACTCCTCGCTACTTAGAATGAAATGAAACATGTACGTGTATTTTTTAACTGGGAAAACGCTCAAGTCCCGCCGCGTTGATGGATGAGCGTTTTTGTCAGTTTTTAGTTTGCGTAGTACCACTTTTCCGTTGCAAGTGCTTTTTAAATGCATTGTAGGAGATTGCTGTCAAGTTTCTATTGTTACTTGTTAATTGTTATTACAAACCCAAAAAAACTCAAATTAAAACCTTTAATCCATGGATTCTAGCTATTTTTTAATTTTTTTTCTTTCAGAAAGCAATACATCACCATAACCTTAATGTTCATGTAAAATATTAACGTTGTAGCCCCACCCGTCTGGTCAGAATCGGCCCAAATGTCACGAAAATGTCGCACTATAATTTTTAAAAAATCGTAAAAGTAAAATATTCATGAGAAATATTTCTTCGATTGTACCCAAAAACGTGGCAGGTTTAAGTTCAAAGATTTCAAAGGCCTCCATAAAATTTCATTGCAATTGGAGTATCGGTTTAGGCGGAATCGTGTTAACAAACACACAAAAATACAAATAAAAACAAAAAATAAAAACGAAAAAAATCGTAAAATTGCGATTTTCATGAGAAAAAAGTTTTCGATCGCGCCCAAAAAGGTGACAGTTCTAAGTACAGAGATTTTTAAGGCCTCCAGAAAATGTCATCACAATTGGAGTATCTGTTTAGCCAAAATAGTGTTAACAAACACACAAAAATACAAACAGAAAAAAACAAGAAAATCGAAAAAATCGTAAAATTGCAATTTTCATAAGATATAATTTGTCGATCAATTTTTCGTCCCGTGCAGTTCTAAGTTCAAAGATTTAAAAGGTCTCCATAAAATTTCATCGCAAATGGAGTATCGGTTTAGCCGGAATCGTGTTAACAAACACACAAAAATACAAACAAAAACAAAAAATAAAAACAAAAAAATCATAAAATTGCGATTTTCATAAGAAATAAGTTTTCGATCGCGCCCAAAAAGGTGACAGTTCTAAGTCCAAAGATTTTCAAGGCCTCCAGAAAATTTCATCACAATAAGAGCATCGGTTTAGCCGGAATCGTGTTAACAAACACACAAAAATACAAACAGAAAAAATCAAGAAAATCGAAAAAAATCGTAAAATTGCAATTTTTATAAGAAATAATTTTTCTATCAATTTTTCGTCCCGTGCAGTTCTAAGTTCAGAGATTTAAAAGGTCTCCAGAAAATTTCATTGAAATTGGAGTATCGGTTTAGCCGGAATCGTGTGGACAAACACACAAAAATACAAAAAGAAAAGAAAAAAAAAACATTCCGGATTATTTTCTCCAGTGTAGTGAAATGGAATCTTCGCTTCGCTCGCTTCGCTCGCTACGCTCATCCAATAATATAAATATTTTTTTATAAAATATTACTCATTTTAGGAGGTTTTTCGTTGGTTTTATTGAAGAAAAACAGTGTTAAAAACTGTTCCATACCAACCGAAAAAGTTCCCGCGAAACAAGTGTTAAAATTGATTGCATAATGTTTATTAGTAGGTAACGTACAATTTGTGCGTTCATAATGAGTCATAGTTCGAAGCCGGTGGTCGTTTTTTTAGACCAAAAGTGAAGTAAATAAATAAATAAATAAAATAAATTGTATTTAGAGTCTATCCACTCAGTTATATAACTGGTTTTCAGTGGAGGACTTTAAATCAAAGCGACCAAGCCAACCCTGTAGGTCCCGACGCAATCGACGAGTGAGCGATTACCAACCTTATATTTATTTTAGAATTGTATTTTATCGTATTAATATTGATTCAGAGCAATTGTCGTAAAAGTTTAACTTGACTGTGATATTGTTAAAGATACGTACAGACTCAAGTCTAGTAGTTTTAGAGGAAACTTGTTTCTCTTGCTGCTAGCAGAACTGTCAAGTGTAACGAGAGATTTATTTTTTCTCTTGACTACTTGTTGGCAATGCTGTTTATATGTGATACTATGTATATATTTAATATTAATATAATAATTCAAGTATCTTATTGATAATTTCAACTGCATTTCATTACATATTCCCAACATAACGTGTGTTTGATATTTGATTGTTGCGGCAGTTGAATTACATTCCTCATCGCACAACGAGTACGACCATGTGAGAACTAAGAATGTATATAGAAATACATTGAGAGTAACTGTATCTTGTACATAGATTCAAAGTCAAAATTTAGATGTGAAAGTGTGGTGTAAATATTCAGTTTATACAATGTCATCACGTGTTTTTTCTGTCACCCAGTCACAGCCTCCTAAAGACTGTGCTGACAGGAAGTAGAATGGGGTGGCAGAAGTAGAGAAGGCGGTGTGCGAGGCAGGACCATGCAAGGCAGGAGTCGGTAACCTTTTTTTTCTAAGGAGCCAATTTTATGGAAAATTTGAAAGTGGTTGCTTGTTGGAGCCATAGTAGGATAATTAAAAAATAGTAATATCATATAACGTAGTTTAATTTTTTAGGGTACAAATGGACGACATAATATGTTTTAAATTTTTATATATCGTGAACTGTTCAAGCAATGTTAAATTTGTGATTGAATTTTTGATACGATAATTTGAAAATGTGGTTTATATGTGCACAGTTTTAACTTTATGCCTGATGATTGTTAAAACAATTTATGCTTTAAAACACGTGTACGCACAAACAGGTAGAACCTGCACAGCTCGTGGCTTCTTCCGCAGTTCAGCACAGCTTTTTTTTTGTTTTTTTTTGTATATTTAATGGGAAAACTGTTCTATGAAGTAAAAAAATGTCACTCAATGTTACTTTTTTATTAGAAGAAAACTTCACATATTATATTACACAAAGTTGAAAGCCACAACATTCTACAATCAATAACACCAAATTTTTCAGTCCAATCACTATTAATACTAACGATTTTCAATGTATATTTCATGTTTATTTGCGTCGCTCATGTTGACAGCTGACTTGACTTAGTTGACTTTGGATTTTAGAGACTTTTCTTAACAAAACTAGAATCAGGCTAGACCCACTCAGAAGCCGCAGGTTCCCGACCCCGATGTAAGAAGATGTGGTAGTATATAGAACACAACAAACATCTTTGCAATAAAATAGTAATTCATCCACCTAACGACCTGTTCTTAGTGAATGAAGACCAATCTACATGTGTTGCAGTCTTGTGCAAGTGATTGAAAAATAGTAGAAAATAAACATTAGTTTTGAAGTAGACAATGGCATGTCTATTGCTTGTATAAGTGCCGTGTGATGCACCTCTCTACATTTGTTATCGAAACGTCAAGAAAGGGAATGTTGTGAATCTATTTATAAAGCATACTTGCAAAGTTCCCATCCCTGTATTCAAAATGGTATAAAATTATACTCGAACTTAAGAACATTGATACTCACACTCTCACACGCACACAGACACACACACACACATACATGAATGCACTGGTAGATTTAAGACAATCTAATAATTTATGTCATGTTCTAGATATAATTCTAGTTTTAATTTAAATTCTAATTAGTACTATATTATTGTTCCTGTTTTATGTATTGTCATGTTAATAATATGTTATTTATGCATTGCACAAACTATCATATTCTAACACTATATTGTATTGCACTTGTGGGACACCCGTCCCGTTGTCAATAAAGAATAAATAAAAAGGTATAAGGTATAAGAAAACTACTGGAAACCAAGATTCACATACGGGGCTAAGGAATGGGGCTTGTGATTAATAACTTTTATCTTTAAATCATGATTTGTTAAATCATTACACCCAGCTAATAGGAATCAAGCTTTCTTACTCACGGCATGGCGGCCAATGGCAGAGATTCTCATAGAATTCGTCGTCCTTGGACATCTTTAGAAATACATTTTCTTATACCCTCATACAAACAATTACGTAAACAAGCCAAAGTTACCTTCCCTGGAATAACCTGCCACTTCGTTGGTGATAAGGGGGATAGCCACTAAAATATCGCGTTTTCTTTTATAACCTTCGAACTCCTTTTTTTACATTTTTATTTAACAATAAATATAATAAAATAAATAAAAATACAAAAAATAATGAAAAATAAAACAATACCTAATTAATAAAAATAAAAATTTGACACGCATTCAAAAATAAATATTTACAAATAATAAATATTATATATTTTGTTTCTACACATTTCGCTATAAATTTGTCTCCTTTTTAATGGTAAGACTCGAAAGACTGACTTTTTTAGCACTTCTTTTACTATCGTACTCAAATCCTCACATAATTATGCGTATTGTAAAAAGTTATGAATAATTAATAAATCATTCAAACAATAGTTAATAAAAACTTCATTTATTTATGTTTTCAAACTGCAAAATACTATAAGAATTTTGGTATGTGAAAGACGTACTAATCTGTCAGTAACAAAAGAAGAAAACGTTTTAGCAACTGTCACTCCGCCCCCTCCCCCCCCCCCACAGAAATATTAAATTTTTCTAAATGTTTGTTAAATTTATTATTGAGTATAATACAAAATATCATAATAATAATCTAAAATAATGTATCATCTATTTCACCATTATCATTATCGTCCTTTTATAAGAGAATTTATGTTATTTTATTATTTTATTAATGTGTAGAATGGAACAGGATCACTGCAGTGAATGGGCCACAATAGGCCTGCTTTCCTGTTTCATGCTGTAAACTTTGTATAATGTGTACAAATTACAGAGACAAATAATAAATAAATAAATAAATCAATCAATCAATCAATCAACATAAACTCAAAAAATAAGTTGTTTGATCAATGGCTGTCTCCCATTTAACTAGGTATCAGGTGTGAAGATACTAAAGAATGACCAAGAGCTATAATATAAAATGTATTTATAGGGCTCAGTCCCTGAATTCACTTTAATCCTACCTTGGGAAATGCTTCCTAGCATTATTTTCCTCTAAACAAGTCGGTACAATGCTCTGTTATTACCAGAAGCAAAGCAAGGTCGTAGTGACTTACTTAATAGTGCTGACTATGCAAACTGACATGACACCTTATTACATGAGTGAGCGCATCAAAGAAAACTGGCCATTTAATTATCATCACTTTGAATAATCGTAACAGGATATTTAATGTTTGTTCTAAATCCAGCTGACTTACTTCAACATTGTTTATAGTGCACTCAAAACAGAGTTCAAAACTGAATGTTTGTCTTTGTTGTACAAATAATTACTGACTGACCATAAACAGGAATTGTAAAATATGTATGTAAAGGTCAACTGTAATTTCAGAGGTCATTCTTAATGAATCATCAACATACATTCAACCGACTGTGGTTGTGTATCGTATGTGACTTTGATTCGAGAGGTCACGGAAGAATTCCGGCAACGGCAATCCTGACAAAGTTTTGTTAATGGTTTCTTCAGTCGAATGCAAGGGATTTAGTCGTCTTAAAACAGCCAAGTACATCCCGTCACAATATTTTTGTCCAAACGCTTAATACTTAACTAGGAAACGCTCAGTTGGACGCGTTGATAAGCGAGCACGTGCTATAGCTAGACCCACATTGCACATTTTTTTTAATTTTAAAATTTGCGACGTTCGCTGTCCACAGGGCCATGTTTCCAATATTATTTATTATTGCCAAGGTATTTGGGTAAACCCGTGTGTAAATCTTTACTTTAAAATCCACCGCCATCTAGAGGACCTTGACTCCTTGGGAAAACTATTGAAACACTTTGTTGACAAATAATAGACTGCTTCCTCGAAAGTATTTTGATTACTTCTAGGTGGCAGTGCATTAGAAACTTCGTGCGTCTTTTCGTTGCCATGGCAACGTTACTTTTGTTATAATGTAATTTCCATCTACACTACTTATCGGATCAAAATAAAATTAACATATTCGTGACCGGACGGACATTCTAAATGATTTGGCTATCTCAGATTTTGTCGCCGTTTAGTTTGAAAAAAAAACTTTCGATTAACTTTAATGTAACTTTTTAACTTTTTGAACGATTTTGCCACAAAACTAATGGCATTCAATCGAGAACGAAGCTTGCGGATGGTCAAAATTTCAACTCGATCCGAGCCTCCGTTCGAACGTTATGGCGAGACATACAAACAAAAAAAAAACCAAAAAAAACAAAACAAAACAAAACCAGTGACTAATTTTTCCGGCAGAGTCAAATGGAAACGCTCGCTTCGCTCACTTAATTAGACACTTGAAGAGGGGCATGCATTGCACCATGGGCAGGCTTATACCAGCAATTAAATTTCATAGCCATAGTGCTGAAAATAAATCGTTAATTTTAAGTTATATGCGTGAATACAGCATAAATGTTTTGTGATTTGTCCTATATCGAATTGACACAATAAAATGTTTAAAATCCGATCTTTGTTTTTGTTTAAACCATATAAAAAACTCTCCCCCGCCCCATTCTCTGTATATTGTCAGTGGCATTGTGAAATGTACATAAATTGAACTGTATTCATTGTTAGTTTAAATTGCAATTTAAGTAATTGGACAAATCGTCAATAATGAAGACTGTTACGTGGATTCATATTTTAAAGGATCTTTGTCAGATGGATGAGTGATGTTTAAAAAGGATCTATATTGATACAACGTACAATTTAAATAAACAATTGTGTAATTAAAGTATAATAATAACGTATTCTATAAACTTAATATAATATTAGCAATAGGGAGAATATAATGCAAGAGACAAAATTGACATTAGATGAATTGATCGGTAAAATAATTATACATTGGGGATGTTACTTGTAAAAAAGTTTTAAAGTGCGACAAATAAAAGCGAGACATGAAGACTGTTGGATGAGCTCGAGCAAACCAGGCTTCGACTCAGATAACTTGGAAGCTCTGTCGTTCGTCCTATCTGGTGTGGTTGGCACCTAACCGTCAAGTAGAATGATGTATGATGCGATCGGAGCACATTTTCCAAATAGTGCTTTTACTTTTCTCATAATGGACAGTAAATATATGCCACCAAACAGTTAGTTTCTAGGAATTTTCCAAGCTTGTGTTGGAGACAATTAATTGCCATGTCAAAATGTCCGTTGATCGCGACTTGCATTATCCTTATAAAGAATATCCAAAATATAAAAAATAATTGTGAAAATTATAGTTCGAAAAGTGATCAAGAATGTTTGTGAAATTAGCTACATATTTTGACGATCAGGGATGTTTTTAAATAAACTTTTATCATTGTAAAAAATATGGCCCGAGCTCAAACATCTAAACTGCAGGCTGTGTGTTCACAAAAAAACAAAGTATGCATAAAACAGTAGTTATACGTAGAGTAAGATCACAGTGTTTTGAAAAGACCAGATTCGTTTTTGTTTATGCATTCGTCCGCTTAGATACTTTTTTTTACGATTTTAAGTGCTAAGTTTTGCAAAAAGATTAGAATTGCTCTTTTTTATTTTTATATATATTTTTTAATTGAATGAGATATATTGAAATAAGTATCTTCAATACCATGCATTTTACAGTGATACAATTGACGACTCGAAATGGGCGGAGCTTAAAACGATCGATAGGTCACGTGACTAGTATTGGGTATAAATCCTCATTTTGCAAGCTGGCGCCTGCTGAACGGCGCATCACTTATCACGCTCTAACTTTTATTCTATTCATTATTTGGACAACACTTAAATGAATAATATTTAGCAAACATATCATTCCTTGTAATAGCGATTATTCCGATTGTTTTGACAAAGTCGTTAGCTTGTTATAACAATGTACGCATCACACAAGTGAAAATTATCAATGACTTAAGTTTTCTCATTAATTAATTTGACAAAAAACTACTGATCGGATTTCGACAAGGATTCATTGTAAGAATGCATCAGACTGTTTAGACAAGAAATATACTAACTTTCTAGATGGAAAGTGCACTGAACGAAAATTTACAGCATAGAGTAATATGCAGCGTGCACTTTTTCACGGCTCATCCGCACGTCAAGAGTGCGTATTTTAGATAAAAACACATACCCTGCATATTACTCTATGCTGCAAAGTTTCGTTCAGTGCACTTTCTATCTAAAAAGTTAGTTTATTTCCTGTCTAAACAGTCTGATGCATATTTTTAAAGAGGTTTTGTCGAAATCCGATCAGTAGTTTTTTGTCAAATAAATTATTGAGAAAACTTTAGTCATTGATAATTTTCACATGTATGATGCGTACATTGTTATAACAAGCTAACGACTGTGTCAAAAAAATCGAAATAATCGCTATTACAAAGAATGATATATTTGCTAAATATTATTCATTTAACTATTGTCCAAATAATGAATAGAATAAAAGTTAGAGCGTGATAAGTGTTGCGCCGTGAAGCAGGCGTCAACTTGCGAAATGAGGATTTATACCAACTAATTCCGCCATGTTGCCTCGTGACGTCAGGAGGCGGGTACAATTCAAGTCGTCAATTTCCGTAACTTTTATGGTATTTGTACCACCAACAAATCGTAAGTCGTAAGATAGAGCTATACATTTCAAAATACCTTATTGCAATGTCAAATGACTGTGAGCTATAATAAAAATATCAGCCAACCAAATCTTATACTTTTGCAAAACTTAGAACCAAATATCGTGCATCAAAGTGGCAATAGCAGGAAAATTCATCAACCAAAAAATCACTATGTTTTGTGCTTTCAACAGACTACGATATTTGTATCGATTTTTGGGAAAACACAGCATTTCTGATTGAATTGATGCGTGTTTCAGTCGCACGTCTTGACTATCGGATGCAGTGCGACGCTGGCTCCCGCGCACCCCGCCGTCCCGTAGATATAGTCCAGGAAGTTGCTCTCGAGCGTCCACATGAGCCTCTTGAACCCCGGGCACGACGTGCGTGGCTAGGCGACACTCGTCCCCCTTCTGCACGACCAGGAAGCTCTCGTGCTTGAAGCACGTCTCCGTGTTCCACATGAAGATCTCGCTCTCGCCCTTGTTCCGGAAGAAGATGGCCGCCCCGTTGTCCGTGCCCAGCACGACCAGCGAGCCGGGCTTCACGCCGACGTCGATGACTCGGCCGGCCGTGGAGCCGGACTGCAGGTGCTCGGTCTTGATGGAGTAGAGCCGCGGGCCGGAGAGGTAGGTGAAGTAGAGGAAGGAGGAGCCGCAAGACTTGCGCACCAGAGCGAGGTAGAGGACGTCGCGGCGCGCGCAGCCCAAGGTCACAGCCTGGGGGAGGAGGACGCGCCAACCGGTGCCGTTGCTCACGTCGTGGACCAAGATGGCGCGCGTGGCCGCGTCGCTCACGTACACGTAGCTGTCGCCTGGACAAAACACGGACAATTTATACTTGAGTTCATATCTAGAAGCCCTCCTGAACCACCCGTAAAATGCTAGCACAAAGGAAAAATAGTTTTTATTGTTGGAGACCATAAACTGTCAATCATGTCTTCCACTTACCAACCCTTGTTTTACCAGTCACTCCAAACTGCATGGACCTTCTATTGCTTTGTTTGTTTATATTTTTTTTCTTGGAAATTAAACATAATAACCATTCACTCAGGTGGGGCGACGCGCGACATGGGCACAGGCACAGCTGATGCGTATTTTGAGGTCACTTTGTATTTGGAAGCGATGGATCAACCCTTCTCTCCATTAGGAGAATCCGACAACATAATTTGACGTTTACAGCGTTGCTCAAAGAGAGCATAGAAAAAAGTTGCCCTTTGAGAAGAGGGCTTCTTGATTTGACCGGGACTTTAGTAGATAGTTGGTTACACTTTCAATATTTAAGACAATCACAGCCCAGAAAAATATGTTTGAAATGTTTTGATCGAGATATTTTGCCGCGTCAATTATTATTTTATTGAAATTTTGACGCCTTCGCCCAAACTTTGTAGCCAACTCTCAGTAAAAACCAACAAACCAACATGGAGATAGACCAGACAATATGTTTGTGATTGACTGACGGTTTGTTAAACTTCGCAGCTCCTGCCACTGATGTGATGAATAGTTTGGTGACTATAATATTGATTGTCTACTATCTCAATGAAAAATTTGTGATAATTAAGCTGCGTTGAAGTGAAGTTTTTAAGAAGTGTAGTGGGAGTTATAAAGAGTATTAAGATAAGGAGCACGAAGATAAGGGAGGAACTGGGAGTACAGAGTTTACCCTTCAAGCTAGAGAAAGAAAGGCTGAGGTGGTTTGGACACATGAAGAGGATGCAGAAGGACAGGATTCGGAAGATATGAACAAGACGTAGGAAACAAACAGAGAACAAAGGCCCAGACTGAGATGGGAAGAGGTTAAAGCAATGGTTTTTAAAAGAAGAACCCCAGCTTGTTAACGGGTACAGCAGGAAAGATATTGGGAAGAAAGAAACTGGTGGAGGTCCCTGAGGAAGAAGAAAGTGACCGGGAAGAAAGTGAAGTAGATGCTGCAGAGGAAGAAATGACAGTGTTGGGCTGGTTTCTATCAACCCGGGGGGCAAGAATGTTGAAGAACCCTCCAAACGGTTGGATATTGATTGATGTGATATCGTTACACTATCATGAATGTTTGTTGCTGTCATCGCTAAGTTAGAACCACGTACCGTCGTCATTGTAGTCGACCACGAGGTACTGCAGCCGCGAGGTCGGTACGACAAGACTCGACAGGTCTATGGAGTTGACCAGCTTTCCCGTCCTCACATCATAGGAGACGACCTTGGGCGGGCATCGTCTGATTGGTTGCTCCAGCGTGTTGACCACGCCCACGTCCAACACCCAGAGGAGGTCCTGGCCATCCAGGAAGAGATCGATCGCAGACTGGAGGGCGTCGCAGGTTCCCTCTTCCTGTTGGCCCCAGCAAGGGAAGGGGTTGATCTCGGCGAAACACTGGCGCCACCGGAGGCTGATCTTGCCCAATGTCACTGGCACGCCTGACTTGTATCTGTGGGAGGAGATGGTTTGACCTCAAGCTTTACCTTGCCCAAGGTCACTGGCACGCCTGACTTGTATCTGAGGGAGGAGATAGTTTGACCTCAAGCTCTGATCTTGCCCAAGGTCACTGGCACGCCTGACTTGTATCTGAGGGAGGAGATAGTTTGACCTCAAGATTGGACCGGCGCGTCCGCGCGGTTTTCCGCGTTTTTTTTATTTTGTGTTTGTTAACACGATTCCGGGTAAACCGATACTCCAATTGCGATATAATTTTCTGGAGGCTTTCGAAATCTCTGAAATTTTTTAGCGCAATTGAAAAAAAATTCCCATGAAAATCGCAATTTTACGATTTTTTTACATTTTCAAAGAATTTCTTCGACTTATAACACCTACATGCTTTATCCGCTTGTATTGATTTGTTCACAGTACCTTAATTTTATGAATTATTATACTCGTGTGAAATTTGGGCGCAATCGAAAAATTATTTATCGCGATTTTGCGCTTTTTTCGATTTAAAAAAATGTCTTCAACTTATAACATCTACATGTCATCCGATTGTAATGATTTTTTCACAGAACCTTAATTTTATGAATTAATATATCCGTGTGAAATTTATGCGCAATCGAAAAATTATTTCTTATGAAAATTGCAATTTTACGGAATTTTATGATTTTTTTCGTTTTTTAAACATTCTACGACTAATAATACATGCTTTATCCATTTGTAATGATTTTTTCACAGAACCTTAATTTTATGAATTTATATATTCGTGTGAAATTTGAGCGCAATCAAAAAATTATTTCTCTTAAAAATCGCAATTTTATGCTTTTTTCGTTTCAAAAAAATTACGCTCATCCAACAACGCGCCTGAAAAAGCGTTTGCGAAGCTTTCTAGTAAAGAATAAATCTGTTCTATTCAGTACGCGTATTCCTTAATTAATTCATTGATTTTGAATTAAAAATTAGTTCATTCACCGATATTTACATCATTTTGGTCATTTTCGGGAATTTATTCCAAGTGTACAATTTTTTTAAACTCAAATTTACATAATGGATATCAACGTTCAAATCAATGTGAACGCGTAAGTTAATTTGGTTTTATCCTAATGGTTTGATAGAAATTTCCAGAAATGAAATTCATGTTTTGAATTTCTCATTTTTTCACGTTTTGGACATGTCTCGAAATGGATCTTTAAGGCTAATTTTTTGCAACCAATTGCGATTATCAATATAAAAGTAATTTGTAATCATTCTTACAAAATTTGGTAAAGATATTAGCAACCGTTCAGTAGAAATCATCAACACCTGAGCGCGCGCATTTGAGTTGGGCCAAGCTCAGCGTCCCATCTATTGAAACATATAGAACTAACTTTTCCCGGCTATATTCGTCTGGCACTCAGACCATGTTCTCTTAGCAATGTTTTGTGCTTATTCTGGCGGGGAAGTGTCCTCTTAATTTGTGATGATGCTACACAACACTCATGGTTACACTTTGCCTGGATTATCTTACTTGCAGGGGAAAGTGAAAGTTCATGGCTGAGGTGCCCGCCTTACACAGGTGCTCGTGAGGTTGCCTACATTGCAGGCGAGTGGCTCTGTTAAATATACTTGTGTCTCTCTTCACACATGTCGGACCTTCCCAACGAAGGTGGGTGAATTCCTAGCCCATCTGGGCATCAATTTCTTCGATTTACTTCAACAATTCAAAAATCCTCTATTCCGCGCCCTAATTCAAGACATTGCTTTAGAAAAACATTGAAAATTCGTCCGCGAACGCCACTCTCAAGCCTTCAACATGCCCCCCGGCCCCTTGCCAAGAAAACCCGGGTGCGTCCACAACTTCCGACCGATGACGACTCTCATTGATTGCCTACCTTTCATCTCTGTGTTGATGTTCAATCAAAAACTCTCTCATCCACAGTCTGTACGCTTAACATTGTCATTCTAATCTTTTAAAATGTTGTGTCAAACCAAACATTCTTATGATAAGTACGTAATCATCTTCGCGCTACATGCTAATTATTAAGGCTATTGTACCGCCTCTGGCCGATAATTTAAAAGTCGGAGAAACATGTCTGAAAAGTTTGCTGAATGAAAGACGGCTTTTAAAATAACAGAAAAAAAATTCTGAATTTTTTGGGCTGGACATAACCTCACTTTTGGAAATTATATTTAGATTTTTGACAAAAGTGTGAACTACAAGACTAGTTCAAAATTAAATTTAGAGATTCGGTTTTCTGGACATAGTTTCTAAACACCTTTAGCTACAACTTACAACTTTTCTCAAGAAGCCTGCCCTGGGCCGCTATTCTGTAACTTGAACCGAGTTAGATCCGTAAGTAATCGCACGAATCCAGCTCGTGAGTGAAGAGTCACTGTGAGTTTATCACGGTAAACAGGCTTGTGACGCATCGTTTTCGAGTTCAATTCGTGCGATTACTTACGGATCCAACTCCGTTAAAGTTACAGAATAGGGGCTCTGGGTGCAATGCATGCCCCTCTTTCTCACTATAGGTATATTAGAGTTAGGATCATTGTGAAAAGATGTCCGAGGGCAGTTTAAGAGGTCACAATCTTCTGCATTCACATTAATGATCGAGGAAAACTTTGGAAAAAACTTCAGTCAGGATTGCCGGTCTCGACGGGATTCGAATCCGGGATCTCCCGAATCAGAGTCCCGCGCTTAACTCTCGAGCCACACTGTCGGTTAGCATGGGACTTAGAAATTTAGTTACTTTCATAGAAATTCACACCAAAATTTTGGCGAAAATTCAAACTTCGGCCAGCTTATAAGTACTCTGTACTATTCTCGATTTGGTTAGTCGGGAAACACTCCCAGTAGGTGTAATTGTTATTATTTACTAGGAAAACGCTTAAGTCCCGCCGCGTTGTTGGATGAGCGTAATTGGTGCATTGAGCTGCCATGTGTTATGCGGATTTACTGTTGTTCTGTGAAAAAATCATTACTAAGTTGAAGATATTTTTAAAATTAAATTAAATTTAATAAAAAAATTAATTTAATTTAATAAAAAATTAACTTAAATTTTAATTTTTTTAAATTAATCGTAATTTTAAAAAAGGAAAAAATCGTAATATTGAAATTTTCATAAGAAATAATTATTCGATTGCGCACAAATTTTACACGAATATATTAATTCATAAAAATTAATAAAGGTTCTGTAAAAAAATCATTACAATCGGAAAGAGCATGTAAGTGTTATAAGCTGGAGAAATTTTAAAAATTGAAAAAAGTCGTAAAATTGCGATTTTCGTAAAAAATAGTTGTTTTGATAAACGCTCAAATTTTACAAGAATATATCAATTCATAAAATTAAGGTTCTGTGAAAAAATCATTACAATCGGACAAAGCATGTAGGTGTTGTAAGTCAAAGAAATTTTAAAAAAATCGAAAAAAATCGTAAAATTGCGATTTTCATAGAAAATTTTTTTCGATTGTGCTCAAAAACGTGGCAGTTCTAAGTTCAGAGATTTCGAAGACCTCCATAAAATTTCATCGCAATCGGAGTATCGGTTTAGCCGGAATCGTGCTAACAAACAGACAAAAATACAAAAAAAAAAAAAAAAAAAAAAAAAAAACATTCCGGATTTTTTTCTCCAGTGTAGTGAAATGGAATCTTCGCTTCGCTCGCTACGCTTGCTACGCTCATCCAACTACAATTTTAGAAATTAAAAAGGTCCGCCCCAACCGTTTCATCTTCAGATGTACTATAATGCAACTACAATTCAGAGTTTAGAGTTTACCCGTCCTGATGGTCTAGTGGTTAAGACGCCTGTCTGGAATGCGGGAGATCCGTGGTTCGATTCCCGGTTGGGGCGGACTTTTTAATTTCTGAATTATAGTAAATAACTACTCTGTACTAGGCACTGGTGCTTCAAGGGGATGCATTTAACCTCCCACCAAGAAAATGCTCTGAATACTATGCTTTCGCTGCAATATATAGAAATATAAAAGTCTCAACTATTACTTTATTTCTATGTCAATTATCTTATATTTATTTGCTACATTTGTAACGTATTATAACTTAATTTAATATTTTTGCTAACCATCACAGCAATAGTAACAATGAGTTCGGATTACTAAACGTTTGTGTTGTGCTTTGTATGCGGTGCAATACGTCATGGGTGCGTCCGATTCGTGAGGTCTCCGGTTCAAAGTTTTTATCTAGGATTTTCTTCAGTCGTTTGTGCGAATACAAAGGATTTAGTCCTCTACCACAGGCAACGGGTATACAAATACCAGAACACCTAGTAAGACACGTGAGAAGGGGGAAAACGTTGCAACCTGGGCATGGTTTCCCACGAGAAATTTGTTTTAAAATTATTCTTTTCTCATAATAGTATTGACCAGTTACCAACTAACTACCGAATGCGGTGGCAATATTTTGAAATTGTAGGAGAAAACATTGAGCAACTTTTTTCAGCAACACAGCAGCTGTGCATGCAAACTCCTGGACAGAGCTCCAGCAACCAACATTTTACAGACGAAATTACATCAAAATCAAGTAATGAGGCAGCGGTAACAAAACATTTCCTCTCATCATCAGTCATTCTATTATTCCTCTAGAAGGATTTCGACAATGTGTCCCTAGCGGCCTCTAGCACACAACTTCCCAAGTCTAAGGTTTAATAGAGACACTAAACATTAAACCAGCCAATGAGAATCCAGTGGTAGCTTGCGAACTAGAAACGTAGGTAATAGAAAACACATTTCTTAGACCCTAATCCAATAAAACCTACAACCTTAGTAAAGTATGTGCAGCGGAGTGACATGACATGACGCTCAGTCCCTACCCTTCACCCGAGCTCTAGCGTGTCGATTAGAAGCCATCATGAAGGGGGAATTCCACAAGATACTTCAGCTAGTTTGCTTATATGCCGATTAAGTGGATGTGGAGTTGTGTTTGTTGTTTAGCGGATGGGCGAGCACCGTCGTATGAATGTAAATATGTAGCACAAATTTACGTACATTTAGACGTGTGTTTCCCCCTTCATGATGGCTTCTAATTGGCAGGCTCCACACGGCCATACTGAGAGTCTAGCTTGTTAATTAAATGTTTAATCCGGTGTAGCTCTTTACCTTGGCATGGCGATGAACGCTTCGTCCTTCCATATCTGCGTCCGGGTTGCTATGACGTTCTTTGCCTCGAACCTGCCCGTCTGCAGGTAGACGTGCTTAGTTGTCGGGCAGGGCCACTGCAGGTTGGCGCCATTCAACAGGTAGGTGTGGTCCGTGAGAGGTGCTTGTCACAGAAGGGGGAGGTGAGATGTGCGCTCAGAGCCACGCCCAGTAGGAGGAGCCACGGGGTCATGATGAGCCTGAGTCACAGAAGGGGGAGGTGAGATGACGCTCAGAGCCACGCCCAGTAGGAGGAGCTACGGGGTCATTGATGAGCCTGAGTCACAGAAGGGGGAGGTGAGATGGACGCTCAGAGCCACGCCCAGTAGGAGGATCCACGGGGTCATTGATGAGCCTGAGTCACAGAAGGGGGAGGTGAGATGGACGCTCAGAGCCACGCCCAGTAGGAGGAGCCAGGGAGTCATTGATGAGGCCTGAGGACATTTGCGTTTAGCACTAGGAATCAACACTATGGTCAGTGTTATTTACAGTAGGCGGCCCTAGGATACTCTATTCTGAAATCAAATATGATCGCCTTCCCCTTGATATTCTCACAACTGCCGAGTTATGTTATTTGCTGATATAACATCACTTATAACTATCAACACTTATCAACACCCATCAACACCCATCAACACTAATCAACACTAGTGAACACACATTAACACTTATCAACACTAATCAACACATCAACACTAATCAACACATATCACACACATCAACACTAATTAACACACATCAACACTTATCAACTACTCATCAACACTTATCAACACTTATCAACACTAATCATCACTAATCAACACTAATCTACACATATCAACACTTATCATCATATCAACAGCAAACAGCTTCTACTCGGTTAGTGACTAACTCTCCATGCAAATAATAAACAATTATAAATAATGAATAATTAATTAAATAATAAATAATAAACAATTTTAATTCGAGCTAAATTCAGCAATATATACCACCTGTTTTAAAGTCCTGTTTCAAAGTCGACATTGTAACATATGGTTACTATTTTTTAGTTATGTGCCTCCATATCATTATGTCTCATACTTTCATCTGTACCATTATCTTGTACCAATTGTAAATCACCTCATTGAACAATTCTCTTCTCCAGTTATACTTCCATAAAATAATATATATATCAATGTCATTATCAAGCAACTCGCTCATTTTCAAATTCCACTTTTACAAATTAGTATTTATATTTTCCATCATTATCAAGTGAATCATATTTATGAATATAATAGTTATTAAGGATTATTCATTCCCTCTCTTCCAAGAGGGGAATAAATTGAAATTGAAATTAAAATTGAAATATCAACACTCTTCAACACTTAACAACACTAATCAACACACATCAACGCACATCAACACTTATCAACACACATTTACACATCAACACTTATCAACACTTATCAACACTAATCAACACAATGTTCTTTTGCTTTATTTCAAAACTTCCCAACGCTGGTCGCGAAGTCACATGCTGCCACAGTGACGGTCGTTCCGTCACTGATGCCGAGGATATTCGAAATAATTCGCACTATTTGGTGACACTTTAAAGAGTATTCACCCGCTTAAGTTCAAAATATATTTTATATTTGTTATCAATCTTCGAGGTAGTTTCAATCGGTTAAAATCTTCCATAAAAAATATCGTGTCGACGATGTTTTTCCCAGCGTTTTCTTTCTTTTTTTTTCTTTAAATATTGGCCATTTAATTGACGTACTCTTCTCCTTTTCTGAAGTTCTTCTGCAATTGTTTTTTTTTTGTTTTGGGCAAGTTGTTCAGTAAAAATATGCTAATTACCAAGAGGGGGTTAATTTTGGTACACATATATTATTTGTCTTGAATAGGTATATCAGTGCACAATTTCTCGACACAATTTTCGATGTGCCTATTTTAGATTGGTATGATGCTCTATCTGTAGTATATGTTTTTCCGTTTAAAGCCGATTTAAGAAATTTACCAAAACGCCATTTTCGCAAACATATTAGGATCAAAAAGCTTAATTTTTTTTATAAAATCACAGGTAGACGATTTCGACAATCAGTTAAGTATTAATCTTTAGACCATCAAGTAAAACATATTTTTTGGGGTAACAGCCCCTTGAATGGAACGGGTTACAAATTTCCCGCGGAATTCGCGGAAAAGATAAGGCGTCAAGATAAAATTTTGACTATTCGAACTGTTTGCTTGGGGATTCTAGTGTAAATTAATAATAATTTGAACCTTAGTGTAATATCTCGACACATTTTTATAAACTGCATTGCATTGTTTGTTAGGGGTATAATTATAATGTTTTAAATAATACATTTGAAATGAATTATATCACAACATTGTACTGACATTTACTTAGTATACCTATATACTCCAAGTTTAAAAAAAATAGCCTTTTGGGCTAAAATTGAATTTTTCATCACATTTTATAGCTAAAATAGCTATAATAATAATTATTATAATATTATTTGTGTATATCTTAAATTGTGCTTACAGGCATATACGATCTTTTGTCAGTCAAGTGATAATTTGGATTTAAGTGTAATCTTCTAAAGTTGTCTTTGGATTTACAGTCAATCTAAAATACACATAAATAAATTTTCTGAAAACTTTGCACAAGCATTCACTGAAATACGCAAACATAACTAAAGCACCAATAAATGTTTCACCCCTTCAAGATAATCAGGATAATTGTTTGGTAACTGTTTACGAACACAAAAAGATACAGCAAAGATGTACGTGAGTATTAACCAATAAAACAAATAAAATAAATACATTACATGAAAGCCGACCAAGTCAACCGTGTATGAGAATATATTATGTGCCTCGTTGCTAGGACGGCTCCAAAGTCACCGTTTACACATTCCTAACTGATGGACTCAAGCTAAACATCAAAAGTTATTTAAAAAACTTCTGCTTAGAGCGCGAATCGAACCCTGGACCTTCTGCATTGGAAGCAGAGACGCTACAACCACAAGACGACCAAACCGCACAATACTCTATGTGTTCTGGCTTTAATTCCCCAAGGTCACGGGGCGTAAGAAACGTCGCAATGTTTTAACATAGAACATTTTTGCCGATGAATTCTATAGTTTGAAAATGATTAAGTTGTGACAATTTTCATTGTATTTTTTGAAAAAACTCGAACTGCGTATTTTAAAGTTTTTTTTAGTTATATCTATGAGTTTACGCATTATACATATTATTAATCTTATTATTTTTGATAACCCGCACACAAGAGGTCATCTCTTACGCGGGCTTTCTTATTATGTATATTTTGATTTCTTTATCTCATCACCGAACTAATAATGTTAAACTTTGTATTGTTTACTATAGGGTGTTATATTGTATACATGCAGGAAAAAAAAATAGAAAATAAAATGTAATTGAGTTGTACACAGCGTCAATTCACAACTTATTGGGCTATTAATTCTTCTTTTGATTTTCGGATAAATATTTCTTTTTCGTGTAAGTATATTATACTTTTGGTACCACACTCGTATATTAAAATTGTCAAATTAATAAAGTGTCACCTTACCTTTTGCCGGTCTCTGGAGGAACTTTCCATCAAGTGTGACACATGGCTTTATATAGACTCCGTGGTGAACAATGCATGTTTATCATATTTCCTCCGGCGCTAACTCGGTTGACCTGTCATAATACTTGAAACAGTCAGCGGACTACTTCGTGTTTAACAGGCAAACTGTCAACAATAAGAAAGTTCATTACCACACATGCCATAACACTGAACTGACTCGTACAAGGTTACAAAAACAAATACAATATTCGAATGGGTGTTTTTTAGGTGCGTTTTCCTATAAGCTACGCCAGCCAGCGGTTTAGCCCGCGGCATCATATTGAAGCCCCCTATGTCCTATCCTTAAGCAACATCGGGCGTGGTCAGGTGTGGAGTGGGTTACCGCTCTGCCTTGAGACACACGTATAACGCTGGCTAGAGCAGATGGAGGGTTCGAGAGCTAGTGTAACGGCTTCGTTCTCCTCGACGTCTGCTCGGCAGTCCGAGTTAGTGGAGGAACCTATGACTGTCAAAGGTACACCGTCCTTTCGGATGGGACGTAAAGCCGTTGGTCCCCTTGGTACTTTTCGAAAGGAGTAGGCTAGCTACGTGCCGGTAACGGGTTTCCCCTCCTCCTGTTCTTCATCATAATTCATCGTTGTAATCATCCGTTGTCATACTGGTCACTGTAAAATGGCATATACTGTATGTGGCAAATTCATAAAAAATAAAATAGAGTAAGTAAATAAATAAATGTCGTGCATTTTGTTCTGTGTGTTCAGTGAGAACTAGAACGAGATATGAAAATAATAAGAAACTTCAATGTCGGCATGCGACTCTGATTTAAAGACCACGGGTATTAAACACGGTTCATTTGGTAAATTGGTCACTTTGTAATAACATAACCTTAAGAAATAAACCGGTTAAAGGGCTATTACCACAAAAAATGATTTTTTGCCACTTGATCTATAACACAATACTACACTCAAATGACCGTTTAAAAAATTATCTTGTAACTGTGATTTTACACGAACTTTCCAAATTTTAATCATGAAATTTGCGAAAATTGTCGTTTTTGGAAATTTCTTAATTGGCTTCAACCTGGAGGCCAAGTCTTGAAACCATGCGACTCAAGTCGCAATGCGTGTCAAGTCACTACTTCCAAATCGCATGCGACTCGACTTCACGTCATGTACGTAGTCTTGAATTTAGATGTGCGACTCATTTCGCTTGCGAGATGAAATTCTTCCTTGCGAATGCTTTTTTGCGTTTGGAAACTCCGCCCACTTTCGCTCTATGACTGACCAATGAGAAAGCTTGTTACAAAGTGCAACTTTCGACTTTCGACTTTTGAATCAATGTTGTGAAGTATATCGATGATATAATCGATTGTGACGAATTATCGATGCTATAATCGATTCGCACATTCAATCAACTGTCAAAACACACTATAGGAGTACTAGGCTAGGCTAACATATAAATAAATAAATAAATAAATAAATAAATAAATAAATAAATAAATAAATAAATAAATAAATAAATAAATAAATAAATAAATAAATAAATTGTATTTAGAGTCTACCCACTCAGTTATGTACTAATTTTGAGTGGGGGAGAGTAAATCAAAGCGACCAAGCCAACACTGTTCCCCCTGACGCAAATTATTTCACTTAGTTTATTGTTATTATCAAATAGCCTAAAGGCAGTCATACTTTCTATTTAATTACTGTATCATATTTTTGTATTGTTTGTTTTATTTATTATTATTCAATGATCATCACAATACGTACAATCATTAGGAATATTACAACGTGCATAGCCCTTAAACACAGAATTGTTGTGTGTGATATCCCTTTTTTGTAAATATAATGAATTTGATATTAAAGAATGTTATTAAAATTATTTATGAAGCAAGTTTAAAAAAAAATATAGATAATCAAAAACTATATAAAAAACTCGACGATTTAACACAATAGTAGGCCACAATAATAAAATAATAAAAAAAAATCAAACTACTAACATTATAGGCCTAACTTATAACATTACGTACTACATCAAAAATATATTAAAGTTCACCATTATAAAAACATGCAGCATTTGAATTGAAAAGAATAATGATAAAATTGTACAAATCTCTTTAAGAAAATAATATCACACACATAACAAAAACTTGTAGAAATACAGCCAAACCTTACACACTCAAAAGGAATGAGATCTAAAAAAAGGGCCAAGCTCATCTACCCTTCCACATAAACGTACAGTGTCCCATAACAGCATCCTCGAAAAGCTTGGCAAAATAGAATTTGCGATTATTAATTTAACGTAATAGTTTATCCAAGTTCTTTTTTTCTAATTAATTTAAACGTAATAACATGCAAATTCTATTTTGCCAAGCTTTTCGAGGATGCTGTTATGGGACACTGTACGTTTATGTGAAGGGTAGATGAGCTTGGCCCTTTTTTTAGATCTCATTCCTTTTGAGTGTGTAAGGTTTGGCTGTATTTCTACAAGTTTTTGTTATGTGTGTGATCTCATTACTTTTTCAAGTTCCATTACAAAATTATTTGTTAAAATATAATATTTTTATCAAAGTTGATTTAAATTCTATGGTATTAGCAGTATAGCAGTAGGGATTCATGTTCATCCTGGGTATAGGTGGTATAACCATGGTATAACGACGGTATAAGGACTGGACCCCAATTCTTGAGTTCGTGGGAGATGAGTTGAAAACGCAATTTGAAAACGAAGTCGTTTTCGTTTTCGAAGGAATTGGTATTCTTGAACGGTATCGTGGAAAACGTCATGGGTTGTGAGTTGAAAGCATTGATATTAAACCCATAGTAGGCTAGATATGCAGTCTCCTATACCTCCGCACAGGCGCGAGCGTAGCAAATTGAAGACTCAACCGGCCCATTTCAAGATGGCGATTTGGTGTTTTAATTCATGCTTTTTTAATGCAATAAAGTATTTTACTGGATTGTTTGATATGGTTTTAGCTTGTGCAGCATGGTATTAAACAAAAGAAACAATACGAAGTGATTGCATAAGGGAATTTAGTAATCATTTGGTGTTAAAGGCTAGTATGCTTACCTGTCAACCTGGCGGCAATCTTGAGAACTATTTGGCCACAAATCGCTCCCATTTGATTAACATGTAAACTGTCATTTTAAGATGGCTTCTAATTGTACCGGAAGTGGACCACCGACTGCTGGTCTAGCCAATTATATAGGATGTCTATGGTTGAAAGAGTATCACGAAATCCAAACACTTTAAAAAGATTTGCGTATAGCAAAGTGCTCGAAAAAGTTCTATATTTATTCTAGATGGCAGTGCCTTCATAAACGCGGGCCAATCGAAAGACGAGTTGTATGAAATGATTTGATTGTTGCAATTATGTAAACAAACAGATGAGCAAGCTAATATCAGAACAATGTTGTGCTGGCATAGGGTTGGCTAGGCTTGTCAAATGTAATGTAAGTATGAATTTTACTAGTCCTATAGCCAAATGGAACTTTAGACCTACACTTTTGCATTATAAATAATTTTCCACATCTGGGCCTAGGCCAGGGATGGTTTCTGATTTGTTTTATGAGAGTATAATGACACCTTTTCTCGTTCCACACAAAGAAGAAAAATTTTAAATGTCCGCTATTTGTTTACGTATCGCACTTTCCCGCCTAACTCTGCTTATACCGTCAACAAGTGTCAAGTAACTATGGTTACTTGTTGATTGTATGCCAAGTGTTTAAGGCTTATTTTAAAACCCTTATTTGGAAGCCTTCCAGCAAACTTTTTCAACTTTTTTTTTTCAAAAGAGACTATATTTCTATAACCTTAATGTCCATGTAAAATATGAACATTGTAGTCCCACCCGTCTGGTCAGAATCGCGGGCCGACGTATTAGATGTTAGCAGTAGCAGTAGTAGGCAGTAGCAGTAGCTAACATCCTTAAAGTGATTTTGAGCATGTTTCAAGCCATTTTTTCACCAAGAAGGAATAATCGTACCCCAATAAAATTTGGCATGTGTTGTCAGGTACCTAAATCCCCTCGATTGTGATAGTTTTCAAGTTCACATCACGTTATATGACGGCTGGGTAACACCTCGAAATCACCCAACTCTGCTTGGTGTATAAGGTGCTTGAGTGTGTAGCGCACCGCGGCTTGGCTGCGGCGCCCTAACGGGCACCTAGATAATTTGAAAATTTGAAGCTGACAATTATTAATTGAAAGTGAGAACTTTATTTACTTTACTTTATTGATTCCCTGAAATCCAGTGCTTTCACGTTGAGAGCCTTCACTTTTATTTTATATTTGCGTAAGTTTTCTAGGGCTAGGCTATAGCCTACCTAAATTACCAAAACAAATTGCAAAGAAAGGTAAAAAAAAAGGTAATTTTCATTGAAAAGGAATACAAATTGTTTCTGTCACAGATAACAAGTGAACAATAATTATGCGACGAGTAAAAAAAGAAAAAAGTTTTCCAGTCGGGATATGAACCGGCGAGCCCTCGCGGTAGAAACCAAGCGCTCCAACCACTCGGCCAACGGGCCCACTGTGATGAACCGGTCTATAGCGCAAATTATGCAGATGCACGCTAACTTGCGACGAGCGTAAATAATTTGTCATAACAACTAGGAAAACGCTTAAGTCCCGCCGCGTTGTTGGATGAGCGTAATTGGTGCATTGAGCTGCCATGTGTTATGCGGATTTTCTGTTGTTCTGTGAAACAATTATTACTCAGTTCAAGATTTTTTAAAATTAAATTAAATTTCATAAAAAATATACTTAATTTTTTTTTAATTAATCGTAATTTTTAAAAAAGAAAAAAATCGAAAAATTTGCGATTTTATAAGAAATAATTATTCGATTGAGCTCAAATTTCACAAAAATACATAAATAATTAAAATGAAGGTTCTGTGAAAAACTTATTACAATAGGATCAAGCATGTAGGTGAAATAGTAAAAAAAATTGTTTTAAAAAATAAAAAAAACACAAAATTTCTATTTTCATGACAAATAATTTTTCGATTACGCTCAAATTTCACAAGAATATCTAAATTCATAAAATTAAAGTTCTGTAAAAAAATCATTAAAATGGGATAAAGCATGTAGTTGTTATAAGTAAAATAAATTTTCAAAAAATCGAAAAAAATTGTAAAATTGCGATTTTCATAAGAAATAATTTTTCGATTGCCCTCAAAAACGTGGCAGTTCTAAGTTCAGAGATTTCAAAGGCCTCCATAAAATTTCATCGCAATGGTAGTATCGGTTTAGCCGGAATCGTGTTAACAGACAGACAAAAATACAGAAAGAAAGAAAGAAAGAAAGAAAGAAAGAAAGAAAGAAAGAAAGAAAGAAGAAAAAAAAACATTCCGGATTTTTTTCTCCAGTGTAGTGAAATGAAATCCAATTAATTGAAATTTTAAAGAAAATTAACTTAAATTTTTTTTTTTTTTAATTAATCGCAATTTTAAAAAGCAAAACATCGTGATATTGAAATTTTCAAAAAAAAAATTTATTCGATTGCGCACAAATTTTACATGAATATATAATTTATAAAATTAAGGTTCTGTGAAAAAACCATTACAATCGGATAACGCATCTAGGTGTTATAAGCCGAAGGAATTTTAAAAATCGAAAAAATGTCGTAAATTGCGATTTTCGTAAAAAATAGTTTTTTGATAACGCTCAATTTCACATGAATATATCAATTTATGAAATTAAGGTTCTGTGAAAAAATCATTACAATCAGACAAAGCATGTAGGTGTTATAAGTCGAAGAAATTTTAAAAAAATCGAAAAAAATCGTAAAATTGCGATTTTCATGAGAAATAATTTTCCGATTGTGCTCAAAAACGTGGCAGTTCTAAGTTCAGAGATTTCGAAGGCCTCCATAAAATTTCATTGCAATCGGAGTATCGGTTTAGCCGGAATCGTGCTAACAAACAGACAAAAATACAAAAAAAAGAAAGAAAGAAAGAAAAAAAGAAAAAAAACATTCCGGGTTTTTTCTCCAGTGTAGTGAAATGGAATCTTCGCTTCGCTCGCTACTCTTATCCAAAAAACTTTCGATGTGGCAGTCAAGACGCAAATAAATCTCTACACGCAAGGTAAAAACCTCGTGGTTTGAAACGTAAAGAAACTTGCGAGACAAGTCGCAAGCCGTTTCGCAAGTTTGTCTCAAGACTACCGATTTGATGGCTTTGAGCGACTTGTCGGAAATTTGCGACTCAAAACGGGAAGTGAGTTGGAACGCAAGTTTCAAGATAAGGCCTCCACATCCACATAGATACTAGAGCACCTAAAATGACTGTTTATAACATCGTGTCTTGAAACTGTGCAAAAATATACAATCTAACACACCCCAAAAAAATGCATTCCAAAATCACACTCCTTCTTGGTAAAAAAAAATATTTTACCCGAACCACATGCCCCCAAAAAACAAACAAAAATATAGGGATTTAAAAGAAAAAGCTTGTTGTTTAAAGGGTTGTTCCACGGACTACCAAAAAACACTGGGGATCTAAAATAAATGGAGGTTTTTAAAACCCGGGACATTTTCGCACTCTAAATACATAAACTCACTATGCCCAAATGTTTTTCATCCTTTCCAAAAACTGCAAAGTGTAGCACAGGGCTCTATTATTGGGGTATAGCCTCGTAGTAGAGGATAAATCCCCCAAAATACAAAAATTTTTAAAAAAAACGGGGAGCCAAAACTCTCCTTTTAAAGTCTTCGGTGTGAATGTGTGAGATATAGAATTGAGCCCAAACTTTTTTTTTTCTTTCTCCCTAGTTTTGCTTTGAAAATATGTAAAATCAAATTTGCCCGTTGACGAGCGCCCAAACCAACGATTTTTTTTGGTAAAAAAGTAAATTTTTTTTAAAATCGAAAACATAAAAAATTCCCTTTTGGGGGCCAGAACCAAAAATTTAATGGCCAAATCATTTTTTTTGATTTTGGGTTTAAAAATTTTTCTTTTTTTTTCCCCAAAAATCGTTGGCTTGGCCGTCAACAGGCGAAAAGATCTTTCATATTTTTCCCAAAACGAAATGGGGAAAGAATAAAAAAACTTGGGCCCAAATTTTTTATCTCACGGGATTCACAGCCGAAGACTTTTGGGAAAGGGGAGCTTGGCTGCCCGCTTTTTTTTCAAATTTTTTTATTTTTTTGGGGGTATTTTACAAACTTTTTTTTTGGGTTTGTTCGCTATCAAGGGGGTGAATGATGGACCCTTTTAATGATTTAAAATTTTTTAAGTTTAAAGTTTGGTTTTTACATTTTTTGGGCCCACGGTCCCCCCAAAGATACCCCTTGAAAAAATTTAAAAAAATAAATTTTTTTTTAGAGTCTTTCCCCCTCATTTTTAATAACTGATTTTTTAGTGGGGGAAATTTAAAACAAAAACGACCCCAAACCCCCTGCGGCCCCGACGCAATCGACGAGGGGGAGCCCATAAACCCAAACCCAAAAATCATATTTTTTTAAAAGGAAAAATACAATCATGGTATGGGGCAATTTTCGAAAAATCCCCGGATCAACCCAAAAACAACAAGGCCGTCCAGAACAACCCCTGGGTTTATTATGTGGGTTTTGTTTTCTAGGAAAGGCTCAAAGTCACCCTTTACAAACCCCCTAAGACAAGAACTGATAGACTTAAGTCCAAATTTAGAATTTTAAAAAATTTGACTTTTAGCGGGAATCAAACCCTGGCCCCTTTTGCATTGGAAGCAGATACGCTAACAAAAAGGGGCCCCAAAGCATAGCATAAGCACTAGATATTTTTAATGGTTTTAAGGGGTGTTTAATTTCCCCCCTTGTATACAAATTTCTACGCATGAGTAATAACCGTTTTTGATTTTGCTAGGGCGGCTCCAAGTCCCCGGTTTTTCAAACTCCTAAAAAACAAGAAATGATGACTTAAGTCCAAATCCCGATGTTAAAAAAAATTCTGACTTTAAGGGGGGAATGAACCCTGGCCCTTTTGCCCTTGGAAGCAGATACGCTAACAAAAGACCCCCACTAGATAAGACTTTATAAATTTTTAATGGTTAAAAGCATTTTTTAAATTTTAAGCTTGTACAAATTTCTACGCCTGAGTAAATTTCGCGTTTTGGGTTTTTATTTTTATTTTTAAAATTTTTTTCCGGTTTCCCCCAAATTTTCCCGGTTTTTGTTTTTATGAGGTTTAAAACTGAGTGGGCCCAAATTTCCAAAATTTAAATTTAACCGTTTTTTCATAGCGTATTATCCCTAAAGTACGGGAAATTTCCTACTTTTGATAATTTTGGTTTTTTTCCGGGGACCCTTTTAAACCCAAATTTTTCTTTCCCTATTCAAAAGGGGATAAAGAATGGAGATATCAAAAAAGATTCCACGTTTTAAACACTCAGTTGTAGCGTTTTTTTTTGAAGATTCATTTCCTTAAAATTCAAAAATGTTTTTTTTCATTTTTGGGGCCCTGGTTAAACCCCAAATTTTGCCCCCTTTTTTTTGGACGCAAGATATTTATAATGGTTAATAGCATGGGTTTAAAATTTTTTGTTTGTACCAAAAATTTCCACGCCTTGGGAATTACGCGTTTTGATTATTTATACAAATTTTGATTTTTTTCCGGTTTCCCCGTTACCCATTTGGTTTTGAAAAACAAAAAACCCCCGCGTCCCGAAAAAAACCAAAATGGGGGTCCAAGTTTATAGTTTTAAGATTTCCCCTTTTCTCTGTAGGCTAAAGAAAAAACCGCGGAGAACTCATAGCCACCCACCCACCCACCCACCAACTTTTAAAGGAATTTTACGATGTTGAGATCTTTTTTTTAAAACAGAACGGTTTCGGGTCCCGGGGTTTATTTTTTTTTTGGGATGTCATGGGCCACATACCAGGTCCCCTATACCGGGGTTTTTTCAAGATTGTAACTTTTTCGGGGCGGCGTGTGCAGTAGCTGAAAAACCCCCCAACTGGTGGGGGTTTATATGGGGCCGGTTGGGTTTTGTAGCAGCCGTATTCGCTTGTCTGCCGGGCGACGACCGTCCCCCTAGAAAAAATACTCGGCCGCTCATGCTCTCGCGGGCTCAAGCGATTAGCGGGAGATGGTAAACCCTCGTAGTAGTGGATAGATAACTACTGGGCCGACTCATGGCCTGCGGGGTGCAAAAGCGATCTAGCGGGAGAGGGGGAAACCCCCGTATGTAGGAGTAGAGGGGGGGTTACTACTGACCGACGATTTATTTAGCTGGATTTGGATTGGATATTATCAATTTGGGCTAATCGTGAGAAGGGGGGGAGTAAGGATGACCCCGGGGGGACAAGGGGGGAAATGCCTGTTGGAAGAATTTCATTGCTTGATTACACCATTTTAAAAAATAAATTTAGTCCCGCCCCCCAAAATGTTTTTAAAAAGATAAAGTAGGTTCCCTTTTCATTCGGCATTTTTTTGGGGACGTCAAAACGTTTTCTTATTACAGGGAAAATTTTGTCTTAAAACGTTCCAAATTATTTTGGAAAAAAAAAGGCGGTGTATTATTTATTACAAACAAATAAAAGGGAAAGGTAATTTTTACCCCACAAATTTTTAGAGGGGGGCCCCAAAAAGGAGAATTTTTTCTAAAGTTTTTCAGATAATTAAAAACGAAAGGAGCTTGAAAAAAATTACCAATATATTTTTTTTTTCATTTGCTTTTTCGAAAACAAACGTTTTTGAAATGCTCGTGGTTTTTAAAAAGGGCCCTTTTTGACGGGGTGGGGGGGGGGGGGGGGGGCATTGCTTTGCAAACTCGGTGTATAATAAACTCCAGGTGAGCCAGCTGTGCAAGACGGTTGTTGTTGGTCTGGCAACTATTCTAGAGGGTTGTAAAATTGTGATGAAGAAGCCCCAATACACTTTTCCCTCTACACTTTGGACTTTTCAGGGACAAAAAACACTCTTCGGTTGAGGGGGGGGGGGGGGGGGGGGTTTTTTTCATATTTTTTCGGCATAATCATGGAAGGGTATGATGAATGATGTTTTTTTTAAATACAGCTGTTGCGCAATTCGCCCCCAAAAACTTTAGAATTTTTTGGTTTTTTACGATGCGCAACGTGACAGATTGAAAACCGGTTTTAAAAGCTTTTTTGTACACGAACGCGAATTTTTTAACCCCCCTCCCCGTTGTAATTGTATTTGTAATAATAGCAGGCCCACGTAAAAAATTCCGGGCTCATTTATTTTTTAGATTCCCAAAAAGCAAAACTTTTTTTAAGGTGACGAATTGTCCATTGACGCGACGCCAAGTGAAAGACGTGTGGAAACATACAAACTTTTTAAAACGTGGAACTAGAAACGAAAAACAAAAAAAAGTTATTTGGAACCGTAAAAGATTTATTTACTTTTTTTTCTTTGGAATATAGCAGCTAAAAAAAAACTAGCAAAAGGGACACGGATACGCGCGGGTTAGTGGTTGTTTCCAGGGTCCACTATCTGAACAATTTTTTTTAACTTAGAATTTGATGATGAGTTTTCAATAAAATTTGAGTTAAAAAATTTATTCGTTTTTTTTAGAAATTAACCCCCAGAAGTAAATGCGAGAATGTTGGTATAGGTGAAGGGTGTACAGCGTACGCGACCCGAGCCTGATTTTGCTGGGGCTGGCCGACCGCCGCTGTTTTTTTTTCTCGTCACTTAAAAACAAAGTATATTGCTCCGGGGCATACGGTTTGACCCAGTGGCGTAGGAACCTGGGGGGGGGAAGGGGGGATGCCATTCCCCAAATTTGGGCCAGGGGGGGAGCAGGGGGGAAATAAAGTGAAAATAAATCCCAGAATTTTGTAAAAAATGCCATACACTTTTCCAATTTTACAGTCACTTGGTAAACGAATATGTTTTCCGTATTAAATCATTAAAAACAAATTAGGTGAAAAAACAGTAAAAGGTCCACTTCCGTTCATTTTTTTTTAGTTTTTAGCTCACAGATAGTTGCCCATAAAACATCTTTTTCAGAGTCCGATGGAGTTAAAACTTAAAACGACGGGAAAAAAATGTATAGGTGATTAAAAGGACTCCGGAGGTTAGACCCCAGTACCCGTTACAAAAACTGATAATAAAATGCCCACCCAACTTTTAAAAAATTCCTCTCGCCCCGCTGACACGTCGTTTAATCTCGTGAGCGTGACTTTTTTTTTGGCTTCTCTGTGGCGTAAAAGTCGGGACATCCTCGATAAAGTGTTTTTTTTTCCGTCGACCTACCCTCAGGAAATTCCCAGAAATTTTAACTGCTTCAAACCATAAAATTTTATGCAATTATAAAAATAACCACGATAAGGATAGAAAAAATGGGGTACAAATATAATCCCACTAGTTTTCAGTCAAAAAAAGCATATTTTTTAAAAATCTTTGTTTTTTTTCTTTATGAAAGACTCATGGTTCATAAAAGTAAGGAAAAACCCAAGTTGAACCACTACACAACAGATTCCTAGCAACCTTACTCTCGATTCTCATATCGCAGACGCAGCTTATATCACTTAGTAACAAACCGGGGACCATAGCCACGAACGATACTTTTTGACGCTTTACCTGAACAGCAGTTCATGGCAGCCCCCACAGGCCCGGCTTTGTTTTTGCCCCGGTGCTATAGCGAGGAAGTGGCCGGCGATAAACATACAGACGCAGACGTCAGCGTTCTCTTTTTTAAGGGGGGTTTCAATTCCCAGATAATAAAAAAGCCCTTTTTCTAAAAAATTTAGGAACAAGAGTGGGAAGAAATAGATTTTTTAAAAGAGTGTTATCAAAAAGTTTCTGGTTTTTTTGTAATAAATAGGTAGGTCCCAAGTTTCTCGTCAGTTGTATTCACTTGAATATGGCTTTACCGAACTGTGTACTACTCCATCAGTCTCTATAGCTCTAGGTTAAATAAGTTTCTTTTCATCAAGGGCGCGTCAACCGTTCGGTCATAACGCGCCACTCAGGGGATATGGGGTGGAAAGATCCCATACTGGTCATATTGCCAGCCACAGGAAAGGGGAGGAATGGGGGGGGGGTGGATTCGCGCGTCTTGGTCGTCGTCGTATTTGTCGTCGTTTGTGTTGTGATGTTCGTCGTCATTGTGGAGGTCGTCAAGAGTTTGGGGAGGGAGGGGTCTCCGACGACGACCGCCAGACCTCGCCTCTAGTTTCGGGGATTAATATACACGTACACCACTGCTTAACGATGGTGTTTGCGAGATGGACTTTGTCTCTCTCGTCTTCACCACGAGGCGATGTCGATAATATCTGCGACTCCTGTCTCTTTAGAGAATTTTATTTCAAATGTTCATTCAAAATAAATGTTGATGCCAACATGTCATTACTCATTACCTATCAATATGTTTTTCAGTTCACTGTGGACCACACCCATCAAACAAGAATGGACACTAAATGTTTATGTTTGTCAAACTAGTAAGTCAATAGTAAATAAACATTTACATAGTGATTTACCCACAAGGTCTTTGACAATAATCTCATTGACATAATTACGTCACATCGTCTAAACGCCACACGAAAGAACTCGCATTTTATGATCTTGGTGATGCTTGTCTTGGGCCCTAGTGACAGCAGTTAGGCTACCCCGAATTCAAATCATTATTATTTTTTTATTGCATTTATGATTGCATTATTTTTATATATTGTAAGACTACATGTTTCATTTCATGATTTTGGAAGGTCGTCAAAGTCCATTTACCTATCTTTAAAAGACCCCCTCCCTACCTTCCCTTCACCACCAAAAACCCTGTATGGTCGCTGCACCGTGGTGTCAATTACCCCCTAGTCGTCTGTGGCACGGTCTGTACAACATGTTGAGTGGGTTCATTCCACCTGCCCTCCTACCTACGTTCCCCCTGCCCTCCTACAAACATTCCACCTCCCTCCTACATACACATTACTACATATAATTCGTCATACTCATAGCTTATTCATAGCCCTTATTCTCACGACTAATGCGCCATGGTCAGCGCGTTCGGCTGTTTACCGAAAGGTCTGTGGTTCGACCCCATATGCACCCGGGGACAAACTTATTCTTTTACTGCGCATCAGTTCACCACTCACACAGCGATAAGTATAATATATTATAATTCCTGAGATTCTTAGAACAGTTAGGTTTAATAATTATAATCAATAATTGGACTCGGCATGTTCTTTTAGTAAATTATTATATTAAATTATATATAAATATAAAATTTAATATAATAATTACTAAAAGAACATGCCGAGTCCAATTATTGATTATAATTATTAAGTATAATATACATGCGAACAGAAAATATTTATCATATTATTGCCTTTATCTATGCCTTATTTTTTAAAACAAATTGGTTTTGTCACATTCACACAGGCAACAAAAGAATGCAGGCATACTCGGACTCACACCTCCCTGTCCCCACATCATCATCATCCTTTGCAGCTGATATATTTTGGACAATTTGTCATTTTTCAATGATATTTATCAATATGCGCTTTTCGAATAATTGCTCATAGGAGCGTTAACAAAACTAAACGTATGGCTTCGTGTCTACATTTTCTACCTACACATCAGTAGTCGTCAGCCTCCGTGGCGCAATGGTTAGCGCGTTCGGCTTTTACCGAAAGGTTGGTGGTTCGAGTCCACCCGGGGGCGAGGTTTTTTATTTTTTGTAAAATGTCTCACATGCAGTGACGTATCCAAGGGGGGTGAGGGGGACAACACCCCCCCCCCCCATTTGCAAAAAAAGTGTCAAAGTCAGGCGCGTCGGAACGTTTTGAAAGTTGGGGGGGCAAATCCATTAGTAGATTTTGTAGGGTACAGCTGGGGTCTGGGGCGAAGCCGCAGCCGCCGGAGGCTCTTTTCGCTGAAGGCGAAAAAAAATTCACTATACCCTACTACAGTTATTACATCATGTTTTAACTGCACTCGGACTCGGTAAACGATGTTTTACATCAACTATCTGCGATCTAAAAACTCAAAAAATTAACGTGAATTGGCCCATTTTAATAAATTACAACATAGTTTTTTATGTAATGATGAAGTATACAGGCAAGCATATTATTGTGTTACCTCTTCTTTAAAAAAATACTAACTGAAGGCTGTTTAGTACGTTCCATATTTAAAATTACGATATCAATTTAAATCTTTAACACCATTAAACACGAAACACTACACACACACTTACACTTTACTACTTTATACTTCACACTACACTCCTTATACTCAAAAGGAATAATCTTCCCACTTGCCACTTCGCTATAATCAAAGTCACTACACCACTTCAAAGATGACAGAACGCATAACGATGCGACACGAGCGAACCGAATCCCAATTTGCGTCTGCCAATAACTCTAGCAAATCATTGAAAGGGATGTTTGGATTAAAAGTGAGTTGAGTCACGTGTCCACTTTTACTGAAGCGAGTGACCGGCACGGGAATACAAGATGGGTGGTTGGTTATAAAGAATAGTCGGATAGACGGTTCAGTCATGGGGTACGTTCTTCCTGGAAAGGGAAATTTTTGACAGGATCATCCGACGTTGCTTTCCAAAAAGTAGAGTAGAAATCTTGATTTTTCAACTCTAAAATTTTGCCCCCCCATGCCCCATTAGCAGGGAATTAGGATGGGCAGCCCCTTGCCCCCTGTTCCGACGCCCCTGGTTTAAAGTGCACTTTAACGTTTTTAAGGAGATATAGGGAAAAAACTGTTTATCGCCCAAAAGTTTAAAGGCAAAAATTTCCATCTGACCAAAAGAGGATTTGAGAAGACATACAAAGTAGGTTTTGTGGATGTTTAAAACGCACAGATTTTCACCAAAATGACCTTGAGAAATTTTTTTCCGGCGGGCAAACCCCCAGACCCGCCACTTGGCCTCGAACATCTGTAAATATTTGTTGCCCCCCCCCCCCCCCCCCCCCCCCCCCCCCCCCCCCCCCCCCCCCCCCCCCCCCCCCCCCCCCCCGCCGCCACCCAATTCCTGTATACGCCACTGATCATTTGAGTAGCTGTTTTTATACTCAAGATTAGAAACACCACATTTTTATACTTGTCACAAGGATAAGTCGAAGCTATTGAAGACCAGCAATATCATTCTTTGAGGACGCAGAGGAAAGTAGGTCTCGGACTCGGAAGATTTCGGTACAGTCAACTCGCAACCTTTCGTGGCTTGGCCCGTGAGTAGGGAGATTCACTCCCTGAAATAATGTGCGAGCTCTGGGTCGTCGTGGGGAACTTCCCCTTCCCTTTGACTACCTCCCCGACGGCGACGACAAAGACAACACGGACGGATGATGACACAGACGAAGACGACCACGACGTCGGGCAACCCCTGCCCTCCCCATACGCTTGTGGCTGGTTCTGACCAGCACAGGCCTGTCCACCCCTTGTCCCACCGCGTCACCCCTTACGTTCTACCCATTGGAAAGAACGTGGTGGTAACGCACACTTATAGAAATTGTTTTATCTTGGAAGCGCGAATCATCTTAGTTGCTAAGCCAATACTAATAATACTACTACAGACAGTTTTGATTGAAAGTAGTCCTCAGTCAAACAGACAATGCTAAAATAAATGTGTGGCTCGTTGGTCTTGTGGATAGCGTATCTGCTTCCAATACAGAAGGTCCAGGGTTCAATTCCCGACAAAGTCAGAAGCTTTTTAACTTCTGATTTGGAAGTCCACCAGTTCTTGTCTTGGGAGTTTGTAAACGGTGACTTTGGAGCCGTCCTAGCAACGAAGCACATAGTAAATTCAGAGTTGTTCTGAATCGGCCTTGTTGATTCTGGCGTTGATTCGCGGGTGTTCTTAATGTCCATACCACTGATTGCTATATTTCCTATTACTAGGAAAACGCTTAAGTCCCGCCGCGTTGTTGGATGAGCGTAATTGGTGCATTGAGCTGCCATGTGTTACGCGGATTTTCTGTTGTTCTGTGAAAAAATTATTACTTAGTCGAAGATTTTTTTTAATTAAATTTTTTTAAAATCATAAAATTGCAATTTTCATAAGAAATAATTATTCGATTGCGCTCAAATTTAATACGAGTATATTAATTCATAAAATTAAGGTTCTGTGAAAAAATCATTACAAAAGGATAAAGCATGTAGGTGTTACAAGTCAAAGAATTGTTTTAAAAAAGAAAAAACCCGTAAAATTTCGATTTTTATGAGAAATAATTTTTCGATTACGCTCAAATTTCACACGAATATCTTAATTCATAAAATTAAGGTTCTATGAAAAAATCTTTACAATCGGATAAAGCGTGTAGGTGTTATAAGTCGAAGAAATATTTAAAAAATCGAAAAAAATCGTAAAAATTGCGTTTTTTATAAGAAAAAATTTTCCGATTGCGCTCAAAAACGTGGCAGTTCTAAGTTCAGAGATTTCGAAGGCCTCCATAAAATTTCATCGCAATCGGAGTATCGGTTTAGCCGGAATCGTGCTGACAAACACACAAAAATACAGAAAAAAAAAGAAAGAAGGAAGGAAAGAAAAAAAAAACATTCCGGATTTTTTCTCCAGTGTAGTGAAATGGAATCTTCGCTTCGCTCGCTACGCTCGCTACGCTCATCCAAAAAATATCGATCTTTGGTTGGTTATCGCTCACTCGTCGATTGCGTCGGGGCCTACAGGGTTGGCTTGGTCGCTTTGATTTAAAGTCCTCCATTGAAAATCAGTTAAATAACTGAGTCGATAGACTCTAAATACAATTTATTTATTTTATTTTTTTATTGTATCTAACAAGTATTATTTTATATATTTAAAGAGCTAATTTGCATCATAGTAAGCATTGGAAAATAAATTTAATATCAGAATAACAGACCTACAGTAGGGTCCGGCAATGCACATGCACACTCATGCACACTCATGCACACTCACGCACACTCATACAGCAGGCGACAAGTTGACCAGAGAACGCGCACCCCCTGTCTTCAAGTCTCCTGCACCTGCCGTGTTCCGCTCAGTATCTTGACCCCGTTTCATTCAAGAAGGTTGGCGCGCACCCCTCTAGCCCGGCCACGCTCGCACACTCATGCACACTCAGCACACTCACGCACACTCATGCACACTCATGCACACTCACGCACACTCATGCACACTCATGCACACTCATGCACACTCACGCACCACTCATGCACACCATGAAACACTCACGCACACTCATGCAGCAGGCGACAAGTTGACCAGAGAACGCCCCCCCCCCGTCTTCAAGTCTCCTGCCCCTGCCGTGCCCCGTCATATTTTGCCCCCGTTTCATTCAAGAAGGTTGGCGCGCACCCCTCTAGCCCGGCCACGCTTGCACACTCATGCACACTCACGCACACTCAGCACACTCACGCACATATACGCAGGCGAAAAAGTGCCCAGAAACCGCCCCCCCCTTCTTAAGTCTCCTCACCTGCCGGTCCCCTCAGATCTTGCCCCCCGTTTCATTAAGAAGGTTGGCGCGCAACCCCTCTTACCCCGGGCCCACGCTCGCACATCATGCACCTCACGCACACAAAGGCAACTCATGCCATCATGCACCTCAGCCCCCACTCACGCACACTCATGCAACAGGGACAATTTGGCCCGGGAAACGCGCACCCCTGTCTTAAGTCCCCTGCACCTGCCGTGTCCCGTCAGTATCTTGACCCCGTTTCTTTAAAGGGTTGGCGCGCCCCCTCTATACCCGGGCCCCACGCTGCAAATAGCACACTCACGAAAACCAAATGCCACTCATGCACACCATGAACTCTGCACACTCACGCCACTCAGAACAGGCGACAAGTTGACCAGAGAACGCGCACCCCCTGTCTTAAAGTTCCTGCCCCTGCCGTGCCCCGTCAGATCTTGACCCCTTTATTCAAAAGGGGTTGGCGCGCACCCCTCTATAGCCCGGCCACGCTCGCACACTCATGCACACTCACGCACACTCATGCACACTCATGCACACCATGCCACTCATGCACACTACGCACCTCATAAACGGGCGACAATTTGACCAGGGGAACGGCACCCCCTGCTTCAATTTCCCCTGCCCTGCCGTGTCCCGCCTCAGTATTTTGACCCCGTTTCATTCAAAAAGGTTTGGCGCGCACCCCCAAACCCCCGGCCACGCTCGCACAAAAATCACACTCAGCACACTCGCAACTCATGCACACTTGCACACTCATGCCCACTCATGCGCGGGGACAATTGACCAGAGAACGCGCACCCCTGTCTTCAAGTCTCCTGCACCTGCCGTGTTCCGCTCAGTATCTTGACCCCGTTTCATTCAGAAGGTTGGGCTGCACCCCTCTATAGCCGGCCAGCCGCACATCGCACACTCACCACCTCATGCACATACGCACACTCTTTCACACTCATGCACACTCACGCACACTCATGCAGCAGGCGACAAGTTGACCAGAGAACGCGCACCCCCTGTTTAAGTCCCTGCACCTGCCGGTCCCGCTCATATTGACCCGTTTCATTCAAGAAGGTTGGCGCGCACCCCTCTAGCCCGGCCACGCTCGCACACTCATGCACACTCATGCACACTCATGCACACTCATGCACACTCATGCACACTCGCAACTCATGCACATCATGCACACTCAGCACACTCATGCGCAGGCGAAAGTTGCCCAGAAAAACGCGCACCCCCTGTCTTCAATTTCCCCTGCCCCCTCCCGTGCCCCTCTATTTTGACCCCGTTTCATTCAAAAAAGGGGGGCGGACCCCTCTATACCCGGCCACGTCGCACATTGCACACTCACGCCCATCAGCACACTCATGACACTCATGCCCACTCATGCCCCCAGCCCCCTCATCACACTCAGCACATCTGCACACTCATGCACACTCATGACACTCATCACACTCATCCCAATCTGCACCTCATGCACATCAGGAGCAGGCGACAAGTTGACCAGAGAACGCGCACCCCCTGTCTTCAAGCTCCGCCCCCTCCCGTGCCCCGCTCAGTATTTTGACCCTTTCATTCAAAAAGGGTTTGGGCCGCCCCCTATACCCCGGCACGCTGACACTCATGCACACTCACGCACACCTGCACACTACGCACACTCATGCACACCCATGCCACTCACGCCATCTGCAGCACGACAATTTTTGACCAGAGAAGGGCCACCCCCTGTTTTCAAGTTCCTGCACCGCTGTCCGCTCAGTATCTTACCCCGTTTCATTAAAAAAGGGTTTTGGCGCGCACCCCTCTATAGCCCGGCCACGCTCGCACACGCTCGCACACTCACGCACACTCATGCCACTCATCCCAACACTCGCACCCCCCTCACGCACACTCACGCACACTCATGAAAAGGGGGCGAAAAAGTTGACCAGAGAACGCGCCCCCCCTGTCTTAAAGTCCCCTGCACCTGCCGTGCCCCGCTCAATTTTGACCCTGTTTCATTCAGAAGGTTGGCGCGCACCCCTCTAGCCCGGCCACGCTCGCACACTCATGCACACTCATGCACACTCACGCACACTCTCAAAGGCGACAAGTTGACCGGGAACGCGCCCCCCCGGTTTTTCAAGTCTCCTGCACCTCCGTTCCCGTCAGTATCTGCCCCGTTTCATTCAAGAAGGTTGGCGCGCACCCCTCTAGCCCGGCCACGCTCGCACACTCACGCACACTCAGCACACTCACGCACACTCATGCACACTCATGCACACTCATGCACACTCACGCACACTCATGCAGCAGGCGACAAGTTGACCAGAGAACGCGCACCCCCTGTCTTCAAGTCTCCTGCACCTCCCGTGTCCCGTCATATCTTGACCCCGTTTATTCAAAAAGGGTTGGCGCGCACCCCTCTATCCCCGGGCCACGCTCGCCACTAATGCACACTCACGCACCCAGCACCTCACGCACACTCAGCAACTCATCCCAAAATCTGCACACTCATGCACACTCATGCACACTCATGCACACTCATGCAGCAGGCGACAAGTTGACCAGAGAACGCGCCCCCCCTGTCTTCAAGTCTCCTGCACCTGCCGTTTCCCGCTCAGTATTTTGACCCTGTTTCATTCAAGAAGGTTGGCGCGCACCCCTCTATAGCCCGGCCACGCTCGCACACTCACGCACACCATGCACCTAATGCACATCATGCCCCCTCGCACACTCACGCACACTCATACAGCAGGCGACAAGTTGACCAGAGAACGCGCACCCCCTGTCTTCAAGTCTCCGCACCCCCGTGTCCCGCTCAGTATCTTGCCCCCGTTTCATTCAAGAAGGTTGGCGCGCACCCCTCTAGCCCGGCCACGCTCGCACACTCATGCACACTCACGCACACTCATGCACACTCACGCACACTCACGCACACTCATGCAGCAGGCGACAAGTTGACCAGAGAACGCGCACCCCTTGTCTTAAAGTCCCTGCCCTGCCTTTCCCCGCTCATATCTTGCCCCCGTTTATTAAAGAAGGTTGGCCGCCCCCTCAAGCCCGGCCACGCTCGAAAACCTCTGCACACTCATGCCACTAACACACTCTGCACACTCATGACATCATGCACACTCATGCAGAGGCGACAAGTGACCAGGAAAACGCGCACCCCCTGTCTTCAAGTCTCCTCCCACCTGCCGTGTCCCGCCGTATCTTGACCCCGTTTCATTCAAAAAGGGTTTGGCGCGCACCCCTCTATACCCGGGCCACGCTCGACACTCATGCACACTCATGCACACTCACGCACACTCACGCACACTCACGCACACTCACGCACACTCACGCACACTCACGCACACTCACGCACACTCATGCACACTCATGCACACTCATGCACACTCAGCAGAGGCGACAATTTTCCCAGAGAACGCGCCCCCTGTCTTAAAGTCTCCTGCACCTGCCGGTCCCGCTATATCTTGCCCCCGTTCATTCAAAAAGGTTGGCGCGCACCCCTCTATAGCCCGGCCACGCTCGCACACTCATGCACACTCAGGGCACACTCTGCACACCATGCACCTATCAGCAGGCGACAAGTTGACCAGAGAACGCGCCCCCCCTGTCTTCAAGTCCCTGCACCTCCTGCCCCGTCAGTATTTTACCCCGTTATTCAAAAGGTGGCGCGCACCCTCTATACCCCGGCCCACGCTCGCACCTCATGCACACTCATGCACACTAATGCACACTCATGCAACTCACGCACACACACGCGCACTCATGCACACTCATGCACACTCATGCACATCATGCACATCATGAACTCATACAGCAGGCGACAATTTGACCAAGAACGCGCACCCCCTTTTTCAAGTCTCCTGCACCTGCCGTGTTCCGCTCAGTATCTTGACCCTGTTTCATTCAAGAAGGTTGGCGCGCACCCCTCTAGCCCGGCCACGCTCGCACACTCACGCACACTCATGCACACTCACGCACACTCACGCACACTCACACACAAATGCACACTCTGCACCCTCATGCACACTCATGCACATCATGCACACTATACAGCACGAAAAGTTGACCAGAAAAACGCGCCCCCCCTGTCTTCAAGTCTCCTGCACCTGCCGTGTTCCGCTCAGTATCTTGACCCTGTTTCATTCAAGAAGGTTGGCGCGCACCCCTCTATACCCCGGCACGCCGCACACTAATGCACATCATGCCACTCTGCCACTCAGCACCCCTAGCACCTCACGCACACTCATGCCACTCCCACACTCATGCACATCATGACACTCACGCACACTCATGCACACTCACGCACACTCATACAGCAGGCGACAAGTTGACCAGAGAACGCGCACCCCCTGTTTTCAAATCTCCTCACCTGCCGTGTCCCCCCTCAGTATCTTGACCCCTTTTCATTAAAGAAGGTTGGCGCGCACCCTCTATAGCCCGGCCACGCTCGCAACTAAGCAACTAGCACACTCAGCACACTCTGCACACCATCACACTCACGCCACTCACGCACACTCAGCACACTATGCACACTCATGCACACTCATGCACATCATGCACACTCTGCACACTCTGCAACAGGCGAAAGTTGACCAAGAAACGCGCCCCCCGTTTTAAAAGTCTCCTGCACCTGCCGTGTTCCGCTCTAGTATCTTGACCCCGTTTCATTCAAGAAGGTTGGCGCGCACCCCTCTAGCCCGGCCACGCTCGCACACTCATGCACACTCAGCACGCACACTCATACAGCAGGCGACAAGTTGACCAGAGAACGCGCACCCCCTGTCTTCAAGTCTCCTGCACCTGCCGTGTTCCGCTCAGTATCTTGACCCCTTTTTCATTCAAGAAGGTTGGCGCCCCCCCTCTATACCCCGGCCCGCTCCACACTAAGCACCCCTCACCAACACTCTGCACACTACGCACACTCATGCCCTCACGCACCTATGCACATCTGCACCTCATGCACACCATGCACATCATCCCAACAGGCGACAAGTTGCCCCAGAGAACGCGCCCCCCTGTTTTCAAGTCTCCTGCACCTGCCGTGTCCCGCTCAGTATCTTGACCCCGTTTCATTCAAAAGGTTGGCTCGCCCCCCTCTAAGCCGGCCCACGCTCGCACATAATGCACATCATCACACTATGCACACTCATGCACACCACGCCCACCTGCAGCAGGGACAATTTGACCAGAGAACGCGCCCCCCCTGTCTTCAAGTCTCCCCCTGCACCTGCCGTGTCCCGCTCAGTATCTTGCCCCCGTTTATTCAAGAAGGTTTGGCGCGCACCCCTCTATAGCCCGGCCACGCTCGCACATCCTCGCACACTCTGCACACTCACGCACACTCATGCAATCGACACTCACGCACACTCACGCCACTCATGAAACACTCATGCACACTCATGCACACTCAGCACACCATGCCCTCATGCACCTCATGAACGGCGAAAATTTGACCAGAGAACGCGCACCCCTGTTTTTCAAGTCCCCTGCACCTGCCGGCCCCGTCAATCTTGCCCCGTTTCATCAAAAAGGGTTTGGCGCGCACCCCTCTAACCCCGGCCACGCTCGCACCTCATGCAACTCATGACCCATGCAACTCATGCCACTCATGCAACAGGCGACAAGTGCCCAGAAACGCGCCCCCCCCTGTCTTCAAGTCTCCTGCACCTCCGTGCCGCTCAGTATTTTGACCCCGTTTCATTCAAAAAGGGTTTGGCGCGACCCCTTATGCCTACTAGGGATCGTGGACAATACTTTCGGAGGTTGGGGGTTTTCTTATTTTTACTCGTTCTAGCATACATAATCCTTTTCCCAAGCTTTGGTTCTAGCGCGGGGGGCAGGTGGCGCCCCGAGTCGACCATAGTAAAGAGAGAAGGCGCGTACCGGGGTGGATATCAATAAAAAATTTTCTTCAAAACATTTTGGTCGTGATTTACGAACTGTTCAGATGCCCCCTTGACCCCTGAATTTTTATGAGCTTTTGGCGCAGGTGGAGCCGATTACAAGCATCCACCTGATGCTATCTGAATTACAATATGATGAAGAACGCACCCTCACCCACCCAGGGGGTGGGGGTGCCCCCGGGGCAGCCAGGGCGGAGACGGCCAGGGCCCCGGCTAAATAAAAATACAAAAAAGAAAACTAGGAAGTTCGCAAACGTTTTTTTTAGTGCTTTGATGGGAGCTTTTTTTAAGTTTTAGTTTGCGGGGGATGCCAAATGGCACGAAAAATCGCCGAAAAAATCGAAAAAAATCGTAAAAAGACGATATTCATGTGAAATTTTTTCTTCGATTGTACCAAAAACAAACACCTTTAAGTTCAAGATTTCAAAGGTCCCCTCCAATTTTCATCAAGATCGGATATGCCGTTTGCCCGGTAGAGAGCGTACAAAAAAAAAAAAAAAAACATCCGATCTAATTTTTTTGGGGGGTCAGTGAAATTGAAGTCTTCGCTTCGCTCATTCAAAAACATATTCAGTTGATAGTTTTATAATGTATAAAGGTTGGAGCTTACCCTTACAGTCTTATAAATTATAATGCGCAAATAGCAAGTTGAATCCTCAAAACTGTATTAGAAAGTACTTTTTATTTCTCATAATCTTCTTTGATGTTCACTAAATTAAATTGGATTTCCCTTAGATCACTTCGAACACTAACATCGATTTGTTCCCTAAACTTGACATGGGTAATTGTTCACTTTTAACTTTTGTTGTCACTGTCGTCACAAAAACTAATTACTTGTTCACTATAGGGACCCCCCCCCCCCGAAAAGGATAGTAGGTTAGTGGGATAAATGCAATTCATTATATCACCAATAAGCAATGCATGAGTATTTCAAAGAGAAACGGCAAAAAACGCATTTAACATTTTATTGAAACACAAATTCACGCACCAAATGCAAATGTTTAATGCGCAGTGTTGAATTCAGACTTTTCATCCCGGGGGGTATTACAGGGAGGACCAAGAACGGGGGGTTTGGGGGGGGCCAACAATAGCGCCGAGGCGAAAATTTTGAAAATCAAGTTTTTAGAGTGCGTTTGGTGCGTTTTAGAAAAAAGTTGTGGGCTGAATGCAATACCAAAATAATGTAGTTTATGTATGTTGTGGACGCTAAAAGTGTCTAATATCCGCTAGAGTTAACCTTAAAACCGCTAGATTCACAAAACGGTCATTTTAACAACGAAAACAAATACAATATTTTCTAAACAGGCTGAAAACCTTCTTTTTTTTTAACCAATCACAGTAAAATTCGACTAATAGGAAGCAAGTATCAGTGTTTAGCCTAATATACATGGAAAACTGCGTTGACCCCTCCTTTAAAGAATGCCTACGCATTGGTTACCTGATAAAAGTGTGTTTTTTTTTGTGTTTTTTTCTACTCAACATACTGCATCTGTATCAGTCCTGCAAGCGCATATCCACTCAAGGCGCGACTGCGAGCTAACATACAAAAGAAGACATAATTGAGAATTTCATAAGTCGGAACCCTTCGAATGACCATACATTTACAAATCTAGTTCTTGACCTCGTAAGTTGCCACACGTTTTTCGTAGGGTCTGCCTATTTGATTACAGTACAAACATAAACCATAACAACCTTCAAAGCACTATGTTCGTGCCCTTTCAAAACGGCAAAGTGACATTTAAAAAATTAAGGAATATATAGTGCACGTAGTCAATTTATTCCCGGAGGGGCGAATGAGAGTTCCCGGGGGGGCATCGCCCCCCGGATTTAACACTGCATAACTATGGTTTTGAATTAGGTCTTGTGTGTGGATATGTTGCTTGCTATGAAAGTATATGCAATTATTATAATTTTAAAATATTCTCAACAGGGAGTCAAAACCAGCACCCGTATCTTAATCGTACTGGTGCATGATACTACGGCGAACAGGGTCATTTTTGTCGTAGAAACATGATCAAAAACACAATCTGCACGTGAAAGATGATCAAATTTCAAATACAGTGAAATAAATACTCTGACGATAGAGTTTTTTTTTTTAAGAGAAAAAGCAGCAATACAAAACATTAAACAAAATAAAATTATCATAATAAAATGTTGACCGCATGGCAATTATCGGATTACCTGTATAAGGAGCCGTCCCACAGTGCCGCTTCCCGTAAGGTCATCAACCTTTTTTTTCCCCCTATGCCATCATTACTACCTGTCGATAAAGACCATGTTACACTTGTTGGCCTAAGGGGAAAATTTATTTATTCCCGTTAGGCCAACACCCTGCATTTCATTATCAAAAAAGCAAAGAAGGTTTGTTGGCGTTGGGGTAATTGATTTATTCCCGTTAGGCCAACAGCGTATATGCATCGTTTACGGTAAGGAGTGGGGCGTTGTTGGCGTTGGGGTAATTGATTTATTCCCGTTAGGCCAACAGAGTATATGCATCGTTTACGGTAAGGAGTGGGGTGTTGTTGGCGTTGGGGTAATAAGTCAATTCCCCTTAGACCAACAAACCTTGTTTACATATTCAATAATAAAATTACAGGGTGTTGGCCAAAGGGGAATAAATCAATTACCCCAACGCCAACAACGCCTCACTCCTTACCGTAAACGATGCATATACGCTGTTGGCCTAACGGGAATAAATCAATTACCCCAAGGGGAATAAATCAATTCCCCTTAGGCCATCAACGCTTCCTGTAACATGGTCTTTATCGACAGGTAGAAATGATGGCATAGGGGGAAAAAAAAGGTTGATGGCCTTACGGGAAGCGGCACTGTGGGAAGACACCCTGTATAATGGAGCTGAACAAGCAGTGCGTTATCGTATTCACTAATCGGAATTGCTGGCCCGGTGCTCGAGTTTGAATAGAGATAATTGCTCTATTGGACTTTGCTCTAGGGGTGTACAGTGAAAACTACCTGAAACGGTGGTGTAGACTCCGGCGGGGAAGGACTGGCGTAGCCATCTGATTATAGACTAATATTCATTATATTTTGTGTGCAGTGTTTTCACTCCCAAGCAGACTGTCGACCGATTTCAGTCAGGTAATCAATCTTCAATGCAATATTAGCTTCAAAATTTAACCTTTATTCATAATTAAAATTAGCCTGAAAACGTGTTTAGGCCACCTATCAAGGGCACCTTTAAAAAATAATCTCGCCTGTGGCGAAAAACCCTCCGGCGGCTGGGGCTTCGCCCCACACCCCGGTTTGCCCACCCAACCGTATAGTCAACTTTAGTGTGGCCCCCCACTAAAAAAAAATAGTTCCTACGCCACTGTCGAACCCTGGACCTTCTGCATTGGAAGCAGGACGCTAACACAATCACATAAAAACTTGTCTTTGTTAGACCTAGTGAAAGACAGTTCGAGTCTTGTTGTACCCCTGTCTTGAGTAAATAACCGTGCAGGAGTGTCCAGGAGTGTCCAGGAGTGTGCAGAAGTGTCCAGGAGTGTCCAGGAGTGTGCAGAAGTGTCCAGGAGTGTCCAGGAGTGTCCAGGAGTGTCCAGGAGTGTTTAGGAGTGTCCAGGAGTGTGCAGAAGTGTGCAGAAGTGTGCAGGAGTGTCCAGGAGTGTCCAGGAGTGTCCAGGAGTGTGCTAAATACTGTAGAACAGTGAAAACTACCTGTTGAATGAACATCACACTGTACTAGTACTTGTATGGACAAGTAAAATAGCGACATTCCTCAACTGGCACAATAATACCGTTGATAATACAAACATTTGGTATAAAACCAACACAGCTTTTTGCACTAATTCGAAATATCGTAATAAATTCTATTTATCGGTACAATACAAGAACAGTGCAAGAAGTTCATTTCAAATATTGCAGATAATTATAAAGGCTCCCTGTTCTATAAGTTTCTATTCTGGTCCGAAGAGTATAGCTCTACGAGGACGTGGGTTCGAATCCCACATAATGCATGTTTTTTTTATTAATAATCATTCTTGTTCGTCATCTATCACCACCCTTTGTCTCGATATCATTTATATAAATACCGGTCGAAAGTCTCAACATTGATGACATATTTGTTAGAGCAATTCTGTGTGTTGTGAATTGGCGAGTGTATTATGCAGAATGTAGCACCCATATCGGGCTTGTTTCTAGGAAGGCAATGTTTTCTGAACGGTTGTCAGCCGACCTCCAGAAGTTTTAGCTTGTTCGTGGTCTAGCTACGAGGCCCCACTCTGAAAAAGAGGGAACCCTATGTTAGCAGGCACACCCAGTGTGAAAAGTGAAACGCAAAGCAATAAAGCGATTAATGCGAGTCCTGGGACGCTGGGCTGGACAAGAGGAAGGAAGAATGCAGTGACGGTTTGGCTGCGTAGCAACAGGACCAAGGTCACCTTCAGCGAGGACAGAATGCCACCTGCTGTGCGACGCAGAAGAAGGCAGAACGTGACGATAACTACTCGGAGTACAGACTGATCATTGAGAATGTTGCAGCAAGAAACACAGAAACAAAACACATCATTATCAACAACATTAGCATAACTTGATGTGTCGCTGTACCCGAAGTAAGACATGAATGTGCTCACATGCACTCACTCGCATTCACAAATACTAGCACGTAGCACCCACACATTCCACACATCCACAAATGAATGATGATGTTAATTTTCATTGCAATATTGCTATTCGAGACGATGCTTGGTGATCGGTGGTGATAGACGAGGATGAACAATAATTCCCATGCCTTATGTGGGATTTGAACCCACGTCCTCCTAATCCTAGTGTAGACGCTTCTAACATATGCGTCCCAACAGTATTTCTTATTGTTATATTATTATGTTACATTATTACAAGGACTAAGAATAGTAACTCGCCTTGTAACTGCCTTGTAACTCTTATATGGTTTGACCATAGTAGCCCGGCGAGTCCGCCCCTTGAGGACAAAGTGATGATCGTGATTGATCCCCTACCCCGACTTGGGATCGAGCCCAGAACATTTGGCTTTACGTACCGATGCTAGCTATCGAGACATATTAAGGCAAATCTTTACTCGATTGCTATTTGTTGTGATTTTTGAGAGTCATGACATTATGACTGCCGTGTTTCTGTTATGTGTGTCTGATCTAGCGACTCGGAGAAAACGCTATATGAGTATGACATGTCTTTCTGCACCATTTTATAATCAATGGCATTTTCCGGTCCACCAGTCTTGTCTCCATGTTTCCACTCCAGGTTCCATTCCGCTTACTAGGCTAACGCACCTTATTCATGTAGCTTAGGCTTAGCTACAGTAGCTAGACCTAGACTTTCTATTACCCGTAGATCTATCATCTTTCGTTTACCATAATTTTATACTAATTTACATAATTTAGGCTTACCAAAGTTCGACATATTCTCTGATTTCAATTCTTAAAAAAAAAAAAAAAAACAATACGTGATTGGACTGCAGTTGAGGGTCATTAGCTTTCCCCTAGTTTATTCTTTTAAAAACAAATTCATGTTAATATTTTTACATAAACGTTATTTACTCTCATGTCTCAATTTTGATAAATTTGTTTATTGTTCATCACGATAAAATTTAATTTAATTCTAATTTTTACTTGATTTATATATTATATTGTATTGCCTATGTAAAATAGTACTTGTGCTGAACTAGATTCTTAAAAAAATATCATGGTAGCACGGGTAAGTATCACCTATCACCTCATCTTAGGCCCCGAGAGCTAAGTTGGTCGAGTATCGGTACGAAATACCTGAAGGTTCTGGGCATAGCATGGCAGCACGGGTAAGTATCACCTCTCATCAGTAGGTAGTAAGCCACTCCCAACGGTGGTTTTCCCCACATTTTCCAAGATGGCCGCCGGTTTTTCCCAAGATGGCCGCCACTACACTAGAGTGTGACCACTTTAACCTACATTTTTTTTATGTTTTTTTTATTATTTTTTAACCTACATTTTTTTTTAATGTTTTTTTTGGATTCAAGATGGCGGATGCTACACTAGAGTGTGACCACTTTAACCTAACTTTTTATTTTTGAATTTTGAATTTTGGATTTTGGATTCTGGATTCAAGATGGCTGATGCTACACAAGAGTATGACCTCTGTAACCTAAGATTTATTTTTAGATTTTGGAATTCAAGATGGCGGTCGTTACACAAGAGTGTGCCACTTTTAACCTAACTTAACCTAATATATGCAGTGCATGATGACGTCATGCAAACCTGTCGAGACTTGTTTTGCTACAAGCTTGGGTGACGTCATCATGCATTCTCAAGACATGCATTGCGTGTGAAGATGAAGGATAATGGATTGTCGGTATACCTAGGGTAAATAAATTTTAAAAATCAAGACTTATTCAGGTTTTAACAAATCTTGTAATTTATTAAATAAATCACAGCAGTACATTTTCACATTACATCAAGCCGTTGCATTTATCAACTCCACTTCACTGTAGATAAATTCATGACCAAGTTCATACACAATTTTTTCCTTATTCTCAGTAATGTACATCTCTTCATGACAAATACGCTCAATATAGCTCTTCACATAGTCATGTAGGCTAACACATGTAGAATATGACATTTCAGCATTTACAGACATTTCATCATATTTATTTTTAATTCTCATAAGAAAATTTAAATACCACTTGCTTAGCTCAGGATAGCTCAGTTCAAGATTGCGTAATATATGCGAAACACTTTGAGAATATTTTACTAGATTACGGCACGTCACTTCACCGAGGTATACACCACCAATTGTAGATTTCAGTCCTAGCACAATAGCACCGTGATGATTGTACACAAACAAGGTATGAGGACCAACCTGTCTTTCGGGTACACTGTCTGCATCATCGCCCATGCCGAAGACGTAACCATTGAGTAGTTCCATTTCATGAACAAGTTGATTCCAGTCGTGAAGATTGAGTTTGAGTCCTTTTCCTCTTGCACATTGGATTTGTACAAATGGTTGGAAGCTGTCTTGCATATGAAGTCCTATCACCAACATTTTCGTGCAGCACCCATTTAAAAAGAAAACACTTTTACAAAGTACGAGCGCATACTTTTTCAGATGATCCACGTTAGCGGGCGCAGACGTTGTTTTAGCAGCAACAGCAACGGCAGCCGACGTGAAGCCCGATTGAAAATTCATGACGGGGCCGACTTTCAAATGCGACCGTCCTCGACAAAGCTTAGACACAGACTGATTGAAACGGTAGCTGCCTTTCACTTTTGCAGATGCTCTAGCGTTAGCTTTGCGAAGCTCCGCCCCCTTTCTCTTTTCATGCATGTTGAAACTTGCAAGACGTGACGTCACAAGCGCAGGTTCAGACTTGCAAAGGCATGACTCATACAGACCTGTCCAGACTTGTTGCTTTACAATGACTATGAAGAATGTATAAGTTTAAATAAAACACAAAGAGACAATTTTAAAAAATTAATACAAGCACTATTTATTATTATGATTGAATTAAGGTCCACGACGTGGACAACAATGTTGATTATTACATAATTGTCGTTTTGGTTTTATACATTTGCCAAAATATTTTATAAAAGTTTTCTTTGTAAATTTATCATTATTAGTGGGTGTGTTTCTATAATACCATAAAAAATCTTGAAGAGTAAATCCTCTAGCTTTATGGGTTAAATACAAAACACAATATTCCCCACACACTTGAGATGTATAACTTTGTAGTTCCGTAGTATTATAAGTCCATGTTGAACACTGACGGTCAAGAAAGTTTCGATGTTCTTGCACATAGGGTGGGAGACCATAACTATCAAAAAATTCACCACGTCCAAATTTATCAATAAAGATGGCTACCCAATGGGATCCGGGTTTCCTCCGTGAATCCGTATTGACAATAAGTACAGATGGACGGTTGACGTTTCTAGGTAGTGTGTCGGCAGCAAAAATCCCAGCAAGCATCGGTCGCGTGTAGACATCACTCAGAAGAGCTTCTTCAAGTTCAATGGTGTACATATTTTCTCAGAAAATTCCGCAAACGTCTTCGGTAAGAGGTTTCCCAGTAATGAGGGGGCAACGAGGACTCCAGCGCTTATGTTCTTCCTTAGGAATGTCTGTAGGTAGCCACTGACACAGTTCCACATTGCAAGCTACACACGCAACCGTATCTTTCCTGTGGCAGTAGTAGAATCCCGTATCAGCAAAATCTTTAGGATTAACATTTGTATTTGGAAAATGTTCAAATGTTTTTAAGCGGGCCTCATATTGTTTCATATCCGTAAGATTTGGATTCTCGAGGGACCAGTGAGCAAGTTTGAACACGTTCTGCAATGCACACTGCATTTTGTTTTCTTGATGACTTTCACAGTAGAAGGGTAATTGAGTCAATGTTTTTATACTTGGACACCCAAGATCTGCTAAATCAACAACATGACGTTCAAGTAGATCCCCAAGGTACTGAGCTTTTTCTCTTCCTTTCACATAAAGAATGTTGTAGGGTAGAGTTGAAACGCGTAGAATATTCTTCAAGCTTGTATACTCAATGTTTCCACAAGACCACTTTAGGCCATGATGATTACGTTCCAACCAGTGTTTTACTTTTCTTGATGCAATGCCAATAAAACTTTCTTCATAGGGTGGTTTGAAAATCCAGTGTTGTACTTTCAAGGTTTGATGACTAAGAATAGCCAATTCTTTGATGACAAATTCTCCTTGACTTGAAGTGAAGGCTTGAAAATCGAGCGTGGCACTCATGATGACTGCTCAAGGAAGACTGAGCAAAATCGTTTATTTGCGTGATATATATAGGGGGCTATTAGTTGTTGTAATCCACAATAACATTACGGTATTGGTCTATCTCAAGGAGATTATCAAATTCTGCATAGATGATGCAATCCACGGCTTCAGTAAGAGTTTTCTTGAATTTTACGTCTACGCGTAGGCTGCCCTTACGCTGAATGCACCAATGATCGGCACTAGCCGATAAATCAGGCGTAAGATCAAATGCCATGAGGAAATAGCCTTGAGGGTAATCTTCTCTAGTAATGTCATTACCTTCATCTTGAAAATGTATTGAAGTGCCTGAATACAGAGAATGATATGCAGTAATGTACTGATTAGTATCAAAATCAGGTTGAATTGGCTTTGACGGAAAGTGCTGTCCATCTGCATAGAGTGAAATGTGATTACAATCAAAATGCTGAAAATTAAAGGGATTCTTCTTAAAATCTCCATTTAATGCTGCATTGGTTATGAATCCAATAATGACACGCTTGGGTAATTGACCCATAAAAATATTATCAAGAGTTTTACTCTGTATACCCGATGGAATAGTAACGGTTTTAATGTCCACACGTGTAAGGGGGTATTTTGCATGGGTCTTTTTAAGTGTGAGATTATGTGCAAGGAGCACCGATGAATTAACACGTACGCGGCGTACAAGTAATTGTGCATTCATTATCTTTGATTTCACAACAGTGCCATCTTTTGACATGAGATTAAATGCATCTTTAGTCTTGATTAGTTTTATGCGCATCTCAACACCATTCAATAAAAACCGGTCTTGATTAAATAGATCATGGTGGATATTTCCAATGAGTTTCCACTGTAGCACTAGCTTTAGTAAAATTCATGCGTTTCTTCATTCCTTCATTTTCACTAAAATCCTCCATTTTACCAGCAGTGTCCTTGTAATAGAGTCGCGTTGTTAACTGTGAAGATTTTGCTGGTGCATCATAATTCAATATGGTCTCGATGTAAGCCCTATAGGCATATGTCTGTGATGATGATGAAATAAGTTTTCCATTTAAGAATACATCCACTTGACTAAAGAGCGTATGTAGCCAATTGTTTGCAGGGCCTACCTCAGCCGCAGCGGCCAAAGCGGTGCCATCCCTGCTAAAAATTCCAGTGCAGTCAAGTATGATCCAGTTCACCATTTCACTGGCAGAAAGTGGAAAAGAACATTCCACTTCCAGTTTTAAACTGGCCATAACTGGATTTTACATGCGTTCACAAATGAATGGCAGGAAACCACTAGTAAAGACTGGACAACAATGGGCAACGGGAACAAACTGGTTGTAACTGGGAATGGAACACACTGGATACAAATTGTTTTTACTGGATTTTGCATGACACTCGATACGGCTGGACTTCACTGGGTGTGGATCAAACTGGAATCAACTGGATTTTACTTGACACTGGATTTCACTGGCTGTAACTGGTAGAGGATCACACTGGATTAAATGGTTTTCACGGACTTTGTTGACACTGCATTTCACTGGTTTAAAAAGGGGTAGGGGATCACACGGATTCAACGGGTTTAAAGGGGGATTTTTGCCTTACAGTAGTTTTTGACTGGATGTAACTGGTAGGGGAACACACGGGATTAAACTGACTTTCACTAAACTTTGTTTGGGCCCTTTTGCATTTCACGGGGCTGTAACGGGTTAGGGATCACACTGGATTAAAATGATTTCCACGGGATTTTGCTTGACATTTGCCTTTCACGGGCCCGAAACTGGTAAGGAACACACTGGTTTTAAACTGGGTTTTCACTGATTTTAACTTTAAAACGGTTTTGGAACGGGGATGAAAACTGGTAGGGGAAACACACGGGAATTCAACTGGCGTTCCGGGGACTTAACTTGACAGTAGATTTGACTGGCTGAAAAACGGGGTAAGGAAACACACTGATTCAACTGACTTTAAATGCACTTTGTTTTGGACACTGCTTTTCACGGGTTTTAAAAAATGGTAGGGGTTCAAAATGGATTCAATTGCGTTTCATTTTTTTTAGTTTGGACACTAAATATGACTGGGTTTTTACTTTAGAGGATCTTTACTGGATTCAAGGGCTTTCACTGGACTTTGTTTGGGCAGTGGATTTTGATTTGGGTTAACCCGGGGAAAGGATCACACTGGATTAAAACTGACTTTCACGGGATTTTGCTTGAAAAACGGGGAAAAATTTCCCCTGACGTAAATGGTAGGGGAATCACACGGATTCAACGGGCTTTCATGGACTTAATTTGACATTGGATTTGACTGGCTGTAAACGGGTTTAGAGGGAACACACTGGATTAAACTGACTTTCACTGGATTTTGCTTGACACTGCATTTCCCGGGCGGGAAATGGTAGAGGATCACACGGATTAAACTGGCTTTCACTGGGCTTTAACTGGGCACGGGATTTGACTGGCTGTTAACTGGTGGGAAGGAACCCCACTGGATTAAAATGACTTTCACTGGACTTTGTTTGACCTGCTTTTGGGGAATAAAGAAAAGGGTTTAAAAAACCACACTGGGATTAAACTGGCTTTTCACTGGATTTAAAACTTGACGGGGTTTTCACGGGCTTTTAACTGGTAGGGAAAACCACTGGTTTCCAACTGGCTTTACGGGACTTTGTTGGACAGTGGATTTTCACGGCTTAACGGGGGAAAGGGGAACACACTGGTTTCAACGGGTTTTCACTGGACTTTGCTTGACAGTGGTTTTCCCACTGGCTGAAAACTGGTAGGGGAAAAAAACCGGGATTAAACGGGCTTTCACGGGATTTTGTTTTTGACAGGGGAAAATTCATGGCTGTAATGGAAAGAGGAACAAAACGGGATTCAACTGGTTTTCCCTGGACTTTTGCTTGACATTTTGCATTTCCCCGGCCCTTTTAACGGGTAGGGGGAACACACGGGGATTAACTAAAATTTTCACGGACTTTGTTTGACACGGGGGTTTTGAATGAAAGTACGGGTTAAAAGGGGGGGGAACACACGGGATTCAACGATTTTTCCTGGACTTTCCCTTGGGCACTGGTTTTGCACTGGTTTGGTAACTGGGGGGGAAAACACACTGGATTAAACCCGGGGAACTTTCAAGGGAACTTTGCTTGACATTTGGGTTTTTGATGGCTTTAACTGGTAGAGGAACACATTTGGATTAAATGTTTTTTCCCCTGGATTTTAGCTTGAACTGGTTTTGATTTGGCTGAAAAACTGGTAGAGGAAAAACACTGGTTCAATGACTTTCCTGGGAATTTTGCTTGACACTGGTTTGGGGAATTAAAGTAACTGGTAAAAGGAAACAAACTGGATTCAATTTGGCTTCCCTGGGTTTTTGTTTTGGAAAACTGCTTTCACTGGGGGAAACCCAGGTAGAGGAACACACGGGGGATTAAAACGACTTTCAGGATTTTTGCTTGACACGGGCATTTCACGGGCTGAACAGGTGGGGAGGAACACACGGATTCAACTGATTTTTTCACTGGCCCTTTGTTTGACACGGGGATTTGACTAAATTTTTACTGGTAAGGATCAAAACCTGGATTAACTGTTTCCCACTGGATTTTGGGTTTGGGACACTGCATTTCAGGGAAGGCTGAAACCCTGGTAGAGGAACAAAAACGGGGTTCAACGGGTTTTAAAAGGGTTTTAGTTGACACTAAATTTTTAAACTGGAGTTACTTTTGGGGGGATCATCCCGGTTTCACTGACTTTAAACGGGACTTTGTTTGGGCCCACCTGGCATTTGGAAGAAAGAAAAGGGTAAGGAAAACACGGAATTAAACCTGATTTCATTTACATTTTAGACAGATTTTTAAAAAAAAATTTTTTTTTATGCAATTAAAAAATCACCTTTATTAATCTGGAACAAAAACCCCAATTTACCTCCCGAATTTTTTCTCTTTAAATTTCCCATTTTAAAATCATTTTTTTTCTGTTCGGGTTTCTTTTTTATAGTTTGAAATTTTTTTGTTGTCATTCAGTTTTTGTTAAACTTCTTTTTTTTTTTAAATTTTTATTAATCTTTCCGGGGGTTACCGGGAAAAGGGGTACAATATTTAAATCGTAAAGTTTGCTTAAACTAATTTGGTCTACCCTTTTAAGAAATAAATATTTAATATTTATTTTTATAAAATAAATACATACATATTATAAAATTATTTTAACATAACTAATGTGATAAATGAATTTAAAAAGGGTCTGAAAAAAAAAATGTGATTCGTTGCTCATTTTTCTTGACATGCGGGGTCACGTTTCCCTTGACGAATGCAGGGGTTTGGGGCAAGTTTTTGGATTTTTAATTTTAGAAAACCCCAAAAAATTTTTCATTTTTTTTCGATAGGGGATTTTTTTCAATTTAAATCAAAGAATTTTTTTGGGCACTAAAATTTATATCGGTTGGTAAAGGGAACCCCTCAACCTGGCTTTGGGGGGGAAATTTAAATTTTTGATTTTTATTATTATTATATTTTGATCCCCTTTACGGACGGGTTCTGGTTTAGAAACAACAAAATTTAAATTATTCCTCATTTTTCGATGGGGGGTCACAAAAAATTTTCTTTTTGAAACAAAATTTTTAGAAACAATTTAAAAGTCAAGGGAAACTTTAAAAAGGTAGTTTCAAAAATTACTTTTTTTTTTTCTTTTTCAGCCCTTTTTTAAAGGGGCGGTGGAAATGCATTGTGTTAACGCAGGGCCCCGGCCCCTGAGGCTCAGGTCCTAAAGCCCCCCTCGGTTTTTTTGGAGCACCCCCAAAACAAAAAAAATTAAAAATTTTAAAAAAGTGGTTTTCATCCTTTCCCCAAACCCCCCCCTTGGGAAAATTCCTATTTTGATTCCCGAAGCTAATTTTTAAATTTCCCCTTTAATTTTGCCTTTTTGGGGAAAATTTTTACGTGTTTTGGGGTATTTAAATTTTCCACCCTCCCTAACGGGTGAATTTTTAAAAAAATATCCTGTTTTGCCAAAATAAAACCCGCTCCCCCCCCCCCCCTTAGTACGAAAGACTTTTTTTGGTTAAAAAATTTTATGTGAAAACTCAAATCTTAAAAATAAACCCCAAAAAATGAAAATTTTCAATAAGGTAATTTTACTGGGAAAAACCCCAAAGGTCGTTAAAAAGGACATGTGAGGGGCCCATGTGCAAATCATTACAATCGGTAAAGCATGTAGGTGTTTTAAATCGAAAAAATTTTTTAAAAAAAATCGAAAAAAATAGAAAAATTGTGATTTTCTTTTAAGAAAAAATTTTTTTGTTTGCGCTAAAAAAACGGGGCGTTCTAAGTTCAGAGATTCGAAGGTCTCCAGAAAATTTTCATGAAATTGGAATATGGGGGTTAACCCGGGGAAATCTTTTAAATTTTAACAAACACACAAAAATACAAAAAAAAAAAACGTTTTTTTTTCTCCAGTTAGGAAAGGAAATCTTGGGCTTTCTCTCACTACGCTCATCCAAAAATGCACTTTTAAATTTTAATTTTGGGCCGATAGCGCCAAACCCTAACTAATAAACGAGGGTTTGAACGCAAAAAAAAAACCCCGCATTTGATAATTAAAATTGGCAAAAAACACCCCTCGTGGCTCATTCAGGTCCAAATTCTACAAAATTTTATTCTTACCCTTAATACATACTTTTTTGGTTTTTTTTTTTAAAAATGATTTTATGTCTTCTTTCCTAAAAAATTTAAACAAAATAATTATACAAAAAATTAAACCTATTTAAAGTGTATCCACCCAGTGGCGTAAAAAGTGTGGATTTTGGGGGTGGGGGCCCCCCAAAGAAATCCCACTTAAATTTTAAAATTCTGAAAATTTATCTGGGTTTACGAAAAAAATTAAATTCGTCATAAATTCCTTTTTTTTTCCTTTCCCAAGCAAAAACCCCCTTTAACTTTTCTAAAAAAACTACACAAAACAATTTAAAAATACGTATTTAATTTTTTTTTTAAACCCCACATTTTTTTTTTATTGTAGGTTTAATCGCAATGGATCTAGCCCATAGCGGATTTGTTTTAGAAATTTTTCTCATTTAACCGTCCCGGAGTTGTAAAATTTCAGCGCAATCTTTCGGGCTTTTGGCTGTTTTTGGGGCGTACCACACACAAAATACACCCCCACTCAATAAAGAGGCATTCGGGGAACCCCTGGGGGTTGTTCTCCGAGTTTTGTATGTGGGGTTCTGGCCCGACAACACCTCACTTTTTTTAGCCCCCCCCCAAATCGATCGGGCCCAAAATTCGTTCTCGTTTTTGGCCAAGAGCAAAATCAAACAGGCTATTTTTTGTTTCTTCAAGGAGGGCCCGGGTGCCGTCTCCCTACGAAGTGGTCCTCAAACCCCGTCTGAAGTCCGACTCCTCAAGGGTATGCTTGGCACCTTTTGGGGGAGGGGGATGACGGGTTTGAGGGGAAAGTGGGGTATTAGAGAGGCGCTCTGCTCCGTCCTTGAGGGGGGCCCCCTTTTTCTGTGGGCACTGGCCCTTAAAAAACCATCTGTTTTTCCCTTTTTGACCGAAGGGTTTTTTTAAACCCCCAAAACCCCACATTGTTTTTTGTATTTTTTCCTTTGGTTTTTTTTATCTAGGGCGGAAAGGAAAAAAGCCCATCAGCTCCTTTTTAGTTTTTTTTTTATTATTTTTTTTTCCATTATATCTTAAAGTCATTTTGATTTTCCGTCCATTTTAAAGTTCTTTTTGGGTTTTTCGTTTTTTGGGGAAAAAATCCTTTTGGAAGATTTTTTTCTTCCCCTATCGGGAAATTATAAATAAATAAATAAATAAATAAAAAATTTAAAAACATTTCACACACTTACAGAAGAAAAAGAATAAGCGCCGTTTGATATGAATTGTGTCCCCTTTCCCCTTTGCTCCCCCCGTTTTAAAATTTTATTTTAGTTTTGAGGGGGGGGTTTTTGCTAGTGACAATTCCCCGTAAACACAAAACCCAATCAGAGTGTGTTTATTTTTTTTTACATAGTCCCAAAGTCAGTCCCCCCCACATTGTAAAACAAAAGGGAATGAAAGTGACTGAATTTAAAAATTTCCATGCAAAAAGGGAAAACTTTGAGTCCTCTCTATTTTGCACACAGAGTTTAAACCCAAAATGAGGGAAATTTCTTTTTCCCCCAGATTTACCCGAACTGTCCCCCTTTGTCTAAAATTTTATTTACAAACCCAAAGTCCTCACATCTGTGATGACTTTAAGAGCTGATTTTTGAGCAGAATTTGTAAACTGTTTTTTTTTTGATGGGAAATTCCCCTCCCCCATTGTGTTAGGTTTTTAGTCGGATTTAATAAGTACCCCTTTTTTATGATTTTATCCCCCAACCGCAATGGTTGTTATTTTTTGAGCAATTATTTGTCACTTCTCCCCCCCCCCTCCCCTCCAACACACTCGGATACCTTTCTTTTAAACGTTTTAATTAATCAGAGTGTTTCTTGAAAAATATCACTTTGATAACCTTTTTTTTGCATCAAAAATCCCACATCTGAGATGACCTTTTTAAAAGCTGTAGGGAGCAGCATTTGTATTTTGTATTTTTTTTGTTATTACTCACATTGGTGGGGTTTGAGTAGATTTTATAAGCCTTTATGATGATATTTATCCTAATGCATGGGTTTTTAATTTTGGGGACAATTATTTTTTCACATAGTTACCCTCCAACACAACTCGGATACCTACCTTTCTTTTTAAACCCGAATTTTAAATTTAAAAAGATATTACCTTTAAAAGGGCACTTTTGATTTTAATCTTTTTTTCCTCGAAAGTCCACCATAGGGGATGAAAATTATGAGTTTACTTAAAATTCCATGCAAACTAAAACTAAAAAAATTTTTAAAATAATAAGGGAAAAACAAAAATGATAATGAAAAATTAAAATTTTGCCTTTTTTTAAATTTTAAAATTGGTTTTAAAATTAATATTCTATTAAAATAGAAAGTTAAAAAAGAGGGACTATTTTAAAAGGGTTTTTGTGGGGGAAAGGAAACCCAAAAAAAACAGATTTCCTGATGTAAACCCTAGCGTCGTCACTGTGAAAGTTCCCTTTTGGGTTTTTTAAAAAAACCATTTTTATTTAATTTCAAAAGTTTTATTTATTTTTAAAAAGCTAAGAAGGATAGCTCTGCTCAGGGTGTTGCTGTCAATGCGACAAAAAAAAAACAGCTAAAATCATATTTTTTTTTTACTATGTATCTTAAAATGACTATATATTGTTTTTCCTGGGTAGGCAGGGAAAGGCCCGATTGAAGAAAAGCAAAGATTTTGTTTTTAGGGGGGCACCCACGTTTTTCCCCCCCCTAACACAATTTACGAAAACAAAGGGATCCGGTTTAAAAACATTTGGGGGATAAAGGCTAAACGTAATAACCGCCCTTTGGGGGGGTGGGCCCGGGTTTAAGGGCCGCATAAAAACAAGGGTTTTTTTTGGGGAATAATCCCCCACACCCAAAAAAACAAATGCTCAATTTTAGATGCATGCATCAAAAAAAATTTAAAACCCGTGGAAAGGCTTAATTAAACCCCAGCTAGAAAAATGAAAAAACAACTAAAAAGAAAAAACAATAATTGAGACCAGTCACTCTTTTCCCTGATACTTTCACGCCTTAGGGTGTATATTTTTTTTCTATTTTTAGCCTTCAATTTTGTGTCCTGAGCAAATGAAGTTTCCCAAAATTTGGGTTCAATTATTTTTCTTTAAAATATTAAAACCCAGAAACCAAACCCAAACACTTAGACAATGTTTTTTTTTTTTATAGGGATAGTAGACAAGAAACACGTTTTTCCCAATTTAAAATATTGTGGGATTGTAAAAAAGGAAAAAAACCCACAGACTAACTGTAATTTTTACCTTTAAAAAACGCATTTCTAAAAAAAGTAAACATGGGGTGTTTTTTATACCCTTTTTCCCTATTTTCTGTTAATAAATTAAATTTAAAGGGGTTAAGCATATGTCTTTATTATCGGTTTAGGAAAAAAAATTTGCTTTTGGGTTTTTGGCTAAAAAAGGGTTTGATGATGCCCTGATTGGAATCGCCCCAAAAGAAAACATAATTCTGATATAAAATCTCTTAAAATTGTTTGGGGGATAAAATGGCCCCTAAAAAATCATAATTTTATTATTATTATCCCCCAATAAATTCCCCCAAGCAGAGAGAGGGGAGATAGAGGAGCGGGGAAACTTAAAAAAAAAAATTATTAATTGTTTAAAAATTATAAAACAAGGGGCGCAAAGTCAACGAAATTCCGAAATTCCCCTTTTTAAATTTCCCAAAACCAAAAGTTTCCCAAATGTAACTTAAACAAATTTTTTCCCCCCAAACACAATATTTAGGCAAACCCTTTTTTGCAAAACACGGGAAAAAATTTCCCCTCGTCAAAATCGTCGACCTTTTATAGACGAGTAACAAAACCGCTTCAAACTGCCCAAAAGACAGCTCTTTATATAGGGACAACAAGTCGCGTGCCCAAAGCAACTGTTTTTATCTCCAAAGTTTAGTTTGCAGTGGGGGAATTCATGTGTTTTATCTCCAAAGCGTTTTGTTGGGAAAATTTTCAACGGGGAAATTTGAAAAGCAAAATGTTTTTTTTATCCACGTTTTGTTGGGGTACGAAATGCATGTTTTCTACCTCCCAAAACGCCTTTTGAAGATTGCAAAAAGAAAAAAGGGAAAGAACGTTCTATCTCCACTGTTAAGGTTTCAGTTCGAAAAGCATGTGTTCATCTCCAAAACGTTTTTGTTGAATATTGCAAAAGGAACAAATGAAAAATGTTCTACTCGAAACGAACCAATAAAAAATCATGTATATGTTTTTTCCCGCGGCGGGCCCCTTTTTGAAAAATGGCGACGCCCCCATTTTTTAGTGAAATGTAATGACGACTTTATTTATAGAACCGGGCCCATTAATTTGATATAACACAAACTTTAAAAAGGGTTTCGTTTATTTTTTTGTTTTTTTTGTTTTAAACCCTTTAAAAGTTTACATGCAAAAAACGGATTCGAAAAGTAGAGTTTTGTGCGTAGGGGCCCTATGCCCTTTCCCCAGGCTTAGGACCTACGTACCCTTTTTTCCTTTAAATCTGAAGAATTAATTATGTGGCGCCACCGAAAAATTCAAGTCCCTTTTAAACTCAAAAATATAGGTTTGAGATAGAACATTTTTGGGTTTTGACACTGCAAAATTTGGGGTCTAACATAAAGGTTTTTAAAGTTTTATTTTAATGGGGTTTTTAAAATTTTTTAAGTATATTATTTTAGTAAGTTTTTTTTTCTGACTGTAGTAAAAAGTTCGTGGGGGGTGTTTTTTTTTGCTTCCATTTCCCGGGCTAAGAGTCTTTTTTTTAATTAATTATAAAGACTAGGAAAACGCTAAAGTCCCGCCCGTGAAAGGATGAGCCCTTTTTTTTAAGTTTTTTTTGCGTTTTGTGCGTTTGGGGTTCCCTTTTTCCCTTTTCAAATGCTTTTTGAATTTCTTGTAGATGATTGTTTTTCAAATTTTTATTTTACTTGTTTTTAGTAAATTTTAAACTTCAAAAAAATATATTTAAAAACCCTTTTTTTTTTGTGGATTCTGACTAACTTTTCAACTTTTTTTTTAAAAAAGGGAATTTCACAACCCTAACCTTTAAAGTCCAGTGGGAAAAAAGAACGTTTTTAGCCCCCCCCGTTTGGTCAGAATCGGCCCAAAATTTTTTTTACAAAATATCCCCCACTAAAAATACGAAAAAAACGTAAAAGTACGATATTATAGAAATATTTTTCGATTTTTACCCAAAAACAATACAACCCCTAAGTTTAGAGAAAACGAAGGTCCCGTAAAATTTTTTTCAAAATCGCATATTTCCGTTTGCCCGGGGGAGAGACGAACAAACAGACGGGGGAAAAAAAAAAAAAAAAGACTAAATTTTTTTGGGGGGTTCCCTTTAAAAATTTAAGTCTTCGGGTTCCGCTCGCTACGCTCATCCAATTTTTGCGGGTTAAAAAAAACATTTTTTAAAAAAAAAATAAAATACTTCATAATTATGATCAAGTACTGAACAAAACATTTAAAAATCAAGAAAAACACACGAAAATTTAAAATAGGTAGGCCACAGGCAAGTGCAAAAATGTTTACGATGTTGCGGCGATTTGCTGTTTTATCCTATAAAAGGGGGTTTTTGTCTGTAAAATTCATCGTCTTTTGTGGCCCCTACGGTCTAGGGGTTGGGTTTCCCGATGCAGGGTTCCCTCGGAAAGGGTTCGAGTCTCCATTTTTTCAGGGTAAAAATTTAAAAACCCCTTATAATTTTGTCAATTTAAATATGCTGGTATCCCGTTACAGGTTTACGGGTTGGTTTTAGGAATGGGGAAAAAAATTTGTAAGAATTTGTATTAATATAAAATTTTTAAAAGATTTTCGAAAACTAATTTTTTTGTTTTCTTATTTTTCTCCTAGAGCGCGTTTCAGGCGGTGGATGTTTTCCCGAGTTTTCCCCCGGGTTCCCCGTTATATCCACTCCAAAACCCCCTGTAATTTCCCTTGGAAGCTATTGCCCGAGGTTTCCAGTTCCTTTAAAAACCATTTTGAGTTTAGCATTTCCAGTGAAAGCTATTGGGCCCGTGGTTTCCCGTTCCAGTAATATCCCCCCTTGAGCCAGCTTTCCAGGGAAGCTATTGCAGGGTTTCCAGTTCCAGAATATCCACTTAGAAACCCGCATATTCCCGTGGGAAAATTTTGCCCCCGTTTGGGGATCCCCGTTTCCAAAAATATCCCCCCTAGAGACAAGGGTATTCCAGTGGGAAAACTATTGCCAGTGGTTTTTCCCGTTCCAGTAATATTTACTTAAGCCCCGCATATTCCAGTTGGGAAACTTTTTCCCCCGGTATCCCCTTCCCGTAATATCCCCTAGAACAGCAATTCCAGTGGGAAACTATTGGGCCCGTGGGTTTTCCCGTTCCGTAAACCACTTAGAGCCAGCAATTCAAGTGGAAAACAAAACCCGTAGGGTTTTAGATCCAGTTGTTTTCCAGAGAAGTCCCGCTAAAACAGTGGAAGTGGTTTCCAGTTACATCCCTTAAGAACATACCAGTAATGTCCAGTTAATATCAGCTTATACATGTTCCAGTTATTTCCATTCAGAATGGAACCATAAGCTACTTACTTCCAGTTAAGGGAGTCCAGTCATGTCCAGTTCCAGTTCCAGTAACCATTTCATAAACTGGAAATGACTGGAATTTTAGCAGGGATCTTCCTTGGTAATTTGGCATCAACGAGTAGTAGAGTCTGTGCCAGATCAATGTAGTCTTCTCCTTGACCATTAACAACAAACTCAACTGCAGCAGAATCATTTAATGCTGTAATAGGCTCATGGTAAACCCACTCACCTCGTTCAATACTTGTTTGTGTGACTGGAACACCAAAGACATCAAGTTCTGATTTCACAGAATCACAGGAATGTGAATGTAGAAAAGACATGATTATGAAAATATATCCTTAGCTGTAGCAGCAGAAACTTTAGGTTTCCTCGTAAGCTTCTTTCTTGAGGTCTTTCCGCGACGAGTGACAACGAGCGAATGAACTCTGCCATGACGTTTAACTCTTTTAAGGCCTGCTCCAGCCATGCGATCTAGTTTTTCAGTAGCTTTCCTCTTCAGAATGTGACCTGCTTCCTTGAGCCGCGTTTTTAGTGATTCCTTGACATTTTTATTTTGCGCCACATCTCCTAGTAAGTTGGCGCCTGTTGTTAATGCTTGATGTCCAAAAGCTCTTGCACCGCTTTTTAATAGAGGCAATGCAGCCTAGAATAGACCGCCAAGAAAACTGCCTATACCATGACCTTTCTGATAATTTGAGCCACGATAGACACTCAGACCACTACCTGCCTGGTCAGAATAATATTTAATGTAATGATCCAGTTCATTAGTCCTCATTTTTGAAAATATAATGTTCTTTACACGGAGCGACGACGAAAGTGAAGTATCACTGCTGAAGTCCCGGATTGAAATGGCATCGGTATGCCTGTGCTGCTCCTTAAATCTATTTCAATGGTGCTGAATTCACGTTTGAGAACTGGAACGTAGTGCAGGGTAAAAAATCCTTTGGATATGTCCTCCCCAAAATTGTGCTGTGTATGCTGTGTATTTACCATACGTAAGAGAGGTGCAACAGTATCTCCAACGATTTGAGGCTCTATGACATCGCAGTAAACAAATATATGATGTGGTGTACCATTTCCCAAGGTCATAGCATGTCTTGCAATGGGCTCAATACCGGCATCAATATCAGGTTCATATCCAAGTTGATGGGCAAGCTCGGGACTAAAATGTAAGCTTGAAAACTAATTTACCAATTTCACTCAGTACCAAGTATGTACCGTTAGTTGCTGCATTAATTTTTAAATTCACCAATACTAAGAGTGGCAATAGCATCGTTCACTGCATCCAAAAGTTTACCCACATTATTGTAGTATCCAGGCATAACTGATGCCCTTTCTATTGTCAGTATCTGTTTACCATCTTCAACGTGTGCCATAGTAGCTATGATTTCATTACTACCCTCAATCACATTCAATAATGTCTGTGGATAGTGAAACTCTGTAAGAGCTACTTCCCACTCGCCATATAGTCTTATTGGATCTTTCAATTGCGTAATATAGTGTGCTGTTGTATTATTCTCAAATGTTTTCATAGAGCTGTTACTCGGTAGCGTCACATAAAATCCACTCATTTCAGTTGTATAACTTGGGAAGCAGGTAGCCACGAATTAAATTTTGGGGGATAACCTCTCCACTTGACCAACACTTTCTTTCTGAGCCCTTTACCCTGGGAATCAACAATTTTATCTATTTTATGCAGCTGTTCTTTTCTTATTCTTACTTGCTGCAATTCCACTTCATAAAATGATCCTTCAATTTGTTCCCCTTGCAAGTCCTCGATGATGTATACACGGGGTGTACGTGCAATGACACGCTTGACACGGAATATTTCTTCAGACCAATTCTTTTCAAAGCCTTTTTCAAAAGTAGCTTTCTCCTTACTGATCCTCACATGGGTGTTTATTGCAAATTTAGCCACTCGAGTCACTTTCGGCGCAGGAGACTTATTTAAATTCTTCCATACTTGTAATATATTGCTGGCATTTACTTTCACGGGTGCCATTTTAATAGACCTATGTACAGTATGATTGTATGCATGCAAGAGCTGGGGCAATACATCAACATAGCGATACATGTTGTAATATGTAAAATAACGCCACATTCTGGTTTTCAAAGTTCGGTTTAAGCGTTCCACAATACTCGCTTTTGTATCTGGATTATTTGTATGATAGTAGTTGATGCTTTCATTCTTGAGAAATGACTGAAAAGGTTTATTAATGAACTCTTTTCCTTTATCTGTTTGAAGGTTCAAAGGTTTTCTTTTATCTTGCAATATAATCTTCTCAATGCTCGAGTGCCTTCAACCCCAGTTTTATTACGTAGTGGAACTGCCCAAGCATATTTACTAAATACATCAATTATGGTTAGCAAATACTTGTAACCATCATTATTTTTCTGAAGTGATTGCATATCATTGAGATCAGCTTGCCATAAGTCATCAATGTTGTTGACGTTGTACTTGTTGCGTGGAAATCTTTTTCTTATGGGTCTATGAAGTGTGTAAGAATCTTGAGTTTGAAGCCATTTAATAACAACACTTTTAGAAATAGTTTTATCTGTTGCTTTCCATAATGCATCTGCAGTTGAGAATCCTCCAGGGTGTGGGATCATTGTAGATTTTTGAAAGAAGTTGCCGAGTCTTTACTTTCATTTTCTAGAATTTAAAGCGCTGCCAAGGTTGATAACGCTTCGTTTTATCTTATTGGGTGAAAGAATCTTTAACGATGTAGGTGTACTACTCCCTGGAGTGCAATTGTTGAATGAATTCTCTACGTCTAGCATAACTATATATTCTTGAGGCGTATTGAGTTCTGCTAAAAACACTAGCAAATGCCTCCCATCCGAGAGGTGAACTTTCTTTTCTATTACGCACTACGTCAGAAATGAGATCAATGATGGATGTGCCATAAAGTTTTTTCCCACGTACACTTACACTTCCTAATATATCCCAATTTATAATTTCAGAACTATGCAGATTATCATACAAATAACTCAGCTATCTTCTTACTCTTTATAGGTACCGATTTTAGTGTTTGAATTTTTATAAAGTCTTTTACATGATCTTCGTCTTTCTTCATAATTTGTTTTGCTGAAGGTTCATTCTTCATATTTTCATCTTCTTTCTCACTTGCTTTTTCACTTATAAGAGGTATAGCAATAGGATTACGCAATTCATTTGTAAAGTGAAGGAAACGTGAGAGTACTTGCTTATACTTTAACCACTTTTCATCATCTGTGAGATGCTTTAGCTTTAATATGCGTTCCATTTCTAGATCAAGTGAAGATATGGTATTATTAACTGGATTCTCAGCACGATGTTGAATGCGACCCAGTGTATCTGGATCAATGAGTAACATTTTCTTTGCATGGTTCATGATTTAAAGATACTTCCTAAAAGTCCACTCAAAAGAGGTGCTAGTAAAAGAGGAAGAAGTGCACCACCCGTCTGTTGTAAAAGCTTCTTTTTTCTTTTCCAATTTTCTCCGCGACGCACAAGTTTCCGTAGCACCTTCTTGTGTCGAGCAAGTTTCCTCTTCTGAGAGTTATTCAGTGATACACGTCCTTTTAAAGTATTGTCAGCACACTCACAGATGGACTTTATAAGACCAACATCAGCAGCTTTAATAATTGACTTGCGCATATTCGGACTCGCATGCTGAAGAGCACGGAGCAAATCAGCATGGCTCAGTACTGTACTAGACATGATGCTTGACTGAATGAAGATGCGCTGCTACTTGCTGTTTTATAGATGTTTTTGGAAGATACACATAGCAAGCCTTATCATCAGGAAATATTGAAGTGCGGAACCGCATAATATCAGGTGTAGCTTGTTTAAAATCGAATAAGAGATAACCATGGGGTATAGATGTAGCATCTTCAAAGGCTTCACGCACAAATATAGGGTTGTCAGGGTAAACTTGTCTCGATAGGTGACTTATTTGAGCCCTATCACGGGGATTTTTGAAGCACACCAAGTAGTGTGAATTAAGTGAAATGTCTCGGCGTCCTTTACCTTGATGAAACATATTTTGAGAAAGGAACATGATACTCAAATTTCTATGATGTGATCCTTTGGTAAATAAATCCACAACTCTTTCATCAGCCTCACGCATCATATCGTCTATTATCACTAGTCGAGCACCTTCATTTGGTGAAAAATCTTCAAGTTGTGGTAATCCTTTGTGAAAACGTACAGTGCTATTTTCATTTTTCTCCTATAGCTCCTGCCATTCAGCTTAACACCACACACCTTCGGTAATTGGTTTATTGACCAGTGCGTGTAGATGTTGAATAAACTTTGTCACAAAATGTGATTTTCCACAACCTGTTGGACCACAAATCAATGCTGTGAATGGATGTTTCCACTGCGGGTCCATGGTATCAACTGTTCTGGTATTACACAAGCGCTCCCTTATAAAGCATTTCAAATTTTTCAAATTTTATTAGTACGTTTGTTCATTTTGATTTACATGTTATTGTGAATATGTCCTATTAGCTTATTCAAACTTAGTTTTACTAATATTAACATAAGATAATGTAGTTATTTAGAAACACATAATATGTAAGGAATTCTAAATAATCATTAAAGAAAAGTGGTAGCGTTCAGGCAATCAATAGCAAGTAATAAGAGAAAATTTCTGTGAACGTATCTGTAAAGGTAATCATTAAGACAATAGTAGTAAATGTCGTAATTAAGAAACACATACTAAGTAATAAAATGTTAATAATCATTAACGAAAAAGTGGTAAAGTTCATTAACTGGCAATCCATAATATTTAAGTAATAGACTCCAAATTTTGATACATTGTTGGAATTGAGTTACGTAAATTTGTAGCTGAAAGTTTCTAAATGTTAGAGAATTTACAAAGAACATTGCATTTTTTTTTTTATGTTTTTTTTAAAGAAACAGTCTTGGCAAAGAATGATTTTGCTCAAGCACTTGATGATTTTTCGGTAACTTGTGGCAATATTGGAAAACATTGCATATTCAATGAAAATAGATTATTAACAGATATTGTTTGAAGCACTTATTATTTTAATTGGGAGGAATAACCTGCAGCTAATGCATTGATTCGGATCCTAAATTTAATTCCCTTTCGGGAAACTTGTAGAATAACCCTAGGTTATTCTATGACGTCATGGGAATTCATATGCAGTTCAAGACAATGGGGTACATTGTATAAATAGTGGTGCAAAGGTTGATCAGGTACCATAACTCTATCAGGTGTCATATTGTGCGTTGCATCCACCTTGACAGCGTAATTTAAAATTTGTTCGATTTCCTTAAAAATTTTTTTGTTTGTTTGTGTGGTGCATTATTTATTTATAAAGCGTAAATATTTGTGATATTATGAGTTTTACCGGTGCTTCGCTCAGCGTGTCTTCGATGGTTACACTACGTCATGTCCAGAGAAATGTAAGTTAACCATTATTATTATTATTATTATTATTATTATTATTATTATTATTATTATTAGGTTCTGGGTTCGATCCCCAGTCGGGGCATACTTTTATTACAACTGCTATCATTTACTAATAATTTCCTCAAAGCGGGCTTATGCTTAAAAAACCGTATATTCATACTACCCAACTCATGGGAGATGAGAAGTGACTGGATTTTTCCATGTGTTCTTTCAGTAATGACAGCTACATTGCAGTCTTCTGTTTGATTATTATCATGGATGTCAACAGTCATAACAAATAGCAGTTTAATGAAGGTGTGTCTTATGTCTCGGTAGCTCAATTGGCAGAGCTATGGCGCGTTAAGCCAGAGGTTCTGGGTTCGATCCCCAGTCGGGGCATACTTTTATTACAACTGCTATCATTTACTAATAATGCCCTCAAAGCGGGCTTATGCTTAAAAAACCGTATATTCATACTACCCAACTCATGGGAGATGAGAAGTGACTGGATTTTTCCATGTGTTCTTTCAGTAATGACAGCTACATTGCAGTCTTCTGTTTGATTATTATCATGGATGTCAACAGTCATAACAAATAGCAGTTTAATGAAGGTGTGTCTTATGTCTCGGTAGCTCAATTGGCAGAGCTATGGCTCGTTAAGCCAGAGGTTCTGGGTTCGATCCCCAGTCGGGGCATACTTTTATTACAACTGCTATCATTTACTAATAATGCCCTCAAAGCGGGCTTATGCTTAAAAAACCGTATATTCATACTACCCAACTCATGGGAGATGAGAAGTGACTGGATTTTTCCATGTGTTCTTTCAGTAATGACAGCTACATTGCAGTCTTCTGTTTGATTATTATCATGGATGTCAACAGTCATAACAAATAGCAGTTTAATGAAGGTGTGTCTTATGTCTCGGTAGCTCAATTGGCAGAGCTATGGCGCGTTAAGCCAGAGGTTCTGGGTTCGATCCCCAGTTGGGGCATACTTTTATTACAACTGCTATCATTTACTAATAATGTCCTCAAAGCGGGCTTATGCTTAAAAAACCGTATATTCATTATTATTATTATTATTATTATTATTATTATTATTATTATTATTATTATTATTATTATTACTATTATTATTATTATTATTATTAGTTTTGTTGCTTTCGTTGACAATGTATTTTGGACTTTTCACTTTAATCTTGTGGAGGTTGATTTAGTAGTCAGCGCAAACCTTTGATACATTAGTGATTGTGTTATTAATAAAATTTAAATGCTATTTTAAAATAAAATAAGATGATAAAAAAAGTGTTATGTACGTATACAAGGGTCGTCTTATTAAAGTAACCGAGTCATTTGACTTGAAAATGAAATTTGACTACTACTTTAGAAAAGTTGGATTTCCTCATAACTGTTGATTTTATATGCTAATGTGAAGCATGCTTTCAATGTAAAATTTTCCCCGAGTTCATTTCTGTGTTCAACTTTACCCGCCACTCATAGTTCTGAAGTAACGGGTGAAATATTACTGTGTTCAACTTTGGAATGGAATGGAATGGAACCTCTAATGTATATTTATTTCACAAGTTTTGTTTATTTTTGTATTTTTTTTTTTTTTTTTTTTTTTAAATTTTTTTAAATTTTTTTTTTTTTTTTATCGTGACATATGTTATTTCATAATCATATGATATAGGATTGATGTTGAAATTTGTTCAAGTTTACCCCAGGTGACTGTACTTATGTAGTTGAATTATATTTACTTGTTTGTGAAAGTAATTCAGTTACACTTTATTATTATAATAGTTTTTGAACAACAGGCAGGTAGGTGTGAATAACTACACCATTTTTATTATTAATATTGCTTCGTTGATTTAGGGCGAAGATGAAGAGAATAATATTATGCACCATGCACTGGTAGAAGAGGAGGAGCGTCGAATAGCCTTGAGTTGGGAATGGGAAGAAGGAGTAGTTGCCAGAGAGTGGATGGACGAAGAAGAGAGACGCCTAGAGCGCGAGCAGGAGTTAGAAGAAGCGCACGAAGCTAGGTCGTGGTTTCAGAGGTATCAGATGGAAGCTGTACAGGAAGCACAGCGTAGGAATAGGGAGTCAGAAGAGGAAGCGGCGCGTATGTATAGGGAAGCGGCTGAGGAAGTAGAAGCATTGCTAGCGGCTGAGGAGGCACTGGAGGCACGTACCAATGCAACTAATTCAACCCTGGAAACTGCTGAAGCATATTTAAACCTATTATTTAGAAAAAACATATACTCAAATTAAATACGCTGTACGAAACAGCGCCACCCGAAAACATTAATACAGACCTTGTACGAGAAGTTACTAGAAATTATTTATGTTTAGCCATGGATTGCACGCCGAATCCCACCATCCAGCCTGCTCGTGAAGAGGAGATGGAAGAATAAATATACATATAATCATGAATAAGTCTCGACTTTTTTTAAAAAATTTATTTGCCCTAGGTTCACCGTCACCCCGTATCCTTCACATTCACATTTTGACAAGTTTGTGTACTCTGACATGCTGGAAGCATGCGTTCGTGCGAACTGGACATTGTGTGCTGCTGCTGTGTGCAGGATGAATTATTTCAAGTTCATCTTACAAGTAATTTGAATTCATACTTGCTATGCTGTCGGGGAAATTGTCTGGTCTGGGTTTTGTAATGATGTCAAGGGAATATCGCCTATGACACTGATACACAAAATATATTTTCCAATAATTATTTTAATTGGAGGAATAACCTGCCACTAGTGCACATTTATAATTATTTGGTTTTCCAAAGTTTCCCCTGAGAGAAGGTTTCATATTTACAACTCAGGGGGGTTTTCCTTGGCAATATTTCCTAAGGCTATTACTATTGGTTTACAACAATATAAGGGGTATTTCATAAGCACCATGATTTCAAAACATCTATTTAATTAGAGGTATAACCCTGGATAAAGATTTTTTAATGTTTATTATTTGCCTAGTAAGTTATTTACTGTTTTTTCCCAATGTGTCATAAATTCCCCTTGCTTTTTTTTAATTTTTTTTTTTTTTTTTTTTTGTATTTTTTTTTTATACATACAGACGTGTCTGAACAGGTTTGTGTAAGTCACAGCTTGCTTCGATGAAGTCACGCAAAAGAGTAAGGAAGCAAATGCTGTCGTTGTGAACATTCAAACCACGACTTGTGCGTTAATTATTACTAGGGAAACGCCAAAATCGTTGTTAAACAGTGAGTGAGTGAGCCAAGTGTTGAGTAACCGGGAACATCCCCTTTCCTCCCCTATACCTAAGGATCTGCGGGTTTTTCAAAATTCCCAAAGAGTGCAGGTTATTTGAAATTTCCAAGCCACTGGATTTTCCTGGCCTTAATTTCAAATGGGGATTTCAGTGACATCACGGGAAATTTAATTTGGAAGTCGTGTGATCACATAAACCCAGAAATAATCATAAAGATATCTATTAAATTTAAATTACATTTTATAATTGCCTGGGTTTTTCCCTGAAAGATGGTTTCATATTTACAACTCCGGGTTTTACAAGGCAATATTTCCACATGGTATTACTATGGGTTAGTCACATCATCAAATAAACCCACAATTATATCTAAATGTATAAATGGAATTACCCTACCTACCACACTGTGGGTTTTCCAAAGTTTCCCCAGAAAAGATGGTTTCATATTTACAACTCAGGGTTTTCCATGGCAATATTTCCATATGCTATAACTATGGGTTTTCAACAATATCAGGGTATTTCATAAGCATCATGATTTCAAAGCAATCTATTTAATTAGAGGTATAACCAGGAACATGGATCTCTCAATGTTTATTTTTAGTGCTAGTAAGGTATTCCCTGCTTTTTCCATTGCAGCATAAATTTATCTTACTATAATAAGTATGTCAATGCTTTCTACACATACAGACGTGTCTGAACATGTTTATGCAAGTCACAGCTTGCGCAGATGACGTCACGCAAAAGTGGCCTTTGCAAGTCTGAACCTGCGCTTGTGACGTCACGTCTTGCAAGTTTCAACATGCATGAAAAGAGAAAGGGGCGGAGCTTCGCGAAGCTAACGCTAGAGCATCTGCAAAAGTGAAAGGCAGCTAACGTTTCAATCAGTCTGTGTCTGAGCTTTGTCGAGGACGGTCGCATTTGAAAGTCGTCCCCGTCATGAATTTTCAATCGGGCTTCACGTCGGCTGCCGTTGCTGTTGCTGCTAAAACAACGTCTGCGCCCGCTAACGTGGATCATCTGAAAAAGTATGCGCTCGTACTTTGTAAAAGTGTTTTCTTTTTAAATGGGTGCTGCACGAAAATGTTGGTGATAGGACTTCATATGCAAGACAGCTTCCAACCATTTGTACAAATCCAATGTGCAAGAGGAAAAGGACTCAAACTCAATCTTCACGACTGGAATCAACTTGTTCATGAAATGGAACTACTCAATGGTTACGTCTTCGGCATGGGCGATGATGCAGACAGTGTACCCGAAAGACAGGTTGGTCCTTATACCTTGTTTGTGTACAATCATCACGGTGCTATTGTGCTGGGACTGAAATCTACAATTGGTGGTGTATACCTCGGTGAAGTGACGTGCCGTAATCTAGTAAAATATTCTCAAAGTGTTTCGCATATATTACGCAATCTTGAACTGAGCTATCCTGAGCTAAGCAAGTGGTATTTAAATTTTCTTATGAGAATTAAAAATAAATATGATGAAATGTCTGTAAATGCTGAAATGTCATATTCTACATGTGTTAGCCTACATGACTATGTGAAGAGCTATATTGAGCGTATTTGTCATGAAGAGATGTACATTACTGAGAACAAGGAAAAAATTGTGTATGAACTTGGTCATGAATTTATCTACAGTGAAGTGGAGTTGATAAATGCAACGGCTTGATGTAATGTGAAAATGTACTGCTGTGATTTATTTAATAAATTACAAGATTTGTTAAAACCTGAATAAGTCTTGACTTTTAAAATTTATTTACCCTAGGTATACCGACAATCCATTATCCTTCATCTTCACACGCAATGCATGTCTTGAGAATGCATGATGACGTCACCCAAGCTTGTAGCAAAACAAGTCTCGACAGGTTTGCATGACGTCATCATGCACTGCATATATTAGGTTAAGTTAGGTTAAAAGTGGCACACTCTTGTGTAACGACCGCCATCTTGAATTCCAAAATCTAAAAATAAATCTTAGGTTACAGAGGTCATACTCTTGTGTAGCATCAGCCATCTTGAATCCAGAATCCAAAATCCAAAATTCAAAATTAAAAAATAAAAAGTTAGGTTAAAGTGGTCACACTCTAGTGTAGTGGCGGCCATCTTGAATCCAAAAAAACATTTAAAAAAAAAATGTAGGTTAAAAAATAATAAAAAACATTAAAAAAAATGTAGGTTAAAGTGGTCACACTCTAGTGTAGTGGCGGCCATCTTGGGAAAAACCGGCGGCCATCTTGGAAAATGTGGGGAAAACCACCGTTGGGAGTGGCTTACTACCTACTCTCATCTTAGGCCCCGAGAGCTCAGTTGGTCGAGTATCGGTACGAGATACCTGAGGTTCTGGCATAGCATGGCAGCACGGGTAAGTATCACCTCTCATCTTAGGCCCCGGAGCTCAGTTGGTCGAGTATCGGTACGAAATACCTGAGGTTTCTGGGCATAGCATGGCAGCAGGGGTAAGTATCACCTCTCATCTTAGGCCCCGAGAGCTCAGTTGGTCGAGTATCGGTACGAAATACCTGAGGTTCTGGGCATAGCATGGTAGCACGGGTAAGTATCACCTATCACCTCATCTTAGGCCCCGAGAGCTCAGTTGGTCGAGTATCGGTACGAAATACCTGAGGTTCTGGGCATAGCATGGCAGCACGGGTAAGTATCACCTCTCATCTTAGGCCCCGAGAGCTCAGTTGGTCGAGTATCGGTACGAAATACCTGAGGTTCTGGGCATAGCATGGTAGCACGGGTAAGTATCACCTATCACCTCATCTTAGGTCCCGAGAGCTAAGTTGGTCGAGTATCGGTACGAAATACCGAAGGTTCTGGGTTCGATCCCCGGTCGGGGCAATCTTTTACGACTGCTTCATCCAATATACAATATTGTTATTGTAAATATCTATGTGTGCAGTGCAGCTATGTTTGTGTCTGTTCTGTGTATCCTATCCTGCTGCCACCACTGTACTAGGAGCCTGTGGAAGCAAAAGGCCTCCCCTCCCCCCCCCCCCCCCTATTTCGAAAAAGAGTCTCTAAGCGCCTGTCTCCGTAGCGAGTCTCGAATTTTGAAAGCCGTCCGCGGTAGGCGCATACGATTAGAGCGTATGGCACTACGACTACGAAGACCCGAGTTTGAATCCCGGATACGGCATGGGTGCAGTGGCGGATACGGTGGGGAAATCACCCCCCCCCCCCCCACATGAGATTCCGAGTTCGTTTTCGTTTTGTAATAATCTGAAAAACTTTTAAAAAGTACCGCCCCCTGGTTCCCCATGATTAAGGGCGAGATCCGCCACTCCATGGGTGTTTTGGAAAAACTGTACTTCACCCCCGTCTGTCACACACTAATCGACTCGAATAGCAATATTCTAAAAAAAGAGACGTTCAACGACAATCACTCGAATGAATGTGAAACCTGATTATTATCACCAAATCATCCAGGGCTGATACGGGGGGAGAGGGGGGTCGACTGCCGCCCCCTGACCCTAGAACGCTCCGACTTTTATTTCATAGCCAATTATCTTCACATCTTCTAATTTTAGATTTTTAAACGTGTTTTTAGGCTTTACGAATCTGCAAATTTCCGAAAAATTCTCCTGTGACGATAAGGTGCCCCCGCCCTGCCATCTCGAGTTTACCCAAGAATCAGTGGCGTTTGAACCGGGGGGGGGCAGGAGGGAAAATGCCCCCTCCCCCCCAGTTTGGCCCAGGGGGGCATATGCACATACAATACAATTCGACAGTCACCTTGGTAAAACGAATATGTTTGCCTGTATGTTATCGTCATTACATAAAATTGAGGTTGAAATTTACCAAAATGGTCCACTTCACGTTCATTTTTTAAGTTTTTAGATCGTTGACCAGTTGCTGTAAAACATCGTTTACAGAGCCCGAGTGCAGTTAAAGCATGACGAAATAACTGTAGCATGGTTAAATCTTTTTTCGCCTTCGGCAAAAGGACCTCCGGCGGCTGGGGCTGAGCCCCAGACCCCGGCTTCCGCCCATAAGATCTACAAATGAATCCCCCCCCCAACTTTCAAAACGTTCGTACGCGCCTGCCGAGAATGGTTAGAATTTTGCAAGACGATATCTCCCTTCTAAAATAAAATAAATGAATTCGTATTTGGAGTCTATCCACACAGTCACAGAATTGATTTTCAGTGGGGGGCATTAAATTTAAAGCCGACCAAGCCAACTCTGTAGGCGCCGACACGATCGTCGAGTGAACAGTGAACAACTAGTGACCAGCATACCACCATTGGTAAGCATATTTAAGTAACACCGATCATTCAAGCTGGACACGATCCCACCCCAGAGTCAATAAGGCTAATTCGGAACAACCTCAGGATTTTGTTATGTGTCTTTGTTGCTAGGACGGCTCTAAGTCAAGTCACCGTCTACAAATGTAAACTTCTACTCATAACGGGATTCGAACCCAGGACCTTCTGCATTCGAAGCAGAGACGCTAACCACAAGACGTACGGTTCCAAAGTCACCGCTTACACATTCCATTCCAGACAAGAAACTACAAAATATCTTCTGCCTATCGCGGGTTCGAACCCAGGACATTATGCATTTCTACCAACTTACTACCACTTGCACAGTTGCACATGTGCATTATGACTCTTGCCAATGATATTTAGAAAATGTCGACATCCGATCGCATGTCACAAAATATGTCGTTTCTTTGGTCAACCCTCAATAGTCGAGTGTCGTAAAACTGATCCAAGGTCTGGAATGAGCTTGGGTTTGTTGTAAGTATGGGACTGTTCATTGTGGGTGGATTCTAAGAAGGAGGGTGGGGTATGTTCTGGCGTCCTGCGTCGTCACATCTCGCTAGCCGGCCAGGCCAGGACTGCTTCTCTCTCTCTCTCTCTCTCTCTCTCTCTCTCTCTCTATCTCTCTCACCACTCACTTTCGGCCGTGAAACTACGCCATGCTGGCTGGCCTGCCATCACACATTTCGCATAAACTTTGTAACCTCGCTTGAGACTTCATTGATGATCGACAAAAATCGTACTTTCATTCAGTAATGATTTTTAAACGTATAGTATGATTTCGTTTCCCAAAACAAATTATTTGTAAAATTTAAAAACTTTTAGAATCGTGCATGGGCCAGTTAGCAGGATATTTTCGAAACGGGGGGGGGGGGGGGACGAAACAACCCTATCGTTATGTGGACGGGGGGGGGGGAGCTTATAGCCTCGCAAAGAGTTTATTTTTTAACTTTGGTACTTCATGGATATGTACTACATAAATTTTAGAATACTTTATCAAAAAGGTAAAATTTACACCCTAATGAAAATGTAGTGATGAAACTTTCGTCTGGTTAGGCCTACACACATTGCAACTTGAATTACTTCTTCAAATTTGAAACGGGAAGAAAATATAAAATATGATACATGATATTGTCGTGCTATGTTCGTACATGGCAGTGATTAAAACTTATCTTGACCTTGTGAGTGACAGAAAGGTAAATGTGAGTGATGACAACAAAACTTGCGGGTGTGCTGGAGTAAAGTTACAGCTCTGCCAATAGTTATTATTTTTATTTAAAAAATCATAGATGCTACTTTTATAAGACTAAAATCATGTTAAAAAAATGTCATCCTCCCCCGCCCTTGTCTGTATCCGACCCTGGCGTACAACAGCCAGATATAAACTTTGCTGATTTTTCCTGAAATCCAGAGGAAAGGGGGAAAATCCCCCCCCCCGCCCCTCCCCGCCCCCCCCCCCACTCCCTCGCGGCGCCCAAGGAATCGTGTCAATTAGTTGTTTCACGGTTTTATATAAGGTCGGGTATTGATTGATTGATTGATTGATTGATTGATTGATTGATTGATTTATTGATTGATTGATTGATTGATTGATTGATTAATTAATTGGTTGATTGATTGATTAAGAAAGCTAAGTTCCATTGTTTTATGTTTCCCAAATAAATTATATTTTAAACAATAGAAAAACGTCTATGGGTTTTGCAAATGTACCTTGGAAAAATGATCAATTCCTTTTGCAACTTGCAAAAAGCATTTCTTTGCCTTTTAGCAACCAAAGGCGAACAATTTTTCACCATACTACAGTTATTTCGTCATGTTTTAACTGCACTCGGACTCTGTAAATGATGTTTTACAGCAACTATCTGCGATCTAAAAACTAAAAAATTTACGTGAAGTGGCCCATTTTAGTAAATTTCAACCTATTTTTTTATGTAATGACGAAGCATACATGCAAACATATTCGTTTTACCAAGGTGACTGTCGAATTGTATAAGTGTATGTGCATATTTATTTCGGAAATTCAGGGATGAATATTTAACTCTCGTTAGTTTTGCCCCCCCCCTGCCCCCCGCGGTTCCTACGCCACTGCCCCTCGCAACCATGAGCTTTGCCCCCATTCCACCACCCTCAACGTACCATCCTAGCGTCGCCACTGGCTCATAATGACCCAACGGTTGATGAAACTTCATAAACTAAACTATCAATTCAATAAAGTAATTTAAAAAAACTCAATCACCATCATGATATGATCTTGTTGAAATGCAGTATGGTATGTACTCAATGCTATTCAGGGCGTAGGAACGGGGGGGGGATGGGGGGGAAACTCCCCCCCCCCACTTGTTGGCTTGACCCCCCCACTGGGGGGGTCAAGCCAGGTATGGGTGTCATTTTCTAACTTTTAGCTTGTTGGGTGATTTTTAGGATTTTTACTACTAGTCGGTCTTGCAAACAAAAAGGAAGGTTTTTGTTAACATTTTTTAGAAAGATTCAGTAAGATACCGGTACGTGATTTTCGAGACTAGACTAATATTCATTATATTTATTTTTATTTATTTATTTATTTATTTAACGTCTATCCTATTCAGTTATAAAAACTGATTTACAAAGGAGGACAACTAAATAAATCTAATTACATAGATGCAGAAACAACAATAAATTACATTTTCGTAAATATTTGAAATAGTAGCATTACAACAACAATGCATTTAACACAAGAATTTTGGTAACAAATTGAATGATATTATATGCATTTAATGAATGAATCAAATATAAAAAAGGGTGGAGAATGAAAAGAAAAGAAAAGAAAAGAAAAGAAAAAAAAAAAAAACATTAAAAAAGAAAAACGAAAAGAAAAAAACTGATTTATTAGACGATCCCACTCAAACGAATATGAGGTTTGCCAAAAATCAGGAACAGCAAATTAGGGAGTATAATCAAACTTTCTCGTAAGAAACCACCGAACGCGAAATCTTTATTCTTGGGTTCAATCTTCATTTTGTGTGCAATGTTTTCACTCTCAAGCAGACTGTCGACCGATTTTAGTCAGGTAATCAATCTTCAATGCAATATTAGCTTCAAAGTGTAACCCTTATTCATAATTAAAATTCGCCTGAAAACGTGTTTTATGCCTCCTATCAAGGGCATCTTTTTTAAAAAAATCTCGCCTACGGCGAAAAAGCCTCCGCCGGTTGGGGCTTCGCCGCAGACCCCGGTTTTCCCACCCAACCTCGTAGTCAACTTGAGTTTGACCCCCCCCCCACTTATAAAATAGTTCCTACGCCACTGATGCTATTATAAGTAGCATTAGTCCACAACGGTCCACAAGCCATTGCCAAGCACACATTTTCTTTTATTGTAGATTCTTATTAAACCCCTCTCCCCACAATTACAATTGTATTGTTATTACTGTTTCAACTGGCTTAAAAAGCAAATATTTTTAAATACACATAAGATTTACCCGGCCTGACTATCTTCAGGAGTATCAATCCCAACATTCGCCTTGACGACTGAGGAAAACCTCGGGAAAACCATCAGTCTGGATTGCCGGTCTCGACGGAATTCGAACCCGGGACCTCCCGAGCGCTTAGCGCTAGTTATTGGCCTTATATTACGCTGTTATGAAAGTAGGGTTACCATACGTCCGGTTAAACCCGGACATGTCCTCTTTTTCGTATGCTGTTTATGCGTCCGGGCGGCTTTTTCATAAAAGTGTGAAATGTCCGGGTTTTTGTATAACGGGCGCGGCTACATTTATCACGAAAATCAGACTATACGTACACTATTCGATGACGCATTGACGCGGCACGGCACGGCAGTCGGCTCGGCGCGGCATTCAGATACGTGCATGCAAGACATCTCCGTTCGGGTGGCAGTACAGCCTTGGCCTTGTTCCGTTATTGCCGTGACCGTGAGGCCGGTCGGCTGTTGCAGTGACAGTGTCAAGTTTCGCGCTATGTCTAAAGCGGCCCCCACACACGCAAACATTTCGTACAAGTTGCTTGCAAACATCGTGTTTTGCAAGCATGCTTGCGTGTGTGGGGGGGTGTTTTCAGCGTGTTTGCAAGCAAGCTGCAGTTTTCAAATCGTTTTGATATTTTGACCGCGCTTGGGAGCATGCTTGCGTGTGTGGGGAGGTACGCAACATCTCGTACGAGAAGAGGTCATTAGTCATGTCTTCAGGGAGAAGGTTTGTGCCACCAACAATAGCGCACACAAGTTTATGCTTGGATAATGAAGGAGACATTCTTTTTTGCGTGTTTCCGAACGCAAGGAATGGCCTCTAATGAGGGTGTGTTATGGGTTGGCCAGATGTAACCCCCCCGCTGTGTCCATGCACATCGGTTTCATGTGTGGGGAGTAGCATGCTTGCAAACACGATGTTTGCAAGCAACTTGTACGAAATGTTTGCGTGTCTGGGGCAGCTTAAGCGTAAATGTAAGTTTTCTGACAAGCTCGTGTGTGTTCCACACAGTGTGGTCCACAGCGGCCACGAAACGTTGGGTGTTAATCGGAACTCGCAGGAAAAGTAGTCACGAGATACTCTAAACAAGATGAGTGTCGTCAAGTTATGAACGACACCAAAAAATGCGCAATTTCCATCTCACAACTGATTCACAACACACAAGACCAAGCAAGTGGCAAGAAAACATACTACACTACAATAATTACTGCAAATACTAACCAATTGTTGACATTAGACTAGAGCGACACATATAACGTAATGATCTAACGGTTGGCGCGCCCTTAAACCAAACCCACATGACCCTTTTTTAATATTGATCAACTACCGTATGGTATACTACTCATAGTCATAGTACAGACTCAGTCCACGAACCACAATGTGTTAAACAAAAATTATGTCATAATAATAATAATACGTTGCAATTTGTTATTGGCGGTCCAATAGTCCGTGGAACAAGCTGCTAAAACTATAGGAACATTTCAAATCCGGAAACCAGCACCAAAATTTAGGAGCAGGTAAAAGACATATTTTAGAATGCTATTTTCACGGGGGACACGCATGGTAGCAAATAAGTCACCTGTCATGGCGTCCACAAGATGGCCGCCAAAATAATTCTTAAAATTGCTGTAACTCAAGAAGTAATCATCAGATTTGGATAAACTAGGTTTTGTTTTATTCGGTTTTAATGCTCTACAAAAATGTCATTATAAATTTTACCGTAAATACAATAGTTTTAATTATATTTATATATTATTACAATGTATTGCAATTATAGGCACCGAGCGTTCATACAACTAGCGCCATCCGTGGACGAAGCCGGAACAACTTGACTGAATGATCGTCTTCCTTGCGCACTTTCCTATGCTATTAGCTCACGTGTCAGAGTGAATTATTTTAGTTTTTACTGTTTTGCAGGACTATAATGGATGTTGAGAATGTTTGTAGGATATTCAGGAAGTCCTGTTGCATTGTTGGCTGTTCAAATTGAATAGCCAACACAGAAACATATGTTATATTTTACAGTTTTTCCTGGCAGACCCCATGAGAGGGAATGGCGCGGCAGACTGGTCCAAGCAGTGAATGGATAGATGAAAGTTTTTCTGTAACCCTACATTTATTTACTAATGCAAACAGTGTATTAATTAGACACAAACCTGAACCTTGGCCGATAAGTAATAGCCAACAGTCCTAGGTCCAGCTAGGCATATCTGTGGAAGGTCTGAAGTTGTGACTGACTAGGCCTAGTTTTCCATCATGACAGTTGACAGATCATGTGGCAGATAGAACCTAGCAGACGAGGTCGTATTGTTTTCATTTTGGTATTTTGCACATGCAAAAATTTGAAATCGGACTGATCATAGATAGACCCTACTTAACTCGATAGTCCAGCCTAGGCCTAGCCCACATTCACTGAAATTGGTGTTAGATTTAGCTTTGATATCGCCAGGAAGGCAGCTAGGCCTAGGCCCTGGCACCTAGGCGTAGGCCTCTGGCCTAGGAACCTTTTTGGTTTGACTTAGGTCTTAATTACCTATGCCTGTCAGGACAGTCAGTAGTGTCTACTAAATAAATGCATTGTTGCCCATGTCACTGGATTCGGTTCTTATACAAAGTAAAGTGGCCAGGGTCTAGGCGCAGCTAATTAACCATAGGCCTAGGCCTACAGAAGAATCAACACAAAACCTGACAGAAAGCTACTCAAACTGTTCTCAAGAAACTTAGCCTCAGAGCCTAGGCATAATTGTAGCATGTAGGGTTCAACTTTACGCCCCTGGGACATTTTTTAATGTAGGTAACTAGGCCTAATGCACTTCAAATCAATTTTCACGCGACATAGGCTTAGACCTTGCGGCGTGTTGCGAGTGAACTTCGTGATATATTGTGAGTGTTTGGGTATTTTGTATTTATTTCCTATTCTAGTGATATCTTTGTTGACTTGTTATTACACTGAAATCACGATTCTCTGTCTTATTTCACGTGTCAGCCAGGGTTTTAAAGCTCTGGATAAAGGATAGTCAAGTTGTGACTCGTTTGGAATTGCAAACAAAAACATCCACTTTTATCATGACATTTAGTAACCAAAACTATTTTTGTAATGGTTGTTTTAGGCCTATACTTTTTCAGGTATATGATAATAAGATAATAAGCGATTGTTTGGTTTCATATCCTGCATGAACCTTCTGAAAACCACATTTAATAACACAATTCGCGTTGTTATAGCCATTACAGCAATGTCAAATTCTACATGCGATTCAGTCAACTTGTTCCCCCAGTGGCCGCCCAGAGCGCTGCGTGTATTTTTAGTGGCGCGCTCAGTGGCTAATCTCGGTGCCCATAGCAGTTTTTGGTGTATATATAATTATTTATACGTAGAATTCGCTAGATTGTCATAAAATTTTCAGACTATACTAAAATAACGCCAATAAATCCAAAATTTAAAGTCCCGAAACGAAATTCTTGTAACTTTTTGATTAATTAATTAATTAAATTAAGCATTAATTAAATCCCAATTAAAAGTTTCTTATTCACTTACCAAAGTCCCGTAGTGTATCACACAACAACAATATGACCCCAGTGAACCAAAAAAATATTAGTCCAAAAATTTCTTCCAATCACTTTCCTATTAATTCAATTAATTCAATTAATTAAAAATAATGACAGTAATCTCAATTAATTTTGTAAAATTAACCCAATGTAGTCGACCTTGGAATCATTTTAAAGCTAGTTCAAAGGCAAATAAATGTAATGAAAAAATTAATTAATTAAATTAATTAATCACCTTATTAATTACATTTTAGTTAAATTATCCCACTTTTGACATATGTATTGTTATGTATACCTAAAACTTAATCGATCGTCATAAAAATATACTACTTTACTGACATAATCCCAATGAATCCGACTTGTCATGTCCCGAAACAAAATTTCCTATAACTTACCGATTAATTAAGAAATTAAATGAAGAATTACTTATATCTCAATAATTGTTACTGTCACTCAATTAACACATACAAATGCCAACAGAAGTATCAAATATAAACAATACAAGTGTAATTTAAAAATTAACAGTCCCAAAATTAAGTTCATGCTACTTTTCTGTTAATCGAATTTCCCACAAAATTATTTTCCTGTAAAATAAGCATGCAAATGGTTCCCAGTGTGGCTGTGTTAATTTTACACAACACATGGTGATTATATCAATTAATTTAATTCAATTATTAATTCAATTAACGGGAAAGTAGCATGAACTTAATTTTGGGACTATCAATTTTTAAAATTACACTCGCATTGTTTATTTTTGATAATTCGGTTGGCATTTTGTATGTGTTAATTGAGTGACAACAACAATTATTGAGATATAAGTAACTCTTCACTTGATTTCTTAATTAATCGGTAAGTTATAGGAATTTTGTTTCGGGACATGACAATTCAGATTCATTGGGATTATTTTCAGTAAAGTAGTTTATTTAATGACGATCGCTCGAGTTTTTAGGAATACATAACAATACATATGTCAAAAGTGGGATAATTTAACTAAAATGTAATTAATTCGGTGATTAATTAATTTAATTAATTAATTTTTTCATTTCATTTATTCGCCTTAAAACTAGCTTTAAAATGATTCCAAGGTCGACTACATTGGGTTAATTTTACAAAATTAATTGAGATTATTGTCATTATTTTTAATTAATTGAATTAATTGAATTAATAGGAAAGTGATTGGAAGTAATTTTTGGAACTAATATTTTTTTGGTTCATTGTGGTCATATTGTTGTTGTGTGATACACTACGGGACTTTGGTAAGTGAATAAGAAACTTTTAATTGGGATTTAATTAATGCTTAATTTAATTAATTAATTAATCAAAACGTTACAAGAATTTCGTTTCGGGACTTTAAATTTTGGATTTATTGGCGTTATTTTAGTATAGTCTGAAAATTTTATGACAATCTAGCGAATTCTACGTATAAATAATTATATATACCAAAAAGTGTTATAATTGCATTACATTGTAATAATATATAAATATAATTAAAACTATTGTATTTACGGTAAAATTTCTAGTGACATTTTTGTAGAGCATTAAAAACCGAATAAAACAAAACCTAGTTTATCCAAATCTGATGATTACTTCTTGAGTTACAGCAATTTTAAGAATTATTTTGGCGGCCATCTTGTGGACGCCATGACAGGTGACTTATTTGCTACCATGCGTGTCCCCCGTGAAAATAACATTCTAAAATACGTCTTTTACCTGCTCCTAAATTTTGGTGCTGGTTTCCGGATTTGAAATGTTTTTACGCTTGTTCCACGGACTACAATGAGTTTTTTTGCATCTAAGACTTTCACTGATAGAATATGCACACAAAGTTTTTTCGGGTAATCAGAGTGGTTTTATGGAATTGGTTCCAACCTTTCGGGCAGTTATATAGGAGTAAACATACTAGTTTTGGACATTATTTTGTGTGATAATTCCCAATTTTCCTTCATTATTAATTACCTGGGTACATCGTTTACTGAGCGATTATCTTGTTCTAAAGATGCGTATTATATTTGAAATCTAAGTTTGTTTCATTAGCCCTGTTCAGCTCATTATAGTATTTGCCAACATATAGCTTCTTATTGCGTGAAATAGTTGCCACCAACTACTTACATTTCGGGGATTTGTTTTTGTTTTTTGATTTCTTTGAAAAAATATTTTTAAATCGTATTTAGTTAAGAGTGTACCCGCTTATCTTCTTCCACCGATAGTGTACTCTGATTCGGGAGGTCGCGGCTTCAAATACCGTCGAGACCGGCAATCCTGACTGAAGGTTTTTCCAATGGTTTCCACAGTCGAGCAAGGGGACATCCCCTTCACAATTAATAACTAAAATAGTTTATCACCTGAAGCAGTGGCGGATCTGTTTTGTGGGGGGAAGGGGGGGGGGGGGGAGGGGAAGAAAGTTCGAGACTTTCGGCCATTTCCAAAACGAAAACGAGCTTGGGAGCAGTAGGGAATCTATTAGAGCGCGGGGGGGGGGAAACATTTTTTACAATACCAAACCATTACAGGGACTGCTTTAAAGTCTTACCCCTAATCACCGAGGGCGGCAAAATTGCAAAACAGGTGAATATAATAATATTTGGCTACGCATGTATACAATCAAAGTCGGAATGTTATAGGATGGGGGGGGGGTGCGATCACCTACCGCCCCCTGTATCCGCCACTGGCCTGAAGAGGGTCACACTCACACTCGCAAGTCAGAAGTCACTGGTAACTAAAATGTTGTTTTCATCTTGCCACCTCAGCATGCAACAATCAGGCGCCCGTCTTGAATGGCTCAGCCCCTCAGGGTAGTCACCGGATTAGCAAGGATACATCGGACAAGAAACAGGATGTTTGTTTGTTCCAATACTAATAAAAAACCTGGTTGAAAACACGTTGGATTCCAGGAAATGCGGTGTTCGAGAACCTACCCTGGTTTGCTGAGCTGGGTGGGTGTTGAGTTGAGTTGCAGTCAAATGACAGAACCTGTAACTTCTGAATACAAATATTATATCCCAAAATGTATATCCTCGCAAACACGCCCCCCCCCCCCCCCCGACAAACACACACACAAGTGATACAACGACGTATCCGAACATCATGATCAAGTCAAGTTACAAACAAAAGCGAGATCTGAAACCGGAATCTGGAATCACAAATACCATCCTTTATTTATTTTTTATTTATTTTTATTTATTTATGGGTTTCTATAAAGCATTACAGAATAATAGTAATAATATTATACAGTTAACATATAAAATACTTGATATTATTAATAATAATCACACATTTAATTATATTCTGTTACGTACTTCTTTATTTTTTATAATCCGTTCGCGACCGAATTATTCGCACAAAAAAAAATGTCAAAAACCCTACCATACACTATCTAAAAGCGTAATTCCCTTTTTGCTATGAAAGATGGTAATGATAACATTCATGTGCTGTGCAAACCGGTCGACCGCGCCCGAAAATCAAATAAAACACCCAGAGCCTTCAGCGGCGAAAAACTGCTGTGATGTATGAAGGGATGCCCGAGGGCTCAGGGAACAAGGGTAGGACCTCGGGAAAAGCTTCAGTTAGGATTGCCGGTCTTGACGGGATTTGAACCCGGAACCTCCCAAATCAGAGTCGCGGGCTAAACGATCGACTCGGCACTCTCGGTTGTCGGTTGTGAGATAGGATTATTACATCGTTGGGTTTGGACTTGGATCCTATCCCAAACACTCCATACACCAAACACTAATAATTATAATAACTTCTGAGAAATGTGACTTGAATGGGTACTCTAAATACGAATTCGTTATTTTTTTTCATTTATTTCCTTCTTTCTTGATACTTAAAACTCCGTATTTTGAAACCAAGACGTGTATTAGGCCCACTCAGTGGCGTACGCGGGAATATATTTCGGGGAACCTTGTACGAACGACTCAATGGTGGGGGGGGGGGGTTGCCCCCACGATAGCGCCAGGCCCATGGGCAATTAAAAAAATTCGTATTTTTGAAGTAGGTTCAATATTTTAGAAGTTTTAACAAAATAAAAAAAAAAAATTGATGAAATTAATTTTTGTGTAAAAACCAGTTGGGGGGAGGGGGCGACCCCCCGGGATCCGCCCCCTGGATAACAACCTGTGATAAAACTGAAATTTTTTAATCGGTTAGGCCTACTGATCAACTCATCAAAATCACAAATCATCATATCATAATAGTGTCACCTCTACATTTTGTATTAATTAATAGTTCTTATACTTTTTATAAATTCTATGTTTTCTAAACTATTTGGGTTTTCATGTTCGGGCGCTTTTGTTATATTATAATATTTTTGGTCTACATTGGCGAATCTGGGCCCTTGTGGGTTTGGGACCTGGGGTGGACACTTGTTGACTGTTGTGTTGTTGTATATTTACTAATTATTAGACTCTAATAAATTTGGGTTTGTAGTAACATAATAATGTAAGACCGGCAAGCAGCTCTAGTGTCCCGTGCCCATCAACTGCATGCATCAAGAAAGAACATGAGGCGCGATGAAGTGTACTTCTACATATGTCAAGCTATAGATGGATCGTTTTTGTTTATCTTTCGGTCAAAACCATAGACACTTCGTGAACAGAACAGAGGTCTGCCTGCGATAAGTTTGCACGGCATGGCTGGTGCGTCATTGGACAACGCTATCGCAGGTTTAACGGGCTTACAGCTGCAGCCGGGCACTACTGGACGGAGACATTCCAGGATCCAGAGAGGTGATTGTGAAACCTCGTATTTTGTGTGAGTTGAGGTGGACAGCCCCAGTCAAAAAACCCGATGGAAACAGAAGAGCAAATCATTCCCATGGGCTGGAGAAATTATAGGGGCTTCAATCCACTGAACTTAGGCTACATTAGTCACAACAACAACATATTATACTATCTTTATTTATAAACGATAATCTATTTTTATAATTTTATGTTTGTTATCGTTCAGAACGTCATCGAGAAGCCATAGGGGGTGCCACCCCCCCCCCCCAACCCGAATAATTTAAAAAAAAAATACATTTGTTTATTATTTTATCATGTTGATAAATGTACCTACTTCTATTGATTTTTGGGCCATCAAATTCCAACTCGCCCAAACCCTTTTCGTGGTTTTGGCCCGTGATAAGGGGAGTTTTCACCCTGAAACTAATGGCGAGCTCTGGGTCGTCGTTCGGGAACTTTCCCCTTTCCCCCCCTTTGACTACCTCCCCGACCGCGACGACGATGACAACACGGACGGATGACGATACAGACGGGAGACGACCACGACGTGGGGGAACTTCTGCCCTCCTCATACGCTTGTGGGCTGGTTTGAACCAGCACAGGCCTGTCCACCCCTTGTCCCCCGCGTCATCACTTACGTTCCTCCCTTCGTCTCGATTAGCCAAGTTGCATAAATATGAGACGTTTAACAATATCCAATCAATCAATCAATCAATCAATCTATTGATTTTAAATATATGTTGATTTTATTCGAGACTATGGGTGGGTGATATATGACGATGAACGACAATTACAAATAAAAATAACCATGCCTCTAGCTTGCGGGATTCGAACCCACGTCCTCAAAGAGTCATATGCTTCAGACCAGGTCGCTATGATCGTATGTGTCTGCCTGCACAGTGCACGTGTTACATTAAAATGTAATTTACTTTGTAATTTCGTAGCCGCGGAAGCCAACAGACTATTTTTAAATTAGTGAAATCTACGTACACAACCATTGTCATTGAGAAAACTACACTTCAAAATAATTTGTCAAAACAGCCATTCACTTCCGTAATGTAAAAAAGTTGTCTTTGCGAGTTTGTCTGCGTCCGAGCGGGGTATTGTGGAGAAATATGCCCCCTTTCCCCCCCCGTTTCCCCCTCCCCTCCACCCGCCGCACCCATGCAAATTAATGTGCGAGACATCGCACCCGTTATCATAAGTGAACAAACCTAACACAATGACAGAACCATCTCAGAGAACAATAAATAAATAATAAATAAAACATGACAGCGGCACCGACGCCATACAGACTGATACACGAGCGAACTATGGCCAAGCAGATAGAGATACTGGTTGTATTTATTTATTATCCAGGCGCACCTCTTACACGTTCCAAACAAAAACCATTGGTTGATATCAGTCCACGTCAGAATTTGAATATCTTCTTCTGAGACTGGGCTAGAACCCGGGACCTTCTGCATCGGATAAAGGGACTCTAACCAGTGGCGTATGGACAAACGATAAAAAATGATTAGTTTTATTTGATATGTCCTCCTTTGTAAATCAGTTTTTATAACTGAATAGGATAGACGTTAAATAAATAAATAAATAAATAAATAAATAAAATACATTATATTTGGTTAAAGAAAAACTAACATAAAATACCACAAGGTACACTAATTGGAAGAAGTAATTACAATACTACTTATCACAATGTAGATTACTTATGAAATCACTAAAATCACACTATTTATGCCAAATAATACGATGTGAAACTAAGCGTGAATGTCTAGGGTGTTTCCCGACAGTGGTGGATCGTGCAAAGAAAAACGTCTCGAATCCCTCCACTGGCAATACAATACCAAAATAATGTAGTTTTTGTGTGTTGTTGTGTTGGTGGGCGCTAAAAGTTCCTAAATATCCTCTAGATTTCATCTTAAACCGCTAGATTCACAAAACGGTCATTTTAGCAACGAAAACAAATACAATATTTTCCAAACAGCCCCCTAAACGGCCTGGGTCCAACCGCAGTTGCGGGCCCTGCGGGCGCCTAGTTCCGCCACTGCCTGATTTGTTTTAGGTTTATTTGGGGGTATATATTTCGTTTGTTGTTGTTGCCGCTTCTTGGTGGGTGACCCGGCAACCGCGAGTCCCCCGTACTTAGCCGGCGCCTAGTGCGAACACTAATAATCCGGCTCCGCAATGAAAAACACAGAGTTACTACGATAGGCAGCAACACACTCGCTGCGGGTGGGCGGGCACAGGCCCGCTAGGGGCTAAAGCTGCCCCCAGACGTTCAAACATTTCGTACAAGTTGCTTGACAACAGCCGTTTGACAAGCATGCTACTCCCCACACATGAACCGATGTGCGTGGACACAGCGGGGGGGTTACATCTGGCCAACCCTCATTAGAGGCCATTCCTTGCGTTCGGAAGTACGCAAAAAAGAATGTCTCCTTCATTATCCAAGCATAAAGTTGCGTGTGCTATTGTTGGTGGCACAAACCTTCTCCCTGAAGACGTGACTAATGATCTCTTTTCGTACGAAATGTTTGAGTAGCCCCCCAGACATTCAAACATGCTGTCAAGCGCGGTCAAAATATCAAAACGGTTTGAAAACTACGATTTGCTTGACAACACGCTGACACGCCCCCCCCACACGTTCCAACTTGCTGTCAAACACGATGTTGTCAAGCAACTTTTACGAAATGTTTGAACGTGTGGGGGCCGCTTAAGAGTAGCACAGGGAAGACAACAGTGGTATGTAAACACGGAATAATATGAGAGAATAACAACACTATATTTACACGGAAAGAGAACGCGGGCGACTGGACGTCCCCCCACTGCGGGGCGCATGTTCACAGTCGGGGGTCGACTGCGCACGGCGGCGGTACACACGAACCCGATTCCGAGCCCTTTTTGCAGGCGGGAGAAAGTCCTCTCCTAGGGAGGCAAAGGGCGCTTGAAGCGGTCGGTGGGGCCCAGGGCGACGTCCGCCAGCCCGCGAATGAGAGGGTTACGAGCGCCCTCCAGGGAGGAGTAGAACGAACGCTCACTGTCACGAAGAAAGTCACGCACCATGGGGACGCCGAGGTCACGGTGCAGGTCCGTCATCCGGGTCGCGAGCGGGACACCAGTGGCGACTCGCAGGCACTTGTTTTGGATGGTTTGCAGCTTGGAGAGGTGAACGTCGGCACAGCTGGACCACACAGGAGAGGCGTAGGAGAAGGTCGGTCGAATGACCGCCGAGTAGAGCCGAGCTTAAGAGGCTTGGGTGCGATTTAAATACCACTCCGATCGTGCCATGTGCAGTACTTTCGTACTTTTCAAACTACGGACAGGGAAATCATTATATTTTCATTCTGTTTTTTTCCTCCGATAGATAACTAAATTCTTATTTCTCGTACATAGCCCTTTTGTTCATTTAAGTCAAAACATTTCTCCCATGAGTCCTCAAAGTCCATAGAAAATGTTCATTTCCGGTCAAAGTTTACTGCCCTTGTTTGACCAAAGAGGAGCGAACTTGCAAAATCAAGGCTATGTACGTAGAATAACAGTTCATTTCTGAGTAAAATAAAAAAAACTTTATTGAAATCGGACGAAAAATGTAGACGTAGTTTGAAAAGTACGAACGCCTTGCAAAGCACACTTTTGGCTCCATTTGGTGGCGCTCTCTTGTGAAATTCGATCGTGTCTACTTCGAAGCAAGTAGGGGAGGTAATGTAGGGGGATCTGGACACCGGATGTTCTTGTCATCAGATTACATAAACACAATCTGCTATTTTGAGGTTTGCTTGCAGCTTTTTACATCGTTGTAAGAATTCCAATATTCGCTACCAGAAATTAATGATGATGATTATTGTTGTCAACGTCACTTTTCATTGACATCATGCTATTCGGACTATGAGTGGTGATAGACGAGAGTGAAGAACAATTACAGATAACCTATGCCTTGTGCGGGATTCGAATCCGCGTCCTGCTAGTGTAATTCGCCAGCGTCCCTATGTGCGAGACTGCGACCGCGGACTACATCAGAATTTGAGACTGCCTAAATAATATGTATTATGTATGTATATCGCGTTCTTTAATTAGTAGATTATAATTTTGATTCTCCGCAATGCAAGGTTTGTAGTGCTCCCATTCAACCAATCTACATAATTTCCCGCGTTGTAAGAACTAAGCAAATATTGTTTACGATTAGTCTATGTAATTATAGTACCAAACAGAACCTTTATTCTATTTTTTAGATATCGTGTAGCGTTCTTTCAGCACAATAAAGAAAATAACATAGTATCATCGTAACGGTAGTCGGGCCTTCGACCGGTCATACCATAAATAAATACATTTTTGTAGAATGCCCGCTGTAGGATATACACATGAGATTTAACCGGTGTGACCCTCTTCTGGTGACTATTATTTATCAGATGCATATTACAACAGAGTACATACTCCACAAGTGCAAATCATAGCATACCTAATGGATAGAAAACATACTAATAGACATTAAAATATACAACACAAAATAAATACATTTAACTCATTAAACATGTGAAATTATCAATTTAAATGTGAAACTATCAAAATTATTAACATTAAAAATGAATTAGAGATATTCTTGAAAGAAAATAGAAGAACAATTTTATATGAAAGAAGATACTAATGGAAATAAGCTAGTGAGTAAATTACGTTAATATCCTAAAGCTTGAGTGATCACAGATTTAAATTTAAAAATATCTAGAGAGTAGAGATCAATGTCTGTTCCTTCAAGAGATTTTAACATATTAAATGAATTCTGCATGAATTTTTATGGAGGTCGAGATGACTTAGGGCTGGTTGAAAAGTTTTGTGAAGGCGTGTATGTTTGGGAGGTATATGAAAATTTAATTTGCCAAGAATTGAACTAGTGTTTGTTAAATTATTTACAATTTTGTAAAGGAAAACCATGTCGGAATAGTTCCTGTCGGTTTTCTATTGTCATTAGGTTAGCATCTTTACAAAGTTGTGCATAATCTACTCTATGATACTGAATGTTACTTTTTATACATTGATGTTTTATGAAACACTGTTGGACCCTTTCTACATTGTGAATTTTGGTGATTTGATATGGGTTCCAAATAGAGCTAGCATAATCTAAATGAGGCCTAACAAGAGAGAGGTACAACTTTCGCATAGTGGTTTTGGAGAATTCTTTAGAGCAGTTTCGTCTTAAGAAACCAAGCAATCTAAATGATTTCGGAATAATGTTAGAAAGGTGATTCGAGAATGAAAGATCATGAGATATGATGACACCTAAACCCTTTGACTTCGTGACTCTTTCCAAAATCTGATCATTGAGACTGTAGATATGAAATTTAACATGTTTTGTTTTTGTTGTAAACGTAATGACTGCCCCATTTAGATACATTAAGTTTAAGCTTCCATGTTCTGCACCATTCTGCAAGCGCGTCCAGATCTGACTGCAGGCATGCACGGTCAGCATCTCTTCGTTTTGGACGATATATCTTAAGATCATCAGCAAACATTAGACAGCTTGATGACATAAAACAAGACGGTATGTCATTCACAAACAGGGTAAAGAGTAGTGGACCCAAAATTGAACCTTGCGGCACTCCAGATGTTACACTTTCAGAAGATGATCTTATTGTATCAATGACAACTGACTGAGTTCGTCCAGTAAGGTAGCTTTCAATTAATTGATGAATTTTACGGTAATTCCATAGGATTTTAATTTAAATAGGAGAAGATCGTGATCAACACTGTCAAAAGCTTTACTGAAGTCCGTGTAGACAGCATCAACTTGAACACCTGAGTTTAGGGACGTTGCAATATCGTGGGTGAATTCAGTAAGATTAGTAACAGTTGATTTTCTTTTCATAAATCCATGCTGACTTGGTGATATGTAGTCTGCCACATGATTATTTAATCTTTTAGAAATGAGACCTTCAAAAACTTTTGAAAATATGGCTAATAACGAAATAGGCCGGTAATTAGTCACTGAGTTTTTTCTTCCTTTCTTTAAAACGGGTGTAACGTTAGCATGTTTCCATCGTGAGGGAAACGTTCCTTCATTTAAAGCACAGTTAAATATTTTTGAAAGTGGAATAGATAATGCATTTCTACAGTGTTTGATCACATTTACGGTATTTGGTCTGGCCCAGGCGATTTTCCATTAACAAGTTTGCCAAGGCTATCTTTCACTTCTTCACAAGAAACATTGAAACTGGACAGTTCACTATCAATCTGGTCAAAGAGATTAGGTAGAACCACATTTCCTTGTGATTTCGGAGTGAAAGTTTTTTTAAAAAACTCCGAAAAAAGGTGGCAGCACGATTCTACACTTTTCGCAGTAATACCATTATATTTCACTTCAGTAGGTATCCTCCTTGATCTAGTTTTTCTCTTGACAAAGCTCCACAATAATTTGGGGTTTTTCTGGAATTTTTGCTTCAATGTTGTGAAGGTATTGACGATATTTCATGTTTTTTAGTTGTTGAAGTTAGTTCTTTGATTTTGGTGATCAACTTTATGACAATCCAAACCGGTTCTTTTGAAAATTTGATGAGCTCTGTTCTTACCTTTTAATGCCGCAAGAACATGTTTATCGTACCAAACTGGATATTTATTTTTTTGACTTTTGTCACTGGCACTGTTCTTGTTGGATTACATGCTACGAACGCCTGCGCGACGGGCAACCCGCCGTACGGCCGAGTCGCCAACTTCAAGTCACCGCCTCCTTGCAGTGCTTAGACTCGCGTCTCTGTACGATCTACAGGGCTGAGTATAAACCACGTTTCGTCGGCCCGCTCAGACACCTAGAAGTGACAAAACTAGTGAACTTATAACAGGTTATGGGCCTAGTTCATAGTTAAATCTGTAGGTAAAGTGTATAAGTCATTCACCCAGCACAGTTCGGCGAAAACTCTGCTAATCCCGCAGCAGAGTCGGCGCCTAAGCAGGTGAGCGACCAACCTAACCTATAGCCTAGCCTAGGCCTAGCCCCAAGGCCTAGCCATGTCGTCCGCGGACGGGAAAGTCTCCATACAAAAACTCAACAACAAAAATTACCAGCTGTGGAAGTTCAAAATGAAATGCTGTTGAGCAAGGACGACCTCTGGGACACAGTTGAGGAAGATACGCCATCGCAGCCTAATACAGCTGGAAAAAGAAAGACCAACGTGCAGGGCCACAATTTGCCTACTTCTCGAGACGACCACGATACGTGCGATCGCCACAGGTGGTTGGCCTGAGAAGAGGGCCACGATCAGTTCAAAATTTTTTTGGGTAAAATTTCCCCCGGAAAATTTGAAAGTTTTTTTAAAAAACTCCAAAAAATTTGGGCCGGATTTTTTAAAATTTTGGGGTTTAATTTAATTTTTTTTTTAATTACTTTGGATTTGAAAAAATTTTTTTGAAAAATCCAAATTTTTTTGGGGTTTTCTCGGGTTTTTCCTTTTGGGAAGAACTTTGTTTTAAAATTGGAATTTATTTTTTTTTGGGGGACCTTTTGAAAATAAAACCGGTTCTTTTGGGAAAATTTAAAACCCCCTTTTTCCACCAAACCCCCCGCCCCAAATCGCCAAAAATTTTTTTTACCGCCTTTTGCATGGACTGGTTCTTTTGGTACATCTACAACCCCCCCTTTCCCCCCCCTTTCCCCTCCCCCGCCGGGGGAAAACCCGGTACCCAGTGAATTTTAAAGGTTCCCAGTTCAAAGTTAAAAACCCCCTTGGGGGGTTAAGGGTTTTAAGTATAAACAATTTTGGGCGGCCGCTAACCCCAGAAGTCCCCCAAAATTTGGGGAACCCCAAACCCAACCAAATTAATAAAATTTTGTGGGAAAGGAAAACCCATTCCCGCACTTTGGGGAAATCTCCTAACCCAAACAAAAAAAATTAAGCGGGAAAGCAAAATAAAATCCCCTTAGCAAAGGCCTCCGGGCCACCGTTGGAGGGAAAGAAACCCTTTCCCCCCACCCTAAAAAACAAAAAAAAGGGGAAAAGAAAAAAGGGGGGAAATTTTCCCTTTTGACGGACGACCCGGGGACCACTTTGGGAATGAAAATACCCCCCATCCGGGTTTCCCCCGGGAAAAAAAGGGAAAAGGGCCAACTTAACCCAAATTTGTATTTTCTCGGAAACGCCCACCCTTTCCAGGTCAAAAAGGGGCCCCCCAAAGTTGGTGGCCCTAAGGAAAATGGTGAAGACCGGGGGCTAAATTTAAAACCCCCAAAAGTTAAACCCTCAGGTTTTAAGCCTGGCCAAAAAGAGAAATATGGAGGGCCAATTAAACAGCACTTGGGGCTTTAAGACCCAGGGGGGGGCAAAATTTCAAGGAAAACCAGGGCGAGTTTTACCGAAGAACGGAAAAAAAATTTTTGGGGGCCAAACCCCAAAAAGGGGAAAAAAACCCCGGGAATTCTTTAGGGGAAGTAAAGAAAAAGTTTCCCCGGCCAAACAAAGGGGGTCAATAAAGAAGGATTCCGGCCCCTAAAAGGGGGAAGGGAAAAAAAGTTTCCAAGGGGAAAAACAAACCGCCAAAAAGAAGCCCCGGGGACCATAAAAAGCGAAAAAATTTTTCAACGGGGAAAAAAAAAAAAAAACCCATGGAAGGACCGGGGAAAAACCCCACGATAAAAAGGGGAAAAATTTTTTTAAAGGGCCGGAGGAAGCCCAAGAAAACACCCTTTGGTTCGGGGGGCCCGGGAAAAGGGAATGAAATGAAGGGGGGAAATTTTCAAAGGAGGAAACCGTGAACGTTCCCCGGGAAAACGGGGGGGCTAGCTCCAAGGAGGGGGGGGGAAATGCAAGGGGTCCTCCCAAGCCCCGGGGGAAACAAAAACCAAAAAGCTCGACACCCCACCCCCGGGCGGTAGGGAATCCAAGCGGGGTTTAAAGAAAATTGCAGAAACAGGGGCCCCCTTTTCTAAAAAACCCGGGGGAACCCCTACCCAAGGCCCCCGGAAAAAAAAAAACTTTTCGAAGTCTGGTAGACGGGTGACAAAACGGGGGCAACGCGCAAAGTCTGCATCCAAGGGAAAAAATCATGGAATTTGCATCCCCTTTTGGCACAGACGCATGGGACACCGAAACCGGACCCCGTCAAAAGACTGAAGAAAAAAAAATCTAGAAACCCTGGTATGACACTGGTGACTGCGACATGGGGGAAAAAAGTGCATTACATGCGTAAAGGGGTTTAACCCTAACCAAAAAGCCTTTCCCGAAGAAAAGCGAGGAAAGGGCCCAGATAAACCTCTCGGTTTGGCCACTCTGCCCTGGTGCGGACCGATAAAACCCCAAAAACCCCTGCGGAAAAGAGGTACATCTTTGACCCCTGACTGACGACTACTCCCAGATAGGGCAGGGTTTCACCTACTGAAAACTAAAGACGAATTTTTGGACAAGCTGAAAGTTCCCGGGGCAAGGGGCAAAAAACATCTTTAACACCAAAATTAAAAAGATTGGTGCGAAAAACGGGAGGGAAAAAAAAAAAGGGGGGGGCCCGTCAAATCGTTCCTGGACGGGGAAAAGGAACAAAACTGCAACTCTCTGTACCGTACTCTCCCCAACAAAACGGATAGCCGAAAAGGAAAAAAAACCCGCTCCCTTACAGAAATGGCAAGTGCAGCTACTCGACGCGTCCCCCCCCAACAAAGTACGGGGGAGAAGCATTAAAAATTTCCACCCCCCAACTCCCTTAAAAAACCCGCTTGCCCAAAAGGGGTTTTGAGAAAACTCCGTATGAACGTGGTTGGCAGAAAAACCGAACTTTTCTCCCACATCCGAGTTTTTGGAAGCAAAGTCTACGGGCCATACCCCCAAAGGGAGGAAGGGGACAAAAGCTAACCCCCGAGCCGAAAAAAGGAAAATTCGTTGGATACAGCGGGAAAGGGAAACCAAGGGATCCCCCATAATAAACCCCAGCTACCCCGGGGAAAAACATCGTCAGCAGAACCGTCACATTCACAGAAACAAAGGGTGAAAAAACAGCTTTTGAAGTTTTTCAGCAAAAAAAACCCCGGGAAAGGGAAGAAGCCCAAAGAACGTTTGACTCGGGAACCTCAATTCCAAAGAAACCCGGAAACCGCCGCCGAAAAACGCAGGTAACCCCAGCGACCCAAAGATCAAGAGACCCGCCCAACCGGTTCCGAAGACACCCGAAAAAACCCAAGACCTAGCAAAAAAAATTTTTTTTTTTTCCCCCCAAGAGGGCTATCGTACCTAGCCAGAGAAAAGGTCGTCGAACCAGGAAGGTTTGGGGAGAAATGACCCCCAAATGAAGGGGACCGAAGGAAGGAAATGGCAAAAGCGGCCCAAACGAAAGGAAAAAGAATCTCTTTATGGCCCCCCCCCACTTGGTCAGACTAAACCCCCCCCGGGAAAAAAAGGGAAAGGGAATCGGAAGCAAGGGACTTCAAGGGCCCAAAGGAAAATGCAAACCTTGAAAATAGAACGCTTTAAAGCCAGGTTAGTCGCGAAAGGATTCTTCAGAAGTACGGAGAAGACTACGGGCGAGACATTCGCCCCAGTGGCCAAAATTTCGCCACCATCAGAACCCTACTCGCAATAGCCACTGTTAAAGACCCAAAAATAAGGGACATGGATGTGTTTGACCCGCATTCCTTTTAACGGCAAAACCCATCCGAGGGAAATTTACATGAAGCAACGGGAAAAAAAAAGGGGGTCATTCCAGGACAAAAAGACATGGTGTGCAAGCTCCCAAAAAAAGCTTTTGTACGGTCCCCAAAAACAATCGGCCAGGGGCCTGGAAATTCCCAAAAACCCACGATACAATAAAACCCAAATTGGGGGTTTTCACAAAGAAAAACTGATGCTGTTTGTACTTTAAAAGGGGGCGGAAAAACGTACATTACGTCACCATTTACGTAGATGACCTGCTAGTATGCCCCCCAACCCCGGAAGGGGAGCTCGACCAACTTTATGTTTGAATGAATAGCTCTTTTGCCACAAAAGCCCAGGCGAGGCAAAAAACTACCTAGGGATTGAAAAAAAGGGGCAGAGATGGGAAACGGGGGCATTCTGCTACACCAACGGGGGAAAGATTTACCATTTTTCGAAAGGTTCGGAATGGGGAAGTGCCAAAAGGTAGCACAAACACCTATGGGGCGCCCGCTTTCCCGAGCCAAACCGGAGAGGAAAACCTACTACCCGATAAAAAAAGGGGTACCCACAAGCCCGTGGGGGCCCCTCCCGTACCTTGCAAACGTCACCCGCCCAGGGCATCGCCACCGCCATAAAACATCCTTTTGGGGAGGAGGGCTCGAAAAACCCAGGGGCCATGGACGGGCGGCCCGGTTTTTAAAAAGAGTGAAAAACGCTACCTAAAAAGGGACCGCCGCTTCCCCCAAGGATCAGCGCTTTAGGGGGGAAAGTTCTCCAAAGGGTTCACCGACGCAGGGGCCCGGGGAGGGTTTACCCAAAAGGGGCAGAAAAAACGAGGAGCGGTTACATATTTCAAAAATAGGAAGTAATCAATATCCTGGTTGAGCAGGGAAAAAAAAAACTGCGTAGCCCTCTCCTCAAAACCCAAGCAGGGGTATGTGGCCACCACTCTAGCTTGCCAAGAGGTACATGGCCCCCGGAAAAGCTTCCCCAAGCGACCTGAAAGGGCATGCCCAGGAAGACCCAACGGTACTGCACGAGGAAAAACCCGGGGGGGCATTAAAAACCCAGCCAAAGTCCCGAAAAAAATGGGGAACCGGGGTGAAAAAATATAGATCTAAAGGGACCACTACATCCGAGACGCGTTTGACCAAGGAACCGTCCGCCTGGAATACTGCCCCACGGAAAAACATTTCGTGCGGGGGCATACTAACGAAGCCCCTGCGGGGTCCCAGGGTTTTCAGCAATGCGGGGAAAAAAAAAAGTAGGGCTTGCAGCCAGCAACCCGCGCGAAGGACGTCCGTCGAGTGGGGGTGTTGGATTACATGCTACGAACGCCTGCGCGACGGGCAACCCGCCGTACGGCCGAGTCGCCAACTTCAAGTCACCGCCTCCTTGCAGTGCTTAGACTCGCGTCTCTGTACGATCTACAGGGCTGAGTATAAACCACGTTTCGTCGGCCCGCTCAGACACCTTAGAAGTGACAAAACTAGTGAACTTATAACAGTTCTGGATATTGTTGCGTTTAAAAGATTGTAGAATAAGTCACACTTGTCGTTCACATCTGTCAATAGATCCATTTTATCCCAGTCACAACTCATTTAGATTATCACGAAGTTTATTTAAGTCAGCCTTCCTCCAGTTATATGTCTCGCGTCCTGATGGTTTGTCGCTTCAACTTCATATGTGGAAGAACAAGATGACACAAAAATGGAAAATGGTCAGAAATAACTGCTGGTTCAACGTTTATGACGGTAACCTCGGCGTCTGGATTATTTACAAATAAAAGATCAAGGAAGTGGTTATTACTGGTAGGAAACAAGACTTTTTGTGATAGATTGGCTTCACTTATAAATTCAATAAACATCTGGTTCACTACAGAGTTTTTGTTGGTAATCGGGTCCAGGTCAGTTGAGTCATCTTGATGTTTAGACTTCCAAGTTATATCTGGTAGATTGAAGTCACCACACAACATTATATTGTCCGTATGTCGAAGTGTTTCTTCCAATTTCAAAACGTTGTCTCTAACCTTGTCACATGAGCAATGGTGTTGCCTTAGGGATATAAACACACCTACATAAAGACTGGATTTCAGGTTCATTTTTATTTCAACCCACATCATTTCTAAGTCAGCAGTTTCAAAACTCCTCCCGTCGATTAGAAGTCACTTTTGTGTTGACAGCAATAAGAAACTCCCCCTCCTTTCTTTTTACCTGCACTTGGAATGCGGTCTTTCTATGCACCTCATATTGACTGTTATCTAGTACTTCATTCTCATAAATATGTTCGTGAAGCCATGATTCTGTTATGCAAATTATATCACATCATTGTTGTCCGCAAAAAAACATGTTAAACTCACTAAGTTTATCAGTACCTGAAATACTTCTGGCATTCATGTAATAAACAGACAATTCAGCTTTTGCTGGTTGACTGTAGGGCCTGGGTTCACGTGAATATCACCACATAATGCTAGTAACAGTGCAATTGCAGGAATTAATCCATTAATCCTAAGATTATAGGATGAGGTTAAAGTACGTCTCTTAACTTTGCCCATACCAGTGAATGAATTTGAGCAACTCGCATAGTTAATCCTCTGTCGCATACCATGACTAAGATTTGCCGCACACCATGTGAAACTTGAGATTACACATTTTTCAGATACAATAGACCTTATCTTAGAGGTCAAAACGAATTTTTCACGACCCATGAACAAAGAATCCTCATTGTAAAGTTGCTGATCAGACCATTTACAAAATCCTCTCAGCAAACAAACATAAAGAGAGCCTTAAATAACACTGAATGACCAGCAATCTTCATCTTGCTCTAGGATGTAAACAAACCAATGTCTATCTTTACTGTAAGTTCTTTGACATCAAACAAAACAAGCTGTCGTTGAATCTTCTCCTGTTTAATGTTTGTCAGTTCTATTTTTTTGTAAAATACAAGATATTAAATGTAATTTACTCACCAACTACGCGATATAAACTTTAGATAACGTTTACACTGTATAATCAGGGTTCACGCAACATTTCTACATATAAAACATATTGAAAATTACTCCGATACACAAATAATGTTAGAAATCACGGACCTCAGACATTTGGACTAGTCCAATAAAGTCACCGCCTTCATTGGTAAATAGGTAGTTTGCGGAAAGGATAATTAAAATAATCCGAGGGCTATTCAATCCCTTGCATTCGCATTAGCGACTGAGGAAAAGATCGAAAAACCTTCATTCAGGATTACCGGTCTCGAAGGGATTCCAACCGGGGTCATATCCATAGACAGACATCACCCATGCACTACGTAATGATTGAATTATTATTACAGAATATTTCATTTTATTGCTCTGGGGGCAAGCAAGTCTGCCAAATAATGCTTGTGGCTTGTTGGTCCAAAGGATAGCGTCCTGCTTCCATAGCAGAAGGTCGCTGGTTCGATTCCCGACTTGAATCACCCATAATCTAGGGGCATTACATCCACTGAGAGGTGGGCTTTGAAACTGTCTTAGCAACGAAGCACACAACAAGTTTGTAAATGGTTGTTCCGAAGTAGTTAGGTCTATGCTGACTCATCCGCGGATGAATCATGGTAATCTGTGAACTAGGATTTAAAATGTCCGATTATTTCGCCAATCGATGGCGTCGTCGGTTCGATCCGCTTTTGACGTCCGTCACTGAAATTACATCTTTTACATGCAACATGCATGTTTGCAATTATGATTTGTTTTTTTTAAACCCTCATTGCATCAATTGTTTTGATTACCAGAACGATAATAATATCATACATAGAGGCTTGGGCGCAATATAAACAACCACTCTGAGTGTCTCAATTGCAGTTCTTCCGTACTTTACGAACTAGGGAAAGAAACATCCACATTTAATATCATTTTGTTGTTTTATCTGATGTAATTACTTCTTATTTCTCGTACATAGGTCATTTTTCCCCTGCGAGTGGACGTGGGAGGTAAATTATTAAAATTACATGATCGCTTATGCACCTTGATGTTTCCAAGAATTGTTCAGATCATTAAAAGTTTTTAAAAAAATTTTAATATTTTTTCCCTGTAATACCCAAATCATTGTATTTGCTTGGATAATTTTATTGTTAGAGATATTATGATTACTAAAAAAATAAA